>JAUDYJ010000013.1:12302001-12771466 GCA_030761175.1 Masticophis lateralis
AGGAGGGATCAGGCAAGTCCGGCAAGTTGGAAGAGATGAGTCTTCAGAGCCCGACGAAAAGTCCGGAGGTCAGCGATTTAGAATACGTTGAGAATTAACTCATTCTCAACGTATTCTAAATGAAATGAAAGCAAAGTCCTTAAAACACCAGTCTTTAGTTTATCTCTGACCTTGGGATAATTAGGCAAACTGCCAAAGGCTGTTCTTGGCAACAGTTCAGGAACAGAAGACGCTGACAAGAAAGAAATGCATCCAAACACGAAGCAAATCTCTCAACGGTTGTTTTCCGGCAAAGAGGCCAAGAGCCATTGGTGGTCTTTTAAGGCTTATGGGAGGGAGCCAATCATCTCTTGGCCCTACTCCCGAGTCATCCTCTTTGCTTTAGCTGCTCCTGCCTTCTGGCAGCTCTTCTCATATGTGCATTAGGAACAGGCTCCTCCTGTTCCTCTGCCTCTCTGCTGTCAGCCTCTGGAGGCTCCGGAGTCTGCACATCACTCCCTGATGGCCCTGGCCCCATCTCTGCCGCCGATGCAGAGCCCTCATCCAGGCCTTCCCCAGCCTCCAAAAAGAACACTGGTTAGAGGGGGCCAAAAGCCCTACTAAGCAGGTATATACAAAAGTATGACGGCTATTGCTTAACGCATTGTAAGCCACCCTGAGTCTCTGGAGAAGGGCGGCATATAAATCGAACTAATAAATAAAAATAAATAAATAAATAAAGGAGAAGACCCCTCTGTCCCAGAGAAGGTCTTTGTGTAGAAAACAGTCCCTCTAACTAAAGCATCCAGCAAGTCAAGGAAACGTAGAGAAACGTACAGATAACCTTGATGAATCTCGATAACCTTGGCCATTTGGAGCTGTTATGAGAGGGGGAAAATACATAAAGTTGCCGTTTGGAAGATTTATTGCTCATGACTGGGAGGGGTCCCCAAACGTGATGCCCCTAAGACTTGTGGACTTCAACTCCCAGAATTTACTCCAGGAACCATCTGGAAGTTGCCAGGTTTTGGTGACTCGTTGCTCATGCCTAGATACAAGAATCTAGTCAACGAATGGTCAGCATTAAATTGGCGGTAGATAAAAGCCGACGGAATTCAAGAGAGGTTGACATTTGGACTGTTTATGTTCATAGAAAATATGAATAAAAATAACTTAGAAAGAGCACGGAGAAGAGCAGCAAAGATGATTAGGGGGTCTGGATTCCGGAGGCTTTATTTTATTTTATTTTATTTTATTTTATTTTATTTTATTTTATTTTACTTTATTTTACTTTATTTTTCTTTATTTTACTTTATTTTACTTTATTTTACTTTATTTTACTTTATTTTACTTTATTTTTATTTATTTATTTATTTATTTATTTATTTATTTATTTATTTATTTATTTATTTATTTATTTATTTATTTATTTATTTATTTATTTATTTATTTATTTATTTATTTATTTATTTATTTATTTATTTATTTATTTATTGGTTCGATTTATATGCTGCCCCTCTCCGGAGACTCAGGGTGGCTTACAGTGCGTTAAGCAATAACCTTCATACTTTTATATATACCTGCTTAGTAGGGCTTTTGCCCCCCCCCCCAGCGGTGTTCTTTTTTATGCAAAGTCAGCTTATTGCCCCCACAATCTGGGTCCTCATTTTACCTACCTCGGAAGGATGGAAGGCTGAGTCAACCTTGAGCCTGGTGAGATTTAAACTCGCAGTAATTGCAGGCAGCTGGCAGCTAAGTGCTACTTTAACAGCACTTTAGTCCACTGCAGCACCAAAGCTCTTGATTGTATGATGAACGATTGAGAGAACTGGGAACTGGGTATTTCTAACCTATTAAAGAGAAGGATGGAGAGTGCAAAAGTTGGCTTGAAACTGAACACTAAGAAAACTAAGATCATGGCATCCAGCCCTCTCGATTCCTATCAAAAAGATGGGGAAGAAAGGGAGGTAGTGACAGATTTTATTTTCCTGGGCTCCAAGATCACCGCAGATGGAGACTGCAGCCAAGAAATTAAAAGACGCTTGCTCCTGGAGAGGAAAGCTACGGCAAATTTAGACAGCATACTAAAAAGCAGAGACATCACCCTGCCAACAAAAGTGCGTATAGTCAAGGCGATGGTTTTCCCAGTTGCAATGGATGGCTGTGAAAATTGGACCATAAGGAAGGCTGAGCGCCAAAGAATGGAGGCCTTTGAACTCTGGAGAACTGCTGGAGAAGACTCCTGCGAGTCCCTTGGACTGCAAGGAGATCCAACCGGTCAGTCCTAGAGGAGATCAACCCTGACTGCTCTTTAGAAGGCCAGATCCTGAAGAGGAAACTCAAATACTTTGGCCACCTAATGAGAAGGAAGGAGAAGAGCCTAATGCTGGGAACGATGGAGGGCAAAAGAAGAAGGGGACAGCAGAGAAGGAGGTGGCTGGATGGAGTCACTGAAGCAGTCGGCATGAGCTTAAATGGACTCCAATGGATGGTAGAGGACAGGAAGGCCTGGAGGAATGTTGTCCATGGGGTCGGGATGGGTCAGACATGACTTTGCAACTAACAACAACAAAGAGAAGGATAAGGGAGGACATGATAATTGTCTTCCGATACTTGAGGTGCTGTCACAAAGAAGAAGGGATAGACTTGTTCTCCAGAGGACCTGAGGGCAGGACAACAAGCAATGAGTGGAAGCTTGTTAAAGCTAGAATTAAGGATTCATTTCCTCACCACAAGAACAATTAATCAATGGAACACCTTGTTTTCCAGAGTTGTTGGTGCTCCCTCACTGGAGGTTTTCAAGAAGAGACCAGGCAGCCATTTGTCTGGAATGGTATAACGTCTCCAACCCAGGGGGTTAGACTAGAAGACCTCCAAGGTCCCTTCCAACTCTTATTATTATCCGTCTTAACATGTTAAGCTTGGTTTAGGTTAACCTTGGTTAGGCATTTAGTTTTAGGTATTGGGCCACTCTTAGTAGCGGGGTGGGCTGCTGCAGGGTTGCAGGGGTTCGGGAGAACCTCTAGCTAAGATTCTGTGCAGTTCGGAGAACCCCCAAATCCCACTCCTGGCTGGCCCCACCCATCCCACCCCTCCCAGGAGTCCCCCCAGGGCCTGTTTTGGATGCAGGCAAGTGCAAGGCACACACAGAGGCTCAGGGAGGGCGAAAAATGGGCCTACCAGAAGTTTGGGAAGGCCAGAAACAGAGTGTCTCCGGAGCCTGGGGAGCCCATTTTCGCCCTCCCGGAGGCTCAAAGAAAGCCTCTGGAGCCCGGGAAGGGCAAACGCCACCCCCACCCCCCCGCCATGGTGCAGGAGGCTGGCTAGGCCACGCACACTATGGCCAATCAGCTGGGCAGAGAACCCCTTGCTAAAATTTTTGAAGGCCATCCCTGATAACGTCTCCTGCCTGAGCAGGGGGTTGGACTAAAAGATCTCCAAGAAGATCTCGCTCCAACTCTTATTATTCTCTGTCTTAACACGTTCAGTTGGGTTTAGGTCAGGAGTCAGCAACCTGCGGCTCTGGAGCCGCATGTGGCTCTTTCACCCCCCTGCTGTGGCTCCCTGTCATTCAAAATATGCGTCACAGCCACCAATGTGCAACACCTGCTGGCACACGATTTATTTTTTCAACCCCCGGTAGGCCACCCATGGATCAATCCAAGAAAAGAAAAATTTCAGAAGAAAACGGAACGTTAAATTCAACTACGTATGCTAGTTTTGTGGCCGTTCGAGAAATAGTCAGTCACGGGAAGGGTTCTGTGGCTCCCGGTGTTTTCTTTTGTGTGGGAAACGGGTCCAAATGGCTCTTTGAGTATTTAAGGTTGCAGGTCCCTTGTTTAGGTGAACCTTTGGGTTAGGAATTTAGTTTTAGGGATAGGGTCACTCTGGCTCGTTTGGTGGGCTTCTTGTCGGAAAACCCATCCTTTTCTCTCCTTCCTCTCCTCTTCTCTCCAAGTCCACAAGACGGTGAAATCACAGGAGCCATCTGGCTGTCACTCGGGGGGGCTAAATCGATTTCACGTCAGGGCAAGGGGAGAGAAAGCAAGGCGGCCCTTCTCCCCCCTAAAAGGGTGGGAGAGGCAGAGCTGAACCAGATGGGGGGGGGGTAAGAGGTTCCCTTGCAGAGGCGAGCTCAATTTTTAGAAATTCACTCACGTTGCCCCCACCCACCCACCCACCCTCTTCCACTGCGGTTGCTATGGCGCTTGCTTCCTGGAGCTGAGTCTGTCCCACCAGGAGGGCACCCAGCTCATCAAATTCGAGGCGCGGAAGAAGGGACGAGCCACATATGGTGTCCCTGCCATATGCTGCGCACCACCCAAGCGTCGGCCCCAACGATGTCTTCCTCCCAGGTGTTGTTGGGACTAGCTTCTCCCTGGAGCCCAGGCCCGGCTGGCAAACACCACCACCACCCTCCACCCGGCTCTCGGCCTGTCAAGACGGGAGCCTGATTACCCTTCCCCTTGATTATTTAAACAGGAGGTCAGGTTTCTTAATTGGGCAGACGTGCAAAATGGCTGGGAGAGAGAGAATGCCAGGGGCTGGGTTGAAAATAAAAACTGTTTCTCTCCCCACTCGCTTGCTCGCTGCTCACATATCACCCCACCCCTCTTCTCTCATCACTTCTCTTCTGTTTTTCTCCTCCCACCCTACCTCACCTCCCTGGATCAAGATAGCATCCTTCTTAGTGCCTGTTAAATCATGCAACATCCATTCCCTGTTAAATCATGCAACATCCATTTAGGAAGGCGATGCCAGGGGAAGCAAAATAACCATAAAGCCATATCTCGTTGCTTTTATTAGCAGTCCTGTCCATGCATTAAGGATTCTTCCTCCTTTGAACTTCCTCGGATTTTTTTTTTTTTTTAGAGTGAGTGGGTGGGCGGGATAGACAAATAGGGCCCCCACGGCAGCTCCCTTGATGCAGGCAAAGACAAGCTACTCCCCAGACGGATTTTATTTTAAAGGTGTTGAGATTCTAGGAAGGGTGCAGAGAAGAGCAACAAAGAGGTTTAGGGGAGGCTAAAACATACGAAGAACAGGAATTGGGGATGTCTAGTTTAATGAAAGGGGGATGTGGTGGCTCAGTGGCTAAGACATTGAGCTTGTCGATGGAAAGGTCGGCAGTTCAGCGGTTCGAATCCCTAGTGCTGCGTAACAGGGTGAGCTCCCGTTACTTGTCGCAGCTTCTGCCAACCTAGCAGTTCGAAAGCACATAAAAAATGTGAGTAGAAAAAATAGGGACCACCTTTGGTGGGAAGGGAACAGCGTTCCATGCGCCTTTGGCGTTGAGTCATGCCGGCCACATGACCACGGAGACATCTTCAGACAGCGCTGGCTCTTTGGCTTTGAAACGGAAATAAGCACTGCCCCCTAGAGTCAGAAATGACTAGCACAGGGGTCAGCAACCTACAGCTCTGGAGCCGCATGTGGCTCTTTCATCCCTCTGCTGCGGCTTCCTGTCCCTCAAAATATGCATCACAACCGCCAATGTGCGACACCCACTGGCATGTGATTTATTTAGGTTTTCAACCCCCGATAGGCCAACCACAGATAAATCCAAGAAAAGAAAAGTTTCAGAAGAAAACAGAACATTTAATTCAACTACATATGCTAGTTTTGTGGCTGCTCAAGAAATAGTCAGGCACGGGAAGGGTTTTGTGGCTCCCGGTGTTTTCTTTTCTATGGGAAACGGGTCCAAATGGCTCTTTGAGTGTTTAAGGTTGCAGACCCCTGGACTAGCACATATGTGCGAGGGGAATCTTTAGTTTAATGAAAAGAAGGACCACGGATGACCTGAGAGCGGCGTTCCAATATCTAAGGGGCTGGCACAAAGAAGAGGGAGTCAAGCTATTCTCCATAGCACTAGAAGGCAAGATAAGAAACAACATTGTTGTACTTTCTCTCTTCTTTCCCTTTCCATCAATTTCGTTCTCTTTATTCTGTTTTAATTAAACAAACTGTGAAAGAATGTAAAGTCAGCCTGGGGAAAGAGCTGCTGAAACTGTGAAGGGAGGAGGTGGTTCAGAAAAGATGACTCCGTTCCGAGAAAAAGGAAAACATAAGAAAGAAGCTCAAGAAAAACCTATCTTGATTTTGTTTGGTAGCAGAAACTCTGAACCACTTTCCGGATTCCAGTTATTCAACTCTAAAGGTCCTTCCTGGAGTCTTTGTTGCTTCTGTTTCTCGAGCTCCTTTGAAAGGCTGAGTTCAATTTTGAAAGCCAATCACCGTTTCTGTCCAAACCGTGTTATTCCAAATAAAATCAAGTCAAGGTTTTTTTGAAGTTTGGGTTGGTTTTTTTTTAACTCCATCATGTTTTCCCGGGACAGTAATCTTTTCTGAATTCCACCCTTAATGCTTCCATTGTTCCTTCTCCTTTCCCAAGGCTACATCTCCAAACAGAACATAGAACATCATCAGAGTCAGAATGGACCTTGTAGGTCATCTAGTCCAACCCCCCATCCAAGTAGGAGACTCGATACCAGGGGTCCCCAACAGTTTGGGCCTCAGGGACCACTAAATTCGTAATTTTAAATCTCACGGACCACTAATATGATCTGCCTAATGACCGGCTGGGTGGGCGTGGCAAGATGGTCATGTGACTGGGTGGGTGTGGCCAACTCGATGTCCCTCGTGCGGAGGGGCACCTCGCCGGCCTCTATTCGCCCCTCCCCTCCCAGCCACTCCTCGCCTCCCCACCCGGGCTCCTTAGGGCCCCAACGGGAAGCAGTTGCTGGAGCTAAGCAGCCACCACAAGAAAGAGTTGGCAAAACAGAAAATTGGATCTGACCGAGAAGGAGGCTCTAGTTTAATGAAAAGAAAGACTAGGGATGATATGATAGATTATATGATGCCTGACTAGGAGGCTCAGTGGCTAAGACACTGAGCTTATCGATCAGAAAGGTCGGCAGTTCAGCAGTTCGAATCCCTAGTACAGGTCTCCAGTGTGAGCAGGGGGTTGGACTAGATGGCCTCCAAGGTCCCTTCTAACCCTGTTACTGTTAACTGATAGCCGTGTTCCAATATCTCAGGGGCTGGCCCAAAGAAGAGGGAGTCAAGCTATTCTCCAAAACACTTGAAGGCAGGACAAGAAGCAATTGGTGGAAACTAATCAAGGACAGAAGCAACCTAGAACTATGGAGGAATTTCCTGACAGTGACGACAATTAATCAGTGGAACGACTTTATTTATTTATTTATTTATTTATTTATTTATTTATTTATTTATTCTGATTTTTTTTTTTAAATTTGATTTATATGCCGCCCTTCTCCGGAGACTCAGGGCGGCTTACAATGCGTTAAGCAATAGCCTTCATCCTTTTGTATATTTATACAAAGTCAGCTTATTGCCTCCACAAACTGGGTCCTCAATTTACCCACCTTAGAAAGGATGGAAGGCTGAGTCGACCTTGAGCCTGGCTAGGATTGAACTCAGAGAAATTACAGGCAGCTGGTGTTAATTGCTGCCTTTAGTAGGAGGCATTAGCCCTCTACGCTACACAGGCTCCTATTTTTATACCGCCCTTGTCCCAAAGGATTCAGGGTGGTGTACAGCCACGATAAAACAATATAAGATACAAAATTTAAAAGCAATTAAAACAAATGAAATGCTTTTGGCCCTGCCGTTAAAAACCCACAAGTTTAAAACACTCCCATCCAAATTCTTTTTAAGCCAGTCCAGCCTGTTGAAATAGCAGAGTCTTAAGGGCACGGCGAAAGGTACGCAGGTCAGGGATCATCCGTATCCCTGGGGGCAGTTCATTCTGGAGGGCGGGTGCCCCCACAGAGAAGGCTCTCCCCCTGGGGGTCGCCAGTCTACATTGTTTAACTGATGGCACCCTGAGGAGTCCCTCTCTGTGGGAGCGTGTTGGTCGGTGGGAGGCCATCGGTGGCAGAAGGAGATCCCGTAGGTATCTGGGTCCTAAGCCATGGAGTGCTTTAAAGGTGGTAACCAACACCTTGAATCGCACCCGGAAGACCACTGGGAGCCAGTGCAGTTTGCGTAGGAGAGGTGTCACATGGGTGCGTCGAGTCGCCCCATCATCACCCACGTGGCCGTGTTCTGGACCAGCTGGAGCCTCCGAGTGCTCTTCAAGGAGACCACCTTGTAGAAAGCATTACAGTAGTCCAGACGTGACGTGACGAGGGCATGAGTGACCGTGCGCAGGGCATCTCAGTCCAGAAAGGGACGCAATTGGTAAATCAGGCGAACCTGATAGAAAGCCCCCCTGGCCACAGCCGTCATATGGTCATCTAAAGACAGCCGTGCATCCAGGAGGACACCCAGATTGCGAGCCCTCTCCGAGGGGGCCAAGAAGTTGCCTCCAGAAGTTGTGAATGCTCCAGTCCTGGAGGCTTTTAAGAAGACGTTGGACAAATGTTTGTCTGAAATAGTATGGGATTTCCTGCCTGAGCAGGGGGCTGGACTAGAAGACCTCCGAGGTTCCTTCCAAGTCTGTTCTTCTGTTAATAAGGCTTAGCAAGATTCCAAACGCAAATTGGCTTCAATCCCGTCTTAACCTGATGGTTTGGGTTATAAAAAGCTCCTTTGCTGCCCTGTTACCAACCATACATGCTGTTCATCCATCAAGATCAATCCCTCCCCCTTCCTGCCTTCCAACTTGACCCTGACCCACTCCTCTCCTCTGCCTTTGGCTGCTGCCCTTTGCCTATCCAGCATCCTCTGGAAGACCCAATGTTTGATTTCCCTTTTCTTTAAAAAAAAAAGGAGGGGGGGAGAAAGAGGGTCCTAATTAAAACAAGGCGGGGTGAGTGGAGGGAGACCTTCTGTTTCTCTGCATGGAAGGCTTGTAATCTCTTCTTGGATCCTAGCCAAGAGGTGGGGTGGGGAGAGAGAGAGGGAGAGAGGGAGAGAGGGAGGGAGAGAGAAAGAGGCAGAGAGAGTGACAGAGAGAGAGAGAAAGAGAGAGAGAAAGAGAGAGAGAGAGAAAGAGAGAGAGAGAGAGAGAGAGACAGAGAGAGAGAGCAACAGAGAGAAAGAAAGAGACAGAGAGAAATAGAGGGAGAAAGAGAAAGACAGAGAGAGAGGGAGGGAGGGAGAGAGAAAAAAGAGAGGGAGAGAAAGAGAGAGAGAAAGAGAGAGTGACAGAGAGAAAGAGACAGAGACACAGAGAGAGAGAGACAGAGAGGGAGGGAGAGAGAGGGAGAGACTCAGAGAGATAAAGAGAGAGAGAGGGGGGAGGGAGGGAGAGAAAGAGACAGAAAGAAAGAGAAAGAGACAGAGAGAGGGGGGAGAGAGACAGACAGACAGAGAGAGAGAGACAAAGGGAGGGGGAGAGGGAGAGAAAGAGAGAAAGACAGAGAGAGGGTGGGAGGGAGAGAGAGGGAGAGACACAGAGAGAGGGGGAGAGGGAGGCAGAGAGAGGGTGGGAGGGAGAGAAAGAGAAAGAGAGAAAGAGAGAGAAAGGGGGGAGAGAGAGAGAGAGAGAGAGAGAGAGAGAGACCAGCTGCCGGAGAGCGAGAGCGGCATGATGGATAATCAGGCTCGTGTGCCTTTAACTGGCTTTGCTTGAGGACACTTGAGTGTCAGGCTAGCTAGGAAGTGTGGATGTGCGCGTGGACGAGTGTGTGTGTGTGTGTGTGTGTGTGTGTGTGTGTACGTGAAGGCAGAGAAGGAGGGAGGGAGGAAGAACGCAAGGAGAAGTGGATCCTGCGCCTTGCTTCCTTGCTGTCTGGATAGCTCCTCATCATCCCCACCATCCTCATTCTTGGGTTTTTGGGGGTTTTTTTGTGGGCTTTTTTGGAATCCCAGTTGCTCTTCCTGTTGCTGTTATTTTGGTTGCAATGGGGAGGGAAGGAGAGGCCGCTGGGGCTCCCGTTTTTCCATCACCTTCCCGGCAAGACCCTTGCTTCTGATCAGGGGGGCAGCAGGGATGCCTGTCTTGGGAGCCCCGCTTTTTCCAGATTCTTCTTGGCTTCGTGGCTGAGCAAAACAACGGACTGGTGGATTATTGCCTTCTGTAAGAATAAGGGAAGCTTTCCACGGCCGGAGAGGAGAAGAAGAAGAGAGGAAAAGAAGACCCAACCAGCCATCAGCACAACAAGCAAAGATCCCGCTCAGGTTGACTTAGCTGGGTTAGAAAAGAAGAAAATAGAGGGGCCTTCCTGCTTCGCCACTCCTGCGAAGTCCTTTTTGTCGGCTCCCCCTCCCCCCCTTTTTTTTTCTCCAACAGAAGGATTGTGATATATTATTTTGCCCATCCTGCTCTGGCTGCCGATTGCAGTGGGTGAGGAAGGGATGAGCTAAGACAACGGTCTTGGAGGTAAGCATGCTAATTTGGGGAGTGGGGGGATTCAAGCGGTTGGGCTACCAAGCTCCCTTCTCCCATCACTTAAACCTCCCCTCCAGATCTCAAGATCGGATCTTGAGATCCGCAGGATGCATGCCAGTCAGGGTCTTTCTCATACATCTGCCCCGTGGGAAGGACGTGCTCGGTTGCTTTCATCTCCCTTTTTCAAGAAGACCTTCCAGATTGGGATGTGAGGTTGGTGTTACATAAGGACTAGCAGTCTTGTGCTCCTGAGCAGGGGACGGGGGTGGGGGGAGGGGGGAGAAGGAGGGTCTTTTGCCTTTGCAGTCCAGATCCCCCTCAAAGGATTTCCTCTCCCTCCGTCTTGGGCTTTTGGTGCATTGGATGGAAAATTTTGAGTGGCCAGCTCTGGAAGCCAGCTCATGGAAGGATGGGGCAGGCAGGGTGGGGCAATGATGTTGTGTTACCCTGTTATTTTGAGGAAGGGATGCTGAGAGGGAGGAATTGGAGGCACCTTTTGGTGGACAGAGCTTCTCCCCGATACCCTGGGTTGATGGAGAAGCTATGGAGGAGCAATGGTGAATTGCATATCCATGTGGTTTTGGAAAGAAGGTATAGAGCCAAGAAATGAATCTTGGCCAAGCTGTTTGGGATTTGGCCCTCAACCACAGTTGGTAGAATCGTCTCTTTTAATTTTGACCCTTTCCTGCTAGATGGACCTCCCTTCCTCTCTCTCTGTCTCTAATTGAAGATCTAGTTTGAGTTATAGCTCTCTAGATTTAATCTTGAAGAACCACCACTGAACCTGAGAATGACTTCTGTCCACAAAATTGGCCTGCTTGGATAGAGTTCAGGGCCCCTGGTCTTCATCTAAGGTAACCCTTTTTTTTTAATGGACACTTGGTTCTGTCATTTCTTCTTCTTCTTTGAATGCCAACCTGGATCACCAAAAGGTGACCATTGATGCTTTTCATAACATCCAGAGAAGCGCTCTAGAAAAACTTCACCTGTTAGATTCTTGAAGATATCTCTTCGGTAACCACATTAGGACTGTTACAACATTATTACAAACCACATTTCTTAAGGGGTTTTAGACAACCAAGGATTGAGATCAGGAATAATTTGGTGCACAGAGGAAAGAGGGAGAGAGGGAGAGGGAGAAGGAGAGAGAGGGGGAGAGAGAGAGAGAGGAAGAGGGAGTGAGAGGGGGAGAAGGAGAGAAAGAGAGGGAGGGAGGGAGAGGGAGAGAGACACACACAGAGAGAGGGAGAGAGAGAGAGAGAGAGAGGGAGAGGGAGAGAGACAAGAGAAAAGAGAGACAGAGAGGGAGGGGGAGAGAGACAGAAAGACACAGAGAGAGAGTCAGAGAGAAAGAGAGACAGAGAGAGAGGGAGAGAGGGAGAAGGAGAGGGAGAGGGAGAAGGAGAAGGAGAAGGAGAGGGACACACACAGAGAGAGGGAGAGAGAAAGAGAAAGACAGAGAGGGAGAGAGAGACACACAGAGAGAGGGAGGGAGAGGGAGAGAGGAGGGAGAGGGAGAGAGAGAGAGAGAGAGAGAGAGAGAGAGAGAGAGAGAGAGAGAGAGCACCCTAGCACATTGGCTGGATATTATTTTTTTAGAAATGCCACTGACTTTTTCCTCTTTTCGGGTGAATGAAAGAGGAAAAGAAAGAGATTATTCCGAATGTGGGTTCTCTGTGATTCTAGCTCCCTTTCTGGATAGAAGAAATTCTTGGTTCCTCTCCTCCAAATGTAAAGGGTTCTGTCTTTCCAGAATCTACTGCATCCTGGTTTGTCTTTAGCAGGCAAACATGTGGGACCCAAAGAAATACCCTCCCCATTTACAAAGAGCGATAAGGTTGCTGGATTGGAAATACACACACCCCACGCCTCCTGCATTTTACTGCCCAACTGCATCAGCGTAGAAATGCTTTCCTTTAGATAGGCTAAAAGCACACAATGAACGGGTTGTGGGGAATAGGTTTGTCTCGCTTAATGAAGAGGACTGGCTGTGACACGATAAAAGCCTTCCAGGACTTGAGGGGCTCTCATAGAGAACAGGGGATCGACTATTTTCCAAAGCACCTGAAGGCAGGACAAGAAGTAACGGGCGGAAAGCTGATCGAAGAGAGATCCCACCTAAAATTACGGAGAAATTTCCTGACAGTGAGAACAATCAACCAGTGGACAGTGAGAACAATCAACCAGTGGAAATGCTTGCCTCCAAAAGTTGTGGGAACTCCATCACTGGAGGTTTTCAAGAAGAGAATGGACAATCATTTGTCCAGGAATGGTATAGGACAGTGATGGCTAACCTTTTTGCCATTGCGTGCCCAAAGCTGGGGGAGTGTGGGGTGGTCACGCGTGTCCGTGCCCACACCCATAATTTTATGCGCCCCCCTCCATGCATGTGTGCGCGATTCCCCATGCTCCCCCTGCTTTTGGCATGTGATGGTACGGTAGAGCTATTTTTTTGCCCTCCCCAGGCTCCAGGGGCTTTCTAGGAGCCCGGGGAGGGCAGAAACAGCCTTCCCCACCTCCCTGGAGGCCATCTGGAGGCCGGAAACAGCCTGTTTACTGACTTACGTTGGCCCCGAAGGCCCGAAAATCAGCCGGCCAGCTCACATATGCATGCTGGAGCCGAGCTAGGGTAACACTTGCGTGCCCACCAATATGGTTAAGTGTGCCACCTGTAGCATATGTGCCATAGGTTCGCCATCACGGGTATAGGATCTCCAGCCATGGGCACAGGGTTGATCTAGAAGACCTCCAAGGTCCCTCCCTTCCAACTCTGTTTTCTGTATTCTGCTTTATATTGTATTGAGAAGCTTCATCTGTTGGCGTTGACAGGTCTTAAGGAAGGTTCAAGAATAGACATGGATACTTTTCCTGGTCACTTGGTGACTTTTTCTTCTAGTTGGAAGACATCTAACTGACAGATAGATGGGCTAAACTCTTAGTGCTGTGTTCCCCAGTTGGATTTATAACGAGTGGAGTAACCCTATGAAGAGTTATGTATCAACTGATACTTGGCACTAATTTAACACAGGGGACAATTCAGAAGTATTCGGTAATATGGATAATACAATGAAACTATCGATTCCTAGGAATAAGACATGAAATCACAGGGTAACCTTAAGATACAGTCTTCGATATTTCCATTCTAAATTTGGACAGCCCCTAAATCCATGCCCAATCTTCTTGTAAACCTGTATCCAGGACTGGGGAATGAAGCCACTGTTACTCTTGATGGGGGCTACCAGAGTTTTGAGATTCTTCGATTCAGAGGAACCCTTGTCTGACAGATTTGGTGCCTGTGTTCAGAAGCTCGAGTCTCGGGTTTTGCTTGGTGGCAAGTTGGAGATAACAAAAGCCATCCTCCATCTCTTAAGACGCTTAAACATTTCATTGAAAGGCATCGATCGATTGGTGGCCCTCAGACTTTGGTCTTGAGTCCCAAGAAATGTGTTTATTGTGTTGGGTGAATATAGCTATGGCCATGTTGCAAGGGGAAAAATCCATCTCCATTTTAGACAAAAACATCGTATGTATGTATATACAGTATGTATGCATGTACGTATGTACGTATCTATCTATCTGTATATCTATCTATCCATCTGTATATGTGTGTGTGTATCTCTCTCATCTATTTATCTATCTATCATCTATCTATCTGTATGTGTGTGTATCTCTCTCTCTCTCTCATCTATTTATCTATCATCTATCTATCTATCTATCTATCTATCTATCTATCTATCTGTATATCTGTCTATCTATCTGTACATGTGTGTGTCTCTATCATCTCTCTCTCTCATCTGTCTCTGTCTATCTGTCTGTCTGTCTGTCTATCTATCTATCTGTATATTTGTGTGTATCTCTCTCTCTCATCTATTTATCTATCATCTATCTATCTATCTATATGTGTGTGTATGTGTGTATCTCTCTCTCTATATATGTGTGTGTGTGTGTGTGTGTGTGTGTATGTATATGTATCTCTCTCGTATATGCCTGCCTCTCTCTCTCTCTCTCTCTCTCTCTCTCTCTCTATCTATCTATCTATGAAGATGTAGTTTTACTTCTTAATCTGCACTAGATTTCGTTCTGTTTTAGGGGGCAAACGACCAGTGGAATGTCATTCTGGAGTGCTCAAATTCTAAGAACATCTTCAGAAGTTCTCTCTGTTGTCTTCTAATATGCTACAGTTGGGGGACAACTAACAGAAGGGCCTTTTCGCTGATGGGACCCTCATTCTGGGATCTCTTCTTATATGCCTAGGGAGATTGAACTGGTGCCTTCAGATCCAAAGGAAATATTGGTTTTGCAGATTTGCAGGTGTCTTAAGTTCAGGGGCCTTTCAAAGAGGTTTTTTTTTTTTGTTCTTCCTGTTGCTGCTTTCATTCTGGAGCTGTTTTAGCTAGGCATTGGTCTCCTGTTTATTTTTGCATTGCTATTTTGTTTTGTGTTGTCTCTCTGTGCGTAAATGCACACCCTCCCACCCTCAAACCCATTTGCACCACAAATGTATTTTATTATTTATGACATCTCTTTGCCCCCCTCTCATCTCACTGCAAGGTGACTAGGAGAATGTGTGTGTGTCTTGTGTGTATTGTGATTTTATGAATCACAATGAAAATACTGATGATAACTAAGGCTAAAAAATGAGGAGGAAAGAAGCAGAATGGATGTAGCTGTTAGTAGTCGATCAGTCACCTCCAGTGTGATACTGCCCTATTCGCATCTGTGTGTGTGTGTGTGTGTTTGTGTGTGTGTAGATCAATAAATACAGGAATATATAAAAAGATGACGTAGAGTGGAGTGGAGTGGAGTGGAGTGGAGTGGAGTGGAGTGGAGTGGAGTGGAGTGGAGTGGAGTGGAGTGGAGTAGAGTAGAGTAGAGTAGAGTAGAGTAGAGTAGAGTAGAGTAGAGTAGAGTAGAATAGAATTTTTTATTGGCCAAGTGTGATTGGACACACAAGGAATTTGTCTTGGTGCATACACTCTCAGTGTACATAAAAGAAAAGATATGTTCATCAAGAATCATAAGGTACAACATTTAACAATAGTCATAGGGTACAAATGAGCAATCAGGAAACAGTCAATAGCAATATAAATCGTAAGGTATAAGCAACAAGGTTACAGTCATACAGTCATAAGTGGGAGGAAATGGGTGATAGGAATGATGAGAAGATTAATAGTAATAATAATGCAGACCTAGTGAATAGTTTGACAGTGTTGAGGGAGTTATTTGTTTAGCAGAGTGATGGCGTTTGGGCAAAACCTGTCCTTGTGTCTTTTTGTTCTGGTGTGCAGTGCTCTATAGCGTCGTTTTGAGGGTAGGAGTTGAAACAGTTTATGTCCAGGATGCGAGGGATCTGTAGGTATTTTCTCAGCCCTCTTTTTGACTCATGCAGCATACAGGTCCTCAATGGAAGGCAGGTTGGTAGCCATGTTTTTTTTCTGAAGTCCTAATGATCCTCTGAAGTCGGTGTCTGTCTTGTTGGGTTGCAGAACCAAACCAGACAATTATAGAGGTGCAGATGACAGACTCAATAATTCCTTTGTAGAACTGGATGAGCAGCTCCTTGGGCAGTTTGAGCTTTCTGATATATGTACATTTATTATCTAATATACTTTAGGGTTATAGCATAAGTTTATGTGCTTGCATCTATTTTAACACATGTTTTAATGTCTTGTTCGTTTCTGTAAAAAACGTTTTGGGGAGTTTTGTATTTTAATTTTTTTTAATACAAAATTTATGATTTTTTTTTTTAAAAAAATGGCACATGAATGGCCATTGATAAAGACCCAGTCAGAATGGAATGGTTTGTAAAAACAACAAACAAAAAAAATCAACGCATATACTCCTATACTACAATATACTCCTACTAGATTTTTTTGCTCTGTTTTCTTTCCATTCCTGGACAAAAGTTACTAGTGTTTTTTTCACCCTCCATCTACGCGACTTCTTCTTCTCTTCTCCGTTATCAGGAGTAGAACTAATAGTGCTTGTAGTTGCAGAATTAATATCTGTTCTTTTTCTCCTTTCCTTACAAAGGGGCTAAATCATGTTTAGCCTCCCCTGCAGATAACAGTGTGGTCATTTCTTGGACAGTGGCTAACTCTTGGCTTTTCAGACAAGTTTTCATTGATTAATGTCTAGCCTCTCTTGTAAAGGAATGTAGAAAGGAGTTTCGAAAAAGGAGAGAGGATTGCTAAGGGAGAAGAAATGGCAGATCAGTCCTGAGAAAGTGGAAGATGTAGGGGGAAAAAACACCTAATAACCACCTTAAAACCTCAGAGAGAAGCAGAGAGAAACAAACATAGAGCAAAATGCTTACTGTGATGGGAAGAGAGTCAGAGACCTATAATGTTTCGCGGGAGCTCCACTCGGCATCAGATCTCCAGTCCTTCCATAAAACCATGAAAATGGACCTACTTTTTCTGTAGTGTCTACAGAAAGTGTCATAAAACTACGAAGATGGGCCTTCTTGGAGATCTTTAGAGAGCTTGGAGCACGGTTTAGCTCCAAGGATTTCAGGACTACATTTTTCTGTAGGTGAAGACAGTATTTGTCCAGGTGAACTTAGAACTACGCCACCTACGGTCTGACCTAAGCGTAGCTCATAAAATTATCTGCTACAACGTCTTACCTGTCAGTGACTACTTCAGCTTCAGCCACAACAATACACGGGCACACAATAGATACAAACTCAAGGTAAACAGCTCCAAACTCAACTGCAGAAAATACGACTTCAGCAACAGAGTGGTCAATGCCTGGAATGCACTACCTGACTCTGTGGTTACATACCCAAACCCCCATAACTTTAACCTTAGACTGTCTACTGTTGACCTCACCCCATTCTTAAGCGGTCTGTAAGGGGCATGCATAAGCGCACCAGCGTGCCTACCGTCCCTGTCCTAATACTTCCTCTACTTGTATCTATGTTATATATTCAATTCATGTTTATAATTATATAAATTACCTAATATGTTCTTGACAGATAAACAAATAAACAAATAAATTAATAAATAAAATAAAACACTCAAGAGTTTCACAGAAGCAAATTCTTTTAGGCCCCTTCCAACTGGAGTCATGGGCCCTTCACACATCTCCATTGGAGCTCTACTTGACATCGGATCTCCAGTCCTTCCATAAAACTACGAAGGTGGAGCCTCTCAGAGAGCTTTGCAAAACCAAGGATTGCTCCTATTAACTGAGATTGGCTCCTTTTGTGGAGTCTCTGAGCATGGTTATTTGTTTGTAGATGTTTCATGATGCAATGAACCAGCATCGATGGTCGCAAAAGACTTCCTTTTGTGACTGTTGTGTTATTGTCATGTTAGAGAGATTCTGAAAGACTTGAGAGTGGGAGGTGGGTCCATGAGGGGAGGGTGTCAAAGAAATCAAGATGGTAGGGTTTTTTTTTTAATGTGTGCTTGTGATTCAATAATCCCAGTGTATAGGTAGCACAGAGGAACATAATGACTCAGTCGCTAAGATGCTGAGCTTGTCAATCGAAAGGTCAGCAGTTCAGCGGTTCGAATCCCGAGTGCCGCATAATGGGGTGAGCTCCCGTTACTTGCTCCAGCTTCTGCCAACCTAGCAGTTCGAAAGCACATAAAAAATGCAAGTAGAAAAATAGGGACCACCTTTGGTGGGGAGGTCACAGCATTTTCCATGCACCTTTGGCATTTAGTCATGCTGGCCACATGACCACGGAGATGTCTTTGGACAGCGCTGGCTCTTCGGCTTTGAAACGGAGATGAGCACCGCCCCCTAGAGTCAGGAATAACTAGCATATATGTGCGAGGAGAACCTTTCCCTTTATAGGTAGCATGCTTGCAAACCATGGTTTATAGCTTGTTGGGTTGTGTGAGTTTGAGCGTTATGGCATATTCAGTAAACCATGATTAAGCAAAGCATGAGCTGCTTCTCATCAGTTGTTTCCTGCATCAAAGTTGAAATGGTATTTGGGAATGAGCTTGGAAGAGAGGAAGGATTGCCACACAGGAAAACTGGTGTGTAAAAAACATTTCACCAAAGGGTGGATGGCATGGAAAATATTTTAGAAGGGACACTCCCTAGTTTTCCAAAGAGTAAAAGGAAAGGAGAAATTCTTTCAGAATTGCAAGATTTGTGCAGGAGCCATGGCGGGGGCAGTGGTTAGACTGCAGCATTGCAATCTGACTCTGCCCACTGCCAGCAGTTCGATCCTGACTGGCTCAAGATTGACTTAGCCTTCCATGCTTCCGAGGTTGGTAAAATCAGCACCCGCATGGTTGAGGGCATGATGCTGACTCTGTAAATCACTTGGAGAGGACTGTAAAGCACTGTGAAGCAGTTTATAAGTTTATAACCCTGTTGCTATTCTGTTAATGTAACGGGCAATTTATGGAATCTTAGAGAAAAGATAATTGTGCTGGCAGTGCTTCTTCTCTGGACTATCTGGAAGGGCTAATAAAAGCCCAGTTTCTGAACAATTCACCTATTATACCTCTGGCATGCTATGTTTTAATTGCTATGTTTGTTAGCCATACAGAGACACATGGCAAGGAAGTGGGTATATAAATTGAATGAATACATTTTTGGCTTTTTTCTCCTAATACTTTCAGGTCTGAAATTAGTAATCTGGGAGGGGACATATCTGTGTGGGGAGATGATTTCCTTTCCTTTCTTTTCCTTTCCTTCATCTCTTTTTCCTTTCCTGTTCCTTTTCCTTTCTTTCCTTCTCTCTTCCTTTCCTTCTCTCTTCCTCCCCTCCCCCTCCCTTCATCTTTTTCCTTTCCTTTCCTCCCCTCCCCTTCATCTCTTTTTCCTTTCTTTCCCTTTCCCTTTCCTTTCCTTTCCTTTCCTTTCCTTTCCTTTCCTTTCCTTTCCTTTCCTTTCCCTTCCTTTCCTTTCCTTTCCTTCTCTTCCCTTCCCTTCCCTTCCCTTCCCTTTCCTCTTTTTTTTTAAAAAATTTGATTTATATGCCGCCCTTCTCCGGAGATTCAGGGCGGCTTACAATGCGTTAAGCAATAACCTTCATACTTTTGTATATTTATACAAAGTCAGCTTATTGTCCCCACAAACTGGGTCCTCAATTGACCTACCTTAGAAAGGATGGAAGGCTGAGTCAACCTTGAGCCTGGTGAGATTCGAACTTACAGTGATTGCAGACATCTGGTGTTAATGCTTTTAGTCTGCTGAGCTATCCAGGCTCTTTCCTTCTTTCCTTTCCTTTCCTTTCCTTTCCTTTCCTTTCCTTCCCTTTCCTTTCCTTTCCTCTCCTTCCCTCCCCTCCCCTCCCCTCCCCTTCATCTCTTTTTCCTTTCCTTCCCTTCCCCATTTGAATCCTGGAGCCTCCCTTGAAAAATAACCAGTAAGAGGCAATGCAGAACCCTGATTCTTCTAGAGATCATGAGGAGCCATGTGGAAATAAAAAAAGATCAGAGGGGATTAGGCCCTCAAACAGCCACATTAGTATATTTTTAGCATGATCTCAATTACTCTATAATGTGGAAGTCTCACATCAGAGACTCAGATTTGGGAGTATATGGGCTTGTTTGGGCCTATTTCCTTTATTCATGGAATACACAAATGAAGCAAAGAAGCTAGACCTCTGCATTTTAACATCTGGCATCCTCTGGAGTTACTTTTCAGAAGGCATCGGTGCATAAACCTGTATGTACATAGGCACTTTCTCCCTATTTTTAACTGACCGTTTTAATGCTATCGATTGGAGATGGTTATTTTGAGATGGCGCTTTATAGAAACAGTATAGAAATATATTTAATAGCTGGCTGGCCATCGATTTGAATTCATTACAATGCATTTGGTGAAACCTGGCTTTGCAGGTGCTTTTTAAGAAATTGTGTACTTTATTGAAAGTTGGCAATATTGAAAGGTTTCCTGATTACTGTCAAGGAAAGCCCATGGGAGGGCATCAGAAATGGAGCTTGACTCAAGGAGAAATACAATTTTTAAAAAAGCAGATTATTTCAGCACCTTGGAGAGTGCCTGACTGCAGGGTGAATTCACTACAATTTAACTCAGGGATATCCAGTGTTGGCAACCTCAAGAGTTCAACTCCCAGAATTCCCCAGCCTATTGCAAAGAATTCCATGGAATTTTTTTTTTAAAGCTTCAAAACATTCCGAATTTGAAGCACCGTTTAAAAGGATGTAGTTTTCCCCTCCCTGCTCTTTTCAGATGAATAACATCTCCAATTGTCCTCTACTCAGAGAAAAGATGGAGCGGGGAACCATTGGCCTTAGACAGGTAGTCCTCGAGTTACAGCAGTTCATTTAGTGACCATTCCAAGTTATAACATCGCTGGAAAAAGTGACATGACCCGTTTTTCACATTTACGACTGTTGCAGCATCTCCGTGGCCACCTGTTCAAAATTCACACACTTGGAAACTGACTGGTATTTATGATGGTTGCAGTGTCTGGGAGTCATGTGATCTCCTTACGTGACCTCCCGACAAGCAAAGCCAATGATTATCACTTAACAACCATGTTACTAGTCTAACAGTGATTCACTTAACAGCAGTGGCAAGAAAGGTTGTAAAATAGGGCAAAATAACTTAATGACTGTTTCAGTTAGCCATCAAAATTTTGAGCTCAATGGTGGTTGTAAGCCAAAAACTACCTGCAACTTTTTACTGAATTATAGCCCTAGTCACTTTGGGACTTGAGAATTGTAGGTCTCTCCTTCTTGAAAATATCTACAGATGCTACCACTGAGTTGAATACAATGGTTGCCATTAATATCTCTGTTGTTCATACATGGAATGGAATGGAATGGAATGGAATGGAATGGAATGGGAATGGGAATGGGAATGGGAATGGGAATAGAATAGAATAGAATAGAATAGAATAGAATAGAATAGAATAGAATAGAATAGAATAGAATAGAATAGAATAGAATAGAATAGAATAGAACAAAGGATAGGATAGGATAGGATAGGATAGGATAGGATAGGATAGGATAGGATAGGATAGGATAAGAATGGAGTGGAGTGGAGTGGAGTGGAGTGGAGTGGAGTGGAGTGGAATAGCATAGCATAGCATAGCATAGCATAGCATAGCATAGCATAGCATAGCATAGCATAGCATAGCATAGCATAGCATAGAATAGAATGTTCTGTTTTCTTCTGAAACATTTCTTTTCTTGGATTTATCCATGTTTGGCCAACTGGGGGTTGAAAAGCTCAGTAAATCATGTGCCGGTGGGTGTCACACATTGCCGGTTGTGACACATATTTTGAGTGACGGAACCGCAGCAGAGGGGTGAAAGAGCCACATGCGGCTCCAGAGCCTGGGTTGCTGACCCCTGGTCTAGCCTGTTACACAAACCCAACCATGGCCAATTCAAGCAATTGTTCAAATCCCATTGCTTTCACAACATTGAACCTTCTCCGGTGGTTTACAGACTATTTTAGAAATCAGCAACCTGATATACTACAAGCATCAGTGTATGGTCAGGACTTGTGGAAGCTGTCATCTCAAATGTCTGGAGAAAAATGGGATACCCCTTGGGTAATTTTCCTAGGAATCCTTTCTTTTTCTATTGCCTTACAAGCCCCCCACCTCAAAAAATCTGACTCGTTTTCTAATAATATTCCAGAGATAATAGGGGAAAAGAGAAACACATTATTCTAAAATAAGTTTCTCATTAGCTGTCAAGAGTGAAATATCAGGTTGTGTAACTTCAGGGTGTGTGAATTTTCACAAGGTTCAGTGATGCCAGTAACAATGTTTTCACTCCCCCCACCCTTTCTCTCTCCAAAATCATCATAATGTAACATTCAAATGAAAAAAAAGATATGGAAAGGGGAGAAGGAAAAGAGAGGGAAAGAAAAGTGTGGCGTAAGGGAAAAAATCATGGGGAAAAAAGCATTACCCTCCAACGTTTTTCAGCGAAGTAAAATAAAAATAATGAAAGGTAACCTCCCTTTTTTACTTTTGACCTACTAGCCATTTCTATAATACACACTTTTCTAATCCGCAAATCCTAAAATCAACATTTCATTTCCGTCCTCCCACCCCCGTCTCGAGCAAAAAGTCCAGAAATGGTTTCCAGGTGGGAATATTTTCACTTCTCGGAGTTTCTAAGCCAGTGAAATGGGCTGATCCTGAATGAAGTGACCTTGCAAAAGTTGTGTTTTTTTTTTAAAAAAAAACATCATTGATCACGAGGCATCCCCACAGGAGATACCCAAAAGGGCCATGAGTTTTTAGAGAAGTTTATCAGAAAATGAAGCATCTCGTTTATGCACCTGACAGCTTTTCAGTACCATAGGTAAATGGCACTCTGTCTCAAATGGTCCAGGACACGAGAAAACCATAATGAGGTTGGACTAGATCAGGGGTTTGCAACCTTAAACACTCAAAAAGCCTTTTGGACCCATTTCCCACAGAAAAGAAAACACCGGGAGCCACAAAACCCTTCCCGTGCCTGACTATATCTTGAGCGGCCACAAAACTAGCATATGTAGTTGAATTAAACGTTCTGTTTTCTTCCGAAACTTTTCTTTTCTCGCATTTATCCATGGTTGGCCTATCAGGAGTTGAAAAGCTCAATAAATTGCGTGTGGGAGGGTGACACATATTTTGAGTGACAGGGAGCCTCAGCAGAGGGGTGAAAGAGCCACAGGTTGCTGATCCCTGGACTAGATGACCTCCAAGGTCCCTTCTAACTCTGTTACTGTTACCTATTACTCCCTAGAATTTTCCTGAAGGGAAACAGCTGATGGGGATCCAGTTGCAATCTGCCTCCTCCATTAGCCAAGTATGTCTTCTTGGTGGTGAACAGGATCACCATATATTGGCTTTAAAAAAAAAACTGCAGCAATTTGTAGACCTAGGCAAGGAAAGTTGGAAGGGGGGAAAGGCAGGGCTGTTGTCATCACAAAAAGGATGCCAAAGAATTGAAATCCAAGCTTGGTTGTGTAAATAGGGCCCTCGGGGGACTGATGGGATGCTGTGTGTGTCTTTGCATTGTAGCCATGCCCATTAGCTTTGTTGGGAGAAAGGGGGCTGTGGGTCTGATCTCACAAAGATGATCTAAGAATAGAGACTCTATGAAAGGCATTTTAGCCCAACCCAAGGATGGCACAATTCTAAGTAGGAGTATAATTCTAACTATAGGACAATGATGCAGATGAGAAAGGCAATTTGATGGAGAAGTTAAAAGCACCCGCCAGGATGTCACAAAACGACAACAGGGTGACTTTCCAAGATGGTATAAGCACAAAAGGAACCATTTGGTCTGTGAACTTCCCATAGAAAAACGGGATGCTCAGATCACAGAATAACAGAATAAGACAAGAGTTCCTCCAAGCATCTCAAACTCTTGTAGCCACGTTGTAAGCACGGCTGTAAGCAAAGCTGTAAGCACAGCTTTCTTCCACAAGCCATGATGCAGCCTTACAAGAAGATTGGGCATGGAGTTAGAGGGTATCCTCAATTTTTTAAAAAAATTTAATTTACATGCTGCTCTTCTCCAGAGACTCAGGGCAGCTTACAATGCATTAAGCAATAGCCTTCATACTTTTGTATATACCTGCTTAGTAGGGCTTTCGCCCCCCCCCCCAAAGTGATGTTCTTTTTTATACAAAGTCAGTTTATTGCCACAATCTGGGTCCTCATTTTACCTAACTTGAAAGGATGGAAGGCTGAGTCAACCTTGAGCCTGGTGAGATTTGAACTTGCAGTAATTGCAGGCAGCTGGTGTCCCTTTAACACCACTTTAAGCTGCTGCGCCACCAATTTTAAAATTTAGAATTAAAATTTAGAATGGAAACCCTAAAGACTGTGTCTTAACACTATACTGTAATTTCATGTCTTATCGCTAGGAATCAGGCCAGTTTCGTTGTATTATCCGTATTACCAAATACTTCTGCATTTTCCCCTGCGCTAGATTAGTGTCAACAATCGATTTACACATGACTCTTCATAGGGTTACCCCACTTCCTATAAATCCAGCAAGGGAACACACAACACTAAGAGCTTAGCCTTTCTATTTGTCAGTTAGATGTCTTCTATCTAGAAAGAAAAAAAAAAGTGAGCAGGAAAAGTGTCGGTGTCTCTTGAACTTTCTGTAAGACCTGTCAATACTCACAGATATCCATCTATGGAGATTATCAATCCCCCAGGTCACGGTTGTCCCAAAGGTGTTTTTTCAAGGGGCAACTGGGCGTTCTGGTTTTTCTTTGAAGACATAGAGAGACACACAGAGCTGAAGAAACTTCTTGGATGAGAAGCGAAACGTCTTCAAAGAAAAACCAGAAAGTCCACTTGCCTCTTGAAAAAGCATCTTTGGGACCCACAGGTGAAGCTTCTCGATACAAAACAATGCCGAATAGAGAAAAACCAAGTTGGAAGGGACCTCAGAGGTCTTCTAGATCAACCCCGTGCCTATGGCAGGAGACCCTATCCCCGTGGTGGTGAACCTATGGCACATGTGCCAGAGGTGGCATGCAGCGCCCTCTTTGTGGGCACGTGATCTGTCACCCCAGTTCAGCTCTGCTGGGCATGCATGTCTGCCTCCCACCAGCCAGTTGGTCTTCGGGTCTCTGGTACATATGCATGGGGGGAGGGGTGTGCACGGGGGGGCATGCGTGCATGCCCAGGGGTGTGGATATGTGGGGGAGCTGCATGCACATGTGTGGGGAGACAAGCAGGGGGGTGCATGTGCATGCATGGGTGCAGGGCACATGTGGGGGGCACACACGCATTGTATTTTGGAGGTCCGGCCTCGCACACGCGCATTCATGCCCACGCATGCCTGCTTTTGGCACTTGGCCTGGAAAAGGTTAGCCATCATTGCCCAAATGGCTGTCCTTTCTCTTTCTTGAAAACCTCGTGATGAAGCACCACAACTTCTGGAGGAGAGCCGTTCCACTGGTTAATCGTTCTCGCTGTCAGGAACCCAAGAGCCAAGCAATCTTTTGAATTCTCATCCATCCATCCATGCACCCCAGGGTCAACCCTCCCCCCCCCCGCAGTGAATAGACATCCTGCTTTGTTCTCCCAATGTCCTCCGAATGCGCTTCCTTAGGCAGATACTTGCAGGCCAATCAAGCTGGCTATTGTGTGGGATGATGAGCTGAACGGCCTCACGCGCCTCATGTACACCACACTGGTAATGAAAATTACGTCTTCATTCACATCTGAAAAGAGAAATCAGGCCATCGCAAGCCTTAATGGGAATCGTCCTGCTCCACCGAGCGGCTTGTTCTTTCCCGGGGAGAAGGGCTGGGCCAAATGCCAGCCTTCCCACAAACCTAGAGCTGTTGATCACAGCTCTTCCCTGCCCTTCCTTCGCTTTGTTATTGCCACGCCGCCGTTCCAAGAGGCGAGAGGAAAAATCGCAGGTAGAGCAAAGCCAATGGCCATTCTCCCCTGCAACAGCTCCGGGAAGCTGCAGTGCTGATGGCCATGTGCCACCCACAAAGCTGGGACAGGTAGCCTTTTAAAGAAGCCAGGCGGTTCAGGAAAAAAAAAAGGAATGGTCTGGAAAATGGCACAGGTGACGCACAGGTAAATGGTTGTGTGCATTATTTAACCAGGGGGGGGGTGTTGTGGTAATGGTTTGGGGCGAGGAAGGGAGAGAGAGAGAAAAATGTTTCTTTATAGATCAAGTTCCAGAGACGTAGCATGAGTTGAATTGATGCCCGGATGGATGGGACATGCCTAAGGGTGGGAATTCATACAGAGGAAACGCCTGTTATTGGGTTATGGCTTAAAAAAAGCGAGCGAGCCCCGCAAATCGTGGCTTTTGTGGGTTGTGTAAATCTCCTCGTCGCGGTTTGCATATCGTGGTTTAGGGTTTAGTGTTGTTGGAATTGCTAGCCATGCCTAGTTTGCTTTGCAGACTCAGCCATGTGCTTTCTTATATGACCTGGGTGAGGAGGATGTTGTAAGAACAACTTTGTAGAAATGCTTTTTGATCCTAGAATTTTATTGTGAGAGAATTTTATCATTATGTTCCTGGTCATGGAAGCCCCTGGATGTATGTCATAATGCTCGCTTAGAGAGACAAAGTAAGATAATGCTGGCTTATACAAGCAAACAAACAAAAGTATGTGTGTTTTCAAAAAACTAAGAATAAGTGCTGTAGGAGCTCTTCTCTTCTCTTCTCTTCTCTTCTCTTCTCTTCTCTTCTCTTCTCTTCTCTTCTCTCCTCTCCTCTCCTCTTCCCTTCTCTTCTCCTCTCCTCTCTTCTCTTCTCTTCCCTTCCCTTCCCTTCTCTCCTCTTCTCTTCCCTTCCCTTCTCTTCTCCTCTCTTCTCTTCTCTTCTCTTCTCTTCCCTTCTTTTCTCTTCTCTTCTCTCCTCTTCTCTTCTCTTCTCTCCTCCTCTCCTTTCCTTTCCTTTCCTCTCCTCTCCTCTCTTCTCTTCTCTTCTCTTCTCTTCCCTTCTCTTCTCCTTTCCTCTCTTCCCTTCTCTTCTCTTCTCTTCTCTTCTCTTCTCTTCTCTTCTCTTCTCTTCTCTTCTCTTCTCTTCTCTTCTCCTCTCCTCTCCTCTCCTCTCCTCTCCTCTCCTCTCCTCTCCTCTCTCCTCTTCTCTCCTCTTCTCTTTTCTTTGGTTCTCCTTTCTTTTCTTTCCTTTCTTTTCTTTGGTTCTCTTTTCTTTACCAGGGATATTCTGGTGCTCTTGATCCCTGCCTAAGCTTAATTTAGCCAGTTTTGCATCTCACCCATGGGGTCCACCAGATTTGTTCCAAGAAGTCTACAAATAGGATATTAACACGATCCCCTGTCTCTTTCCGATGCTCCTAGGACAGGTGTTCGTTAGGTCTGGCAACTTTAAAACATGTGTGGAGCTCAGCTCCCGAAATTCCCCAACCGAATCCACACAATTGTAAAGTTGCCAAACTTTTGACAAACGCTCTCCTAGCTAGTAGAGATGGATTTTCATCTTCAGATCTATTGGCACCATAGCTGAGAATTGTGGGAGTTGTAATCACTGTATAACTCAAACGCCCCACATTGGTGGGGCGTTTGCTGGCTGAGGAACTCTAGAAGTTGAAGTCCACAAGTCTTAAAGTTGCCAAGGTTGGAGACCCCTGACCTAAGATGCATTAGCTGCCAAGACCACTGTAAGCTGGGTAAGCAAAAGGCCTTGAAAAATAAAATGGGATAAGAATTTAGCCCAAATCCAACATTTGTTCATAAATGGCTGAAAGAAATTTAAGGCAGGGCTTGAGGGAGTCCTTAAATTCAGGGATGTTAAGGGACCATGAAAATTAATGGTTTTGAAATTGGTTGCACTCTTAAATTTGGAAGAAGGGATAAGATATCAGTTTTTCTCCTTTCTAACTTTCCTTTCTGGAAAAGCCAAAGCAGGCACAGGCTGAAAGTCAAGGTAATCCTTGACTTACAACCAATTGTTTAGGGACCGTTCAAAGTTACAATAGCAACTGGGAAAAAGTGACTTACGACTGTTTTTTCACGCTTACGACCATTGCAGCATTCCCCCATGGTCACGGGTTCAAAATTCAGAAGCACGGCCACTGATTCATATTTATGACCATTTGCAGTGCCGCCCAGGTCCCACCCCCCTGCGCATGTGTGCGTGACCCCCCCCCCATGCCCTGTTTTGGGCCTAGCAGGCCTCCCTGAAGCCCATTTCCAGACTTCTGGTAGTCCCCCTTTTTCACCCTCCCCAGGCTCCAGAGGCTTTCTTGGAGCCTGGGGAGGGCGAAAACAGCCTCCCCTGTCCCCTAGAGGCCCTTCGGAGGCTGGAAATTGTCAGTTTCCCGACTTCCAGTGGGTCCGGTAGGCCTAGTTTTGGCCCTCCCCAGGCTCCAGAAGCTTTCTTGGAACCTGGGGAGGGCAAAAACAGCCTCCACCACCACCCTAGAGGCCCTCTGGAGGCCAAAAATGCCCTTCCAGAGCTTCCATGTGAGCCCTGTACTTACCTGGCATCCAAAACGGGCTGAGTGGAGACTCCTGGGAGGAGAGGGACGGTGTGGGCAGGGCTAGCCGAAAATCAGCTGGGGAGCTGAGCTAGGGCAATGGCTCACATGTCCGAAGATATGGCTCCACGTGGCACCTGTGGCACGCGTGCCATAGGTTCGCCATCACGGTTATAGGTCATCTAGTGCAACCCCCTGCTCAAGCCTTCAAGATTCCCTTAACAACCGTGTTACTCACTTAACTCACTGGAACAACTTTAGAATTTAGGATAACAAAATTGGAAGGGACCTTGGAGGTCTTCTATCCAGGGGTCTGCAACCTTAAAACACTCAAAAGAGCCATTTGGACCCGTTTCCCACAGAAAAGAAAACAGCGGGAGCCACAAAACCCTTCCTGTGCCTGACTATTTCTTGAGCGGCCACAAAACTAGCATATGTAGTTGAATTAAATGTTTTGTTTTCTTCTGAAACTTTTCTTTTCTTGGATTTATCCATGGTTGGCCTACCGGGAGTTGAAAAGCTCAATAAATCAGGTGTCGGTGGGTGTCACACATTGGTGGTTGTGACACATATTTTGAGTGACAGGGAGCCGCAGCAGAGGGGTGAAAGAGCCACATGCGGCTCCAGAGCCACAGGTTGATGATCCCTGTTCTAGTCCAACCCCCTGCTTAGGCAGGAAACCCTACACCACATCAGACAAATGGTTATCCAACTGTGGCAAGAAAGGTCACAAAATGAAGCAAAACTTGCTTAGCACCTGTTTTGTTTAGCCACAGAAATGTCTCCTGTTTTTGTCATCTCTCAAGATCCGAATTCAAGGAAGAGACAGTTGATCTGATTTTCACAGCTCAGCTCACTTCAAGAGGGTCGAAAGCCTTTTCAGGAAGAGACGGGTGGTCAGGCGAATGATGGAGGTTTTTTTTTGCCTGGCAGCACTTCGTTTTTCTTTGATCTTCCCTCTAATTTCAGCTCTTGGTTTGACGAAAAACCCAATGGATTCTTTCTTTCGCTGCAGGATGGCCGCCCACCGTATTTTGAGGCTCGGTACGATTCGCGACGAGCGTGAATCTAACGGAACAGCAAGAAGCCATTCATGGTTCGGGAGAAGCCAAGCTATGTTGGCTTCAAAAACCACTTTGGCTCGTGGTTAACAGAACCATGGCTTATTCAGCCGACCTGGTTTTCTGAATTTTTTTTTCATGGCATGCTGATCCAAAAGAGAAAGGTTGGGGCATGCTTTGTACAGCATCCTTAACAGGGGTGGGCTTCAAACATTTTAGCAAGGGGGTCTCTGCCTGGTTGCTGGGTGGGTGTGGTCTAGTCAGCCTCCTGCACCATAGCAGAGGTGTTTTTGCCCTCCCCGGGCTCTGGAGGCTTTTCTCGAGCCTCCGGGAGGGTGAAAATGGCCTCCCCAGGCTCCGGAGACCCTCTGGGGTTTATGACCTTTCCAATCTTCCGGTAGGCCCATTTTTTGCCCTCCCCAAGCCTGTGTGTGTGCCCTGCACTTACCTGCATCCAAAACGGGCCACATGGGGATTCATGGGAGGGGCAGGGTGGGGTGGGCGGGGCAGGGCCAGCCAGGAGTGGGATTTGGAGGTTCTCCGAACTGGAGAGAATCTTAGCTGGGGGTTCTCCCAAACCCCTGCAGCTCACCCCGGATCCTTAAGCTCAAATGTGGGGGAGCTAGCTTGCACTTCAGAGGAACATGCAAACGTGGCTCACTTGTTCCAAAGGGAGAAAGAAAGCAGAGAAGTAAACCCTTAGAATGCCCTACACAAACATCTGGAGTCCTCTTTGACCTTCATAATGGACTCCTCCATTTGCAACATCCTGGAACATTTAGAATTTAAAATTGACTCTTGATAGACCAGAACAGTGGTGGGTTTCAAAATTTTTTTACTACTGGTTCTGTGGGTGTGGCATGGTGGGCATGGCATGGCTTGGTGAGTGTGGCTTGGTAGGCGTGGCACTGTACTGTAAAATCTCCATTCCCACCCCTCTCCAGGAGAAGGATACTGTAAAATCCCCATTTCCTCCTGATCAGCTGGGACTCGAGAGGCAGAAAAGAGATGGAGGCAGGGCCAGTCAGAGATGGTATTTACCGGTTCTCCAAACTACTCAAAATTTCCTCTACCGGTTCTCCAGAACTGGTCAGAACCTGCTAAAACCCATCTCTGGACCAGAAGCCTGTGTGGATCAAACTAGCTTTGTCAGTATCACCCAGAGAAGATACTTTGTTGAATGGAGCTTGCAAAACCCACATTCCCACCCTGAGCTTGGTTGCACATCTTAACATAACATGGAATAACCAAATTGGAAGGGACCTTGCAGGTCATCTAGTCCAACCCCCAGTCTCTTCTTAGAAGCCTCCGGTGATGAAGCACCCACAACTTCTGGAGGCCAAATCATTCCACTGATGCATTGTTCTCGCTGTCGGGAAATGGCTCCTTAATTCTAGGTTGGTTCTCTCCTTGATTAGTTTCCATTGATTGGTTCTTGCCTTGCCTTGCTGTGCCTTAGAAAATAGGATGAAATCCACATTTTTTTACTACCGGTTCTGTAGATGTGGCTTGGTGGGCGTGGTGTGGCTTGGTGGGCATGGCAGGGGAAAGGATACTGCAAAATCTCCATTTCCACCCCACTCTGGAGCCAGCCAGAGGTGGTATCTGCTGGTTCTCTGAACTACTCAAAATTTTTGCCACCGGTTCTCCGAACTGCTCAAAATTGAAACCTGCTGGATTTCACCCCTCGGTTGATCCCCTCTTCTTTGGGGCAGCCCCTCAAATATTGGAACATTGCTATTATATCTTCTTTAGTCTTTCTTTTCACTAGATTAGACATACTCAGTTCCTGCAACCGTTCTTCATCTGGTTTTTTTTTTAAATTTAATTTATATGCCGCCCTTCTCCGGAGACTCAGGGTGGCTTACAATGCATTAAGCAATAGCCTTCATACTTTTGTATATACCTGCTTAGTAGGGCTTTCGGGGCCCCCCAAGCGGTGTTCTTTTTTATACAAAGTCATCTTATTGCCCCCACAATCTGGGTCCTCATTTTACCTACCTTGAAAGGATGGAAGGCTGAGTCAATCTTGAGCCTGGTGAGATTCGAACTTGCAGTAATTGCAGGCAGCTGGTGTCACTTTAACACCACTTTAAGCTGCTGCGCCACCTCCAGCTCCCTAATCATCTTTGTTACTCTTCTCTGCACTCTTTCTAGAGTCTCAACATCTTTTTTACATCATGGTGACCAAAACTGGATGCAGTGTTCCAAGTATGATCTTATAGAGTGGTATTAATACTTCACGTGATCGAGAGTCTATCCCTCTGTTTATGCAGCTTAGGACTGTGTTGGCTTTTTGTGATGTCTGCAGCACACAGCTGACCCCTATTTAAGTGATTGTCCACTAGGACTCCCAAGATCCCTCTCGCAGTTACTGCTATTGAGCCTCATGTCACCTAATCTGTAGCTGTGCATTTGGTTTTTCTTGCCCAAGTGAAAACCTTATACTAAATATCATTTTGCATGTCTGGATCAAACTGGCTTCTTTAATATGCCACCCAGCGAATTTACTTGTTGAACGAAGCTTGCAAAAAACCCACATTCCACCCTCAGCATGTTTCGCACATCATCCCGGCATGTTCTCGACTTCTCCTTGAAAACACGGCACATTTACCCTTGGCGTCGCTCGCTTAGCGTGTGCTGAGACAGCAAAAGGAAACCTTTTGGCCGGTGCATCCAGCAGATTCTGTCTGCATCTATGAGCCATGAAATTGTTTCAGCCCCGGCGTGTCGCTAAAAATACATAGCTCTTAAAAAGCAGCCCGGTGGGAATTTTGATTTGGTGCTATTGTTCCATTGCTTAGATCTCAAGCTTAGATTTCAGGGCTTTCGTCTTCGTGGGTCGGGTCGGGTTGGAAGACAAGCAGGGGTGGGCTGCTGGGGGTTCACAGGGGTTCGGGAGAACCTCTAGCTAAGATTCTGTGCAGTTTGGAGAACCCCCAAATACCACTCCTGGCTGGCTCCGCCCACTGCACACCGCCCCTCCCAGGAGTCCCCACGCGGCCCATTTTGGATGTAGGTAAGTGCAGGGTGTGCACTGAGGTTTGGGGAGGGTGAAAAATGGGCCCAGAAATGGCCCCGTTTCCAGCCTCCAGAGGGCCTCCGGAACCTGGGGAGGCCGTTTTCATCCTCCCAGAGGCTCAAGAAAAGCCTCCAGAGCCCGGGGAGGGCAAAAACGCCCCCCTCCCACCGTGGTGCAGGAGGCTGACTAGGCCCGCCCACCCAGCAACCAGGCAGAGAAATGAAATCCCCTTGCTAAAATTATTGAAGCCCATCCTTGATGACAAGCCACGGTTCGGTGGCCTTTCACGCTTTGATCAGGATAGTCATCGAGAAATGAGAAACGAAACGGGTGCCGATTCTCAGAAGGAGGGGGAAGAAGGTTTGATTTGGAGACATAAATATAGAAGCGTGGGTCATCAGCCTCCCAGGAAGGGGAGGGGGAGAAAATGAGATCATAGAGGGAGATGAACGCTGTGGCAGAAACGCTCAGCCTTTCCTTTGCAGCAGCCCCGTTGCGCCTCCGAGGGATTGTACAGTGGAAATAGATAATATCTTATCGATCGGGCCAACGCAAACAACTCAACCGGCAGGGTCAACTGGATGACATCAACTTGCCAGAGTGCTAAGTGCCATCTGCGAAAAGGATCCGAGAAAAGTGCATTATTTATCAGAGGGCGCCTCATTAGTTCACCGCCCTAAGCTCAGTGGGTACTTCGTGGCACGGCCAATGAAGCCTCTAGGCTGCCGGCCAAGAGATGAAGAGAAGCCCTCCTTTATTTCTTAGGGCCGGGCTGAGAATCTACACCCAACTATTCCCCCCCCCCCAGCGGTCTTTCCTTCTGGGTGGCGACTTGTAATGCTTGGAGGGTTAGGGAGGGAACTGAGCTGAAAACACAAAGTCAGCTGGGAGTTAACCCTTCCTGTGTTTCCACTCTGGAAGTGTCCTCTCTATAGTGTTGATTGATAAGCTAAGACCAGAGCTCAGAAACTGAACTTTCTTTCTTTCTTTCTTTCTTTCTTTTCTTTCTTTCTCTCTCTCGTTCTTTCTTTCTTTCTCTTCCTTCCTTCATCTTTTTCTTCCTTCCTTCCTTCCTCTTCCTTCCTTTCTTCCTCTTCCTTCCTTTCTCTTTTCCTTCCTTCCTTCATCCTTCTTCCTTTATTTCTTTCCTTCCTTCCTTCCTCTTCCTTCCTTCCTTCTTTCCTTTCTTTCTTCTCTTTCTTTTTCTTCCTTCCTTCCTTTTTCTTTCTTCCTTTCTCTTTTCCTTCCTTCCTTTATCTTTCTTCCTTTTCCTTCCTTCCTTTATCTCTTTCTTACTTCTTTCTTCCTTTTTTCCTTCCCTCCTTCCTTCCTTCCTTCCTTCCTTCCTTCCTTCCTTCCTTCCTTCCTTCCTTCCTTCCTTCCTTAATATATTGGCTTCCCATGTTACCATAGGGTAACTCTGGGCAGCTTTCAGTCATAAAATATATATCTACACATATACATTAAAACATAAATATATTAAAACCAAACATTAAAATGTAAGTACACATGGAGAAGGCAGGAGTGGAGCGGTGGTAGGGGTATCTGTTGTTACTTGATCAACCACCTCCGTGCTGCTGTTCCCCCATTGGGGCCCCAAGCTGAATGACACAGTCACATCTTTAGGCCCTTACAACAAGATAGGAGGGTTGGGGCCAGTCTCATATGGGGGGGAGGAGCAAGATGTTCCAGAGGGCAGGAGCCACAGCAGAGAAGTCACCCTCCCTGAGCCTCCATGTGTGCCCTGCACTTACCTGCATCCATCTCTCTCTCTCTCTCTGTCTCTCTCTGCTCTCTGTCTCTTTCTGTCTGTCTGTCTCTCTCTCTGTCTTTCTCTCTTTCTCTGTCTGTCTCTTTCTCTGTGTGTTTCTCTCTCTCTCTCTCTCTCTCTCTCTCTCTCTCTGTCTCTGTCTCTGTCTCTCCCTCCCTCCCTCCCTGTCGTGGGTGGAATCCTGATTCAGTTAATTTGCACTTTGTTCTAATTCAGGCTGTATTTATAGTGATGCGGCCTTCCTTATTCTTATATTCTGCACTATTCAGAGCAGAAATGATGGTCTTCTTTTGCCAATTCAAATCAGTTTGTTATAGCCATAAGGCCAGATGCCATAAAATATGCAGTAATACAACTGTTACATATATAAACAATAGTATAAGAAAAAGTGATGAATACATAAATGTCCAAACTCAGTTAATGGGCCGATGTATTGTACAGATGACAGCATGAAACTAGGTAGCTCGGGAGGATATTTTTAAGTTCTTGTCTGGAATAAATAACAGGAAGTAAAAACCCCACTTCCTGCCTGGAGATTTCTTGAAGATCAGATAAATGAAGGTCTGGTAGAGTTCTTATACAGAGAACAGTATAGTAGTATATACCATAGTTTAGAGTTTCTATTGAGCTTAAGTGAAAGCTTTATAAGTAATCCTTGCTTAATGATCGTAGATAGACTCACTTAATGACCTGTTACATAGTGATCATTCAGAGTTCTGACAGACCTCTGCAGAACTACTTATAACCCAGTTCCAGAGTTCCAATGGCTATCCTTCCTTTGGCATACTTAGTAACCAGCTTTCATGGTTATTTGGAGCATCCTTCTGTCACACAACCATGGCAGATTTTTGCTGCTTTCCAGCCTTTATTTCTGGGTTTTTGGCAAAAAAAAAGAAAAAAACCCACCAAAGAAAATGAATTTGCTTAACAACTGTGGTATTTGCTTAACAGCTACAGTTTTGCTTAACAACCTCTGTGAAAAAGGTTGTAAACTCAGGTTGTGACCCGCTAAAGGACTGTATTGACATAGAATCGTAATTCTGGGCTCAATTATGGTTGCAAGTTGAGGACTAACCATACATTTCAAAATTGTGACAGGTGATAAATAAGAGGCCAGAGCAAAAAGTGAAAATTTTGGTTGCTCTCCAAAGTACTGGGAGATTTGGGGGGGAGGGGGCAACCTAAGGACATTTTCTCGCTGTCCATGGTACTGAAACATTCCCCCTTGGAATGTTTTATGTACCAAATCTAGTGGGAAATTAAAGATTTTTTTCCCTTCCCTTAATTACATGGGCTGGTTTTTAAGGGGATTTTTTTTAAAGACTCTGAGAGGACTCTATCTGCATCCTTTAAACCTTCCCTAACTTCTCTTAGATAGGGAAGTTGCCATTTGGAAGAATTTAGTAATTTCTATTATCTATTTATTTTATTTTTTTTAATCAGTTAGTATCCCTAATTCATGTGGATATTTGCACCAGTCCTGGCAGATTTTTAAGGTGTCTCAACTTGACCTGCCAGCTTTCTTTCCCGAAGACTTTGCTTTAATGACAAACTATTCTTTTGCTTCTGCCAAATATCTTTGCCATGGTCTTGGGAAGCTAAACGTATTTCCAAAGCAGTCGGAAGCCCAATCATTTTCCTATTTCTGTCAAACAATTTACTTGGAAGTATCCATTTTAGTCACCTCCAAGCTTTATTTTGATCTGAAGGAGTTTTGGCCTTCCCCCACCTAGGTTGATTCTAATTATGCATCAATGTCTATTCATTTTGATCTCTTTCAACCTAGCAATAAATTATCCAGCTACGCCACATTGAAAGTCAGCTAGATCTTAAATGAGTGGGTGAAGAGACTGTAAATTAATGAACTGACTGCTTCAGCTACTCCCTAGAGCTATGCCCATTCTTCAGAAAGCAAGAAGCTCTCAAAACCATTCTCAAAACAGCAGCCAGTGAGACACTATACACGATGTGTCCAAAATCAGTAACAAGAACCCAGTATGAATACATAAACGTCCAAACTCAGTTAATGGGCTGATGCATTGTACAGATAGTAGCACGAAACTAGGCAGCTCGGAAGGATATTTTTAAGCCCTTGTCTGAAAGAAATAACAGAAAGTAGAAATCCCACTTCCTGCCTGGAGATTTCTTCTCAAGATCAGATAAACAAAATTCTGGTAAGAGTTCAGAGGTGAAATCCAGCCCAACTGCATGGACGTCATGATGTCACTTTGTTGAGACATTTTAAGCCTCTGTGCATGTGCTCGAGTGGAGTGATTGGCGAACCAGTAGGGAAGGTAGGTAAATTTCACCCCTGGTTCTTATATAGAGAACTCTATATAAGAATTGTCTTTTTTTTTTAATTTGATTTATATGCCGCCCTTCTCCGGAGACTCAGGGCGGCTTACAATGCGTTAAGCAATAGCCTTCATACTTTTGTATATTTATACAAAGTCAGCTTATTGCCGCCACAAACTGGGTCCTCAATTTACCCACCTTAGAAAGGATGGAAGGCTGAGTCGACCTTGAGCCTGGCTAGGATTGAACTCGCAGTAATTGCAGGCAGCTGGATGTTAACTACTGCCACTCAGGCTGTGCAATGCAAAATCTGTGAAAAAGCAAGGAAGTCTTCATTCAATTCCTTGGGAAACCTAATGAGAAACGCTGATGTGATTTCCAACACACAACCACAATTGAGCCCATATTTTTTTTTTTTTTTTTGGCTAAGCAAAATATTTATTGAGTTTTGCCCGTTTTATCAGCTTCCTTGTCATAGTTGTTAAGTAAATGGCTGCAGTTAAATTAGTTAGCATGGTTATTAAGTGACTCTGGCTTCCCCTGTTGATTTTGCTTGTCAGAAGGCCACAAAAGGGGATCTCATGAACCCAGGGGTGAAATGCTACCGGTTCGGGCCGGTTCACTTAAACCGAGGGTGGGCAACTATGGCCCTTTTATGACTTGTGGACTTCAACTCCCAGAATTCCTGAGCCAGCCATGTTAGCTCAGGAATTTTGGGAATTGAAGTCCGCAAATCATAAAAGGGCCATAATTGCCCACTTCTGACCTAAACCGGTAGTAAAAAATGCTACCGGTTCGCCGAACCGGTAGTAAAAAATATGTGTAAAAATAAAGTTTTGATGATCAGCTGAGCAATGCGCGATCATCGGAACTTTTTTAAAAAAACTTTTAAAGCATTTTTTTACTATCAGTTCTCTGGAAAAAGGCTCGGATGATCGCACGGCACAGCCGTGATCGTCCGAGTCTTGTTGTTTTTTTTACTTTTTTAAAGCATTTTTTAACTACCTATTTGCCCGAACCAGTAGTAAAAAATGCTTTAAGAAAGTTTTTAAAAAGGTTCCCAAGATCGCACCCCACAGCTGATTTTCCCCACCACCACCTGCTGTTCTACATACCTTCCCAAATCTCCTTTTGGTGCATGCCAGAGGTGGGTTTCAACAGGTTCTGACCAGGTCTGAAGAACCGGTAGTGGAAATTTTGAGTAGTTTGGAGAACCGGTAGTAAAAATTCTGACTGGCCCCGCCCTCATCTATTCTCTGCCTCCCAAGTCCTAGCTGATTGGGAGAAAATGGGGATTTTGCAGTATCCTTTTCCTGGAGTGGGGTAGGATTTAGGATTTATTAGATTTATATACCGCCCTACTCCCGAAGGACTCAGAGCGGTGAACATATATATAAAATTTACATATATATAAAATTTAAAAACCCAAATAAAATCAAATTAAATAAATTTGGCCCAAACAGACTTAAAACACCCCACACAATTTAAAACAGATTAAAATTCAACGCTAAAAGAAGAGAGGTTAGGCCAGGCCCGCCTGGTGAAATAGAAAGGTCTTAAGAGCGTGGCGGAAGGTGCGCAGATCCGGGATCCTCCGTATTTCCGGGGGGGAGCTCGTTCCAGATAGTTGGTGCCCCCACAGAGAAAGCTCTCCCCCTGGGGGCCGCCAGTCGACACTGTTTGGCTGACGGCACCCGGAGGAGGCCCTCTCTATGAGAGCGTACCGGCCAGTGGGAGGCTATTGGTGGTAGTAGGCGGTCCTGCAAGTACCCAGGTCCTAAGCCATGGAGCGCTTTGAAGGTGGTAACCAAAACCTTGAAGCACACCCGGAAGACCACCAGGAGCCAGTGCAGCTCATGCAGGAGAGGTGTCACATGGGAACGCCATGTCGCTCCCATCACCACCCGCGTGGCCGCACTCTGCGCCAGTTGGAGCCTCCGGGTGCTCCTCAAGGGGAGCCCCATGTAGAGAGAGTTACAGTAGTCCAGGCGGGAAGTGACAAGGGCGTGAGTGACCATGAATAAGGAGATTTTACAGTATCCTTCTCCTGCCACGCCCATCAAGCCATGCCCACCAAGCCATGCCACGCCCACAAAGCCACATCCACAGAACCGGCAATAAAAAAATTTGAAACCCACCACTGGTGCAATTATCATAAATAAACACTAGTTGCCGAGCCTCCAAATTTTGATCATGTGACCATGGGAATGCTGCAACACTTGTAAGTGTGAAAAACGGTCACATGTCACAGCACGGCTGGCTGGGGAATTCTGGGAGTTGAAGTTCACACGTCTTAATTTTTCCATGGTTAAGAAACCCTGGATAAATCCTCGCAGTGAAGTCCTTTTACATGAAGGTTAAGGTTTTAAAAATTATTAATATCGAGACTGCTGTTCTGCCATCCTCTTAAAAGAAGGGCTGCCAACAGGTGGTGATGCCAGGTGGTGTTGGCAATGCATATCACTTTTATTTATTTTTTTACTGACATCTTCAAGAGGGCATGGGGAAAATGCATTGACATTTTCTACACACGGAGGTGTAGATATGTTCAACAGCCTCGCGATTATATTTTTAACTGTGCAAGGATGAAAAATGGAGCCGGCGAAAGTCAGGAATTTGCTGCCAGGTTTTGAGAAGTGAGGGGGCTGCACACTTGCAAAATTGGGAAGGCCCTCCCTCCATGCTCTAGATGGTCCAGATTTTGCCTTAGGATTTAATGTAATTTATAATAATATTATAAGAAGAAGTTATAATGTTCTGATATCTCAGGGGCTGCCCCAAAGAAGAGGGAGTCAAGCTATTCTCCAAAGCACCTAGGGTAGGACAAGAAGCAATGGGTGGAAACTAAGCAAGGAGAGAAGCAACTTAGAACTAAGGAGAAATTTCCTGACAGTTAGAACAATGAATCAGTGGAACAACGGGCCTCCAGAAGTTGTGAATATTGCAACACTGGAAGTTTTTAAGAAGAGGTTGGACAACCATTTGTCTGAAGTGGTGTAGGGTTTCCTGCCTAAGCAGGGGGTTGGACTAGAAGACCTCCAAGGTCCCTTCCAACTGTTATTCTATGGTTCTTAATTTCAGCCACAGAGGGAAATGCTCCATACATGTGTGTCTATTCTGCTGTGCAGGTAGTCCTCGACATACGACCACAACTAAGTCCAAATTTTCTGTGGTTCATGGAGGAAGCCAGATTCACTTAATGACTGCATGGTTCACTTAACAACTGTAATGTTTCAAGTTTCAGGTTGACTCAGCCTCCGATCCTTCCGAGGTGGGTAAAATGAGGACCCATTGGGGGCAAGAGGCTGACTGTAAATCGCTTAGAGAGGGCTGTAAAGCACTGTAAAGCGGTATATGTCTAAGAGCTATTGCTATTTTGCTTCCTTCCTTCCTTCCATGGTGCGCAGTGGTTAGAATGCAATATTGCAGGCTAACTCTGCCGATTGCCAGCAGTTCAAATCTCACCAGGCTCAAGGTTGACTCAGCCTTCCATCCTTCCGAGGTGGGTAAAATGAGGACCCAGATTGTTGGGGGCAAGAGGCTAACTCTGTAAACTGCTTAGAGAGGGCTGTAAAGCACTTTGAAGCAGTATATAAGTCTAAGTGCTATCGCTCTTCCTTTTCTCCCTCCCTCCCTTCCTTCCTCCCTCCTCCCTCCCTCCCTCCCTCCCTTCCTTCCTTCCTTCCTTCCTTCTTTCCTTCCTTCCTTCCCAGTGCACAGTGGTTAGAATGTAGCATTTCAGGCTAACTGCCCACTGCCAGGAGTTCGATCCTAACCAGCTCAAGGTTGACTCAGCCTTCCATCTTTCCGAGATGGGTAAAATGAGGACCCAGATTGTTGGGGGCAAGAGGCTGACTCTGTAAACCGCTTAGAGAGGGCTGTAAAAGCAATGTGAAGTGGAATATAAGTCTAAGTGCTATTGCTACTGCTAATTAACTGTGGCCAAGAAAAATGGGCATGACTCACTTAATACATGGCTCAGGGCCAGGTTATCTTTGAGACTGCCTTCTGCCGCATAGCTCCCAGCGACCAGTAAGATCCCACAGAGTTGGTCTCCTCCGGGTCCCGTCAGCTAAACAACGCCGGTTGGCAGGCCTGCAGGGGAAGGCTTTCTCTGTGGCTATCCCAGCTCTCTGGAACCAGTTACCTCCTGAGATCCGGACCATCTCCACCCTATTGGCCTTCCGAAAAGCGGTGAAGACCTGGCTTTTCCAGCAGGCCTGGAGCTGTTGATCTTGCTGTTGCGATCTGGAGAGATCCGGCCATGAATGGCGTGAATGAGTTTTTAATGTTCTTAATGTTTTTAATTTTTAAATGTTTTTAATAATGATTTTTTAAAATGTATTGTGAGCCGCTTTGAGTCTTCGGAGAGAGGCGGCATATAAATTGAATTAATTAAATTAAATTAATTAAATTAAATAACCGCCTTGCATAGCAATGGAAATTCTGGTCCCAATTGCCATTGTAAGTCGAGGAACACTGGTAATATTTTTCTTGGAGGTCTCAGCACAAAAGAAAGAATCCGTTGATTGGGTTTTGCTATTGATGTTGATTGGCTGGAGAGAGCTAGCTTAGCAACATGTATGACTGGGTCTGTAAGGGGTTAAAATTAACCCCTTTGTTGTATTACTGTAATCTATTAACACACACACCCCATGACTCAGTTAAGCATACGGTGGGCATAGACCGTGTGACCTTGCCTCACTTCATTGGCTGCCACAACACAGGATGAATGAAGCACTGGTGATGTAATGCCAGATGTCTCACCACGGGTCTGGTTACAAAGGAGAGCTGGAAAACGTAGAGCATCGCTCTTCGTCTGAGTAATGCTGCAGACTTTCTATTCTTCTTGTTGTTGTTAGTTGTGAAGTCGTGTCCGACCCATCGCGACCCCATAGACAACGTTCCTCCAGGCCTCCCTGTCCTCTACCATCCTCTGGAGAACATTTAAGCTCACGCCTACTGCTTCCGTGACTCCATCCAGCCATCTCCTTCTCTGCCGTCCCCTTCTTCTTTTGCCCTCCATCGTTCCCAGCACTAGGCTCTTCTTCAGTGAGTCCTTCCTTCTCATTAGGTGGCCAAAGCATTTGAGTTTCCTCTTCGGGATCTGGCCTTCTAAAGAGCTGTCAGGGTTGATCTCCTCTAGGACTGACCGGTTGGATCACCTTGCAGTCCAAGGGACTTGCAGGAGTCTTCTCTAGCACCAGAGTTCAAAGGCCTCCATTCTTGGGCTTTCTCAACCTTCCTTATGGTCCAACTTTCACAGCCATACATTGCAACTGGGAAAACCATAGCCTTGACTATATACACTTTTGTTGGCAGGGTGATGTCTCTGCTTTTTAGAATGCTGTCTAGATTTGCCATAGCTTTCCTCCCCAGGAGCAAGTGTCTTTTAATTGGGACGGCCTTTATTCATTCTCCTGATGTATTCTCAGTCAGTTCTCCAAGGAACATCTCATGAAGTATAAGTCCCCACTGCCATCACCACGATTTATTTCCATCCTTGCCTTTCTACTTGAAGAAAACATGAATGCAGTAAATGAAGCCTCTAGGGGGAAAAAAAACATTTTGAAACCCACCAAAACATTATCAAGATGAAAAATAAGTTCCGTTCAGAATAATGCTAAGAGAACAAGAATGTTGGAAGAGACCTTGGAGGTCTTCTTGTCCAAGCCACTGCTCAAGCAGGAGACCCTATGCCATTTCAGACAAATGGCTGTCCAGTCTCTTCTTAAAAGCCTCCAGTGAGGCTTCTGAAGGCAAGCCATTCCACAAGTTTATTGTTTGCATTGTTAGAGAATTGCTCCTTAGTTCTAGGTTGCTTCTCTCCTTGATTGGTTTCCACCCGTTGCTTCTTGTCTTGCCTTCTTGGTGGTCTGGAAAATAGGTTGACCTCCTCTTCTTTGTGGCAGCCATGATCATTCAAAAATGATGCAGGGATAGCCTTAGGCATGGATTGAATCATTTCCCCTTTCAATCACAAGGTCTCTGGTTTTTAGCCCAGTGCTTCAACTGCTAAGCCAAGCTGGCTGTTTTGCATTTTTAGTGTGAATGTTCCTGAAATTGCAGCTCCAAAACGGTTGGCATCTAAACTGCTGTTAAATTCATTTCTGAAGCAATGCAGAGGAGTTTCCACAGGCCAAGCTCCAACTGAGAAGCATCACATGGCTTTTAGGGAAGAAGAGGTGACGGGGGAGGGGGTGTGGGACAGGGGGGACATGACATACCGTTTTTCTAAAGGGTCAGTTTGGTGTAGAGGTTAAGGTATTAAAATATGATCATTTGAGCCAAGTCATGCTGGGTTTTGGGCAGCTCTGAAATCATCTCAGGGGCTGCCACAAAGAAAAGGGAGCCTTGGTGACGCAGCAGATTAAAGTGCTGTTAAATAACACCAGCCGCCTGCAATTACTGCAAGTTCAAATCTCACCAGGCTCAAGGTTGACTCAGTCTTCCATCCTTTTGAGGTAGGTAAAATGAGGATTCAGATTGTGGGGGCAATAAGCTGACTTTGTATAAAATAGAACACTACTTGGGGAGGGGGTGGGCGAAAGCCCTACTAAGCAGGTATATACAAAAGTATGAAGGCTATTGCTTAATGCATTGTAAGCCGCCCTGAGTCTCCAGAGAAGGGTAGCATATCAATTGAACCAATAAATAAATAAATCTGTTCTCCAAAGCACTTGAAGGCAGGACAAGAAGCAATGGGTGGAAACTAATCAAGGAGAGAAGCAACTTAGAACTAAGGAGAAATTTCCTGACAGTTAGAACAATTCATCAGTGGAACCACTTGCCTCCAGAAGTTGTGAATGTTCCAACACTGGAAGTTTTTAAGATGTTGGATAACCATTTGTCTGAAGTTGTGTAGGGTTTCCTGCCTAAGCAGGGGGTTGGACTAGAAGACCTCCAGGGTCCCTTCCAACTCTGTTATTCTATTCTTCAAAGCACCTGAAGGCAGGACAAGAAGCAACGGGTGGAAACTAATCAAAGAGAGGAGCAACTTAGAACTAAGGAGAAATTTCCTGACAGTTAGAACAATGAATCAGTGGATTAATTGCCTTCTGAAGTTGTGAGTGCTCCAACACTGGAAGTTTTTAAGAAGAGATTGGACCGCCATTTGTTTAAAATGGTGGAGGGTTTCCTGCCTGAGCAGGGGGTTGGACTAGAAGACCTCCAAGGTCCCTTCCAACCCTGTTATTCTGCTATGTGCCAAACTGATCACCCACTCCTCTCCTCTCCCCGCTTCACCCCATCTATAAAATCTGAGTCTCCAAACGCCGCTATCTGTCACTGCAGGAAATGGAAACAGTCCCGTCTCCCAGCCTACGAGCCCCCATGCTGGGAGCGCATTATGCATCCTTTGCCAACAGGCGACAAGTGGCGTAGGAGGACGTGAGCCCCTAATTGGCACCTTTCCTTTGAATTGCAGAGCCCAACGCTTCCCCCCTCCCCCCCCCACCCCGGGGAGGGAGCGGCTCTGTTCTAATCAGCGGGAAGACATCGTGGGCAGCAATCGCATGGCACACAGCCTCTTCGGTTGCCCTACCACACCGTACTTATGCCATGAGTTGCTGTTGCCCAGCCACCCGCCTGGATTAAAAATGGAGGCAGCCATCCTGGAGAAGCAATGGGCAGGTTAGATAAAACTATGGGCTGTTCCATTCCAAACTGCGGGGGGAAATGGGTGGGAGGGTTATATTTGTAAATTTATTTATTAGTTCAATTTATATGCCACCCTTCTCCGAAGACCCAGGGCGGCTTACAATGTGCTTATAGCAATAGCCTTCATTCTTTTGTATATACCTGCTTATTAGGGCTTTTGGCCCCCCACATAAGCGGTGTTTCTACAAAGTCAGCATATTGTCTCCACAATCCGGGTCCTCAATTTACCTACCTCGGAAGGATGGAAGGCTGAGTCAACCTTGATGTTTTCCCCTTTACTTATAGAAAGCTAGGACAGCAAGAAGACTCCTGTTCCAAGCAGTGGAACATAGCAAATGTCGATACTGGTAAATCCTTGACTTACGGCAGTTCGTTTAGTGTCCGTTTGAAGTTACAATGGCACTGAAAAATGCGACTGATGACCGTGTTTCACACTTATGACCCTTATAGCAGTTCCATTGCCACGTGATTTACAGTCAGATAGCTATAGCAATAGCAATTAGACTTATATACTGCTTCACAGTGCTTTCCAGCCCTCTCTAAGTGGGTTACAGAATCAGCCTCTTGCCCTCAACAGTCTAGGTCCTCATTTTACCCACCTTGGAAGGACGGAAGGCTGAGTCAACCTTGAGCCCGGTGAGATTCAAACTGCTGGCAGAGTTAGCCTGCAATACTGCATTCTAACCACTGTGCACCATGGAAGGAAGGAAGGAAGGAAGGAAGGAAGGAAGGAAGGAAGGAAGGAAGGAAGGAAGGAAGGAAGGAAGGAAGGAAGGAAGGAAGGAAGGAAGGAATAGCAATAGCAATAGCAATAGCAATAGCACTTAGACTTATATATACCGCTTCACAATGCTTTTACAGTCTTCTCTAAGCAGTTTATAGAGTCAACCCCAGCAATCTGGGTCCTCATTTTATCCACCTCAGAACGCTGGATGGTTGAGTCAACTTCGAGCCGGTCAGAATCAAACTGTTGGCAGTTGGCAGAATTAGCTTGCAATACTGCATTATAACCACAGCGCCACCACAGTTCAGCAAAAGTAACCAGATGCTTGACAAGCGGTTCATATTTATGATGGTCGCAATGTCTCAGAGTCACATGGCGACTGTCTGACAAGCAGAGTCAATGGGGGAAGCCAGAATCCCTTAACAACCGTGTTACTAATTTAACAACGGCAGTTATTCACTTCATCGTAAAACGGGACAAAACTTACTTAACAAATTTCTCAGCCACATAAATTCTGGGCTCAATTGTGGTCGTAATTCAAGGACTACTTGTACAGACTACGCTAATACACACCTGTTATGACCTAGGCCCAAGTAGTTATTACCACACACAATCAGTCCTAAACAAACATATTTTATTAAAACAGCTGAGAATTACTTCATTTTCAGCTTAGTCCAAATTAATTCCAAAACAACTCCTTCAGAAATAGTCCTTTGGCCTTATCACAAACCTTTGTCTTCTTTGGCACCCTGCCAAAGGCTTTTCTTGGCAAAGCCCCACAAAGTTCAGAAACAAGAGATACCAACAAGAAACAAATGTATCAACGTTGCTTTCCTAGAAAGAGCCCAAGAGCCGTTGTTGCTCTTTTAAGCCTTATGGGAGGTGCTAATCATCTCCTGACCCTACTCCCGAGTCATCCTTTTTGCTTTAGCTGTTTTTGCATTCTGGCAGCTCTTCGCATGCGTGCACTAGGAACAGGCTCCTCCTGCTCCTCTGCCTCTCTGCTGTCCGTCTCTGGAAGATCCGGAGTCCATGCATCCCAGATGGCCCAGGCCTCATCTCTGCCTCCGATGCAGAGCCCATGACTCCAGGACTGGCCCATTGTCCTTCCCAGCCTCCTCACTGTCTGACTCCACTGCCAGCTCTGCAACGGAGAGAACAACACCTTCAGAACGCACCTGTGGCATGAAAGCATCTATCTAGCAGGTGGTTCTCTTCTATTTCCCAAGCATAGGGGGGAGGGGGGGAAGGCGAGTCCATCTGGAAATGCCTATTTTGAGAACGGTGCCAGCAAAAAATAGAAAAGTGATTAGTGCTGAAATTAGGACACATTTTTCTCTGTGCTGTTTTTTTTCAGTTCCTGAAGGAAAGAAATAGACTACCTGGGCAAACAGGTTGCTGAATAGAGGCAACTGATTTATCATTTCTCTTCCTTAAAAGCTTAAGGCTGGGAATTTCCTTCATGGATTGATGGGGAAGGTTTAACCTCACTGCTTCTCGGATGCCAAGATGCTGAACTCATGGATAGAACTCATGGATAGAAGAAATTATTACTTTAATACTGAAAGAAGACTCAGATTTAACACAGATAAAGAATTATAGACTCCTATCTCTATTAAATGCAGACTATAAAATATTTGCATCAATAATAGCAGAAAGATTAAAGAGATTTTTGAATGAGTTTATTCACCTTGACCAGAATGGATTTTTACCTAAAAGACAAATTAAGAACAATGTAAGAGTTATTTTTAGATACGCTGGAATATTATGAAATACACTGATAAACAAATGGTGTTGATGTTTTTAGATGCACAGAAAGCATTTGACAATATAAACTGGCAATTCATGGTATAACAGACTTATAAGTGACTACCTGGGCAAATAGATTGCTGAGTAGAAACAGCTTATCCATCATTCCTCTTTGTTAAGAGCTTAAGGCTGGGATCTTCCTTCAGGGATTGATGTGGAAGGTTTGACCTCACCGCTTCGCAGATGCCAAGAATAAACTTGCAGTCCACAGGATTAAAAAACAAAAAAGCATATTTTTTCACTAGGTCTGATGCTCCATTTCTGATGACCCACCAATTCAGTTTTCTTGGTAATGGTCCTAGAAGAAATTTCCCCCCCTCTCCCCCCAGTTTCCCAGTCTAGTACAGGTAGTCCTCGACTTACAACAGTTCATGTAGTCGCTGTTCAAAATTACGATGGTGCTTTAAAAAGCAACTTATGACCATTTTTCACACTGATGGCCATTGCAGCATCCCCATGGTCACATGATTTACCTTCGGATGCTGGACCACTGACTCACATTTAGGATGGTTGCAGCATCCCGGGAGTCACATGACCCTCTGACAAGCAAAGTCATTGGGGGAGCCAGATTCACTTAGCAACCGGGTTCCTAATTTAATGATGGCAGTGGTTCACTTAACAAATGGGGCAAGAAAAGTCATAAAATGGGGCAAACCTCACTTCATGCATCTCTCACTCAGCAACATAAATTTTTGGGCTAGTTGTGATCCTACATCGAGAAGTACCTGTATACAATTTGGGATTACCTAGTTCTCTGCCTACTAAAGTCCCAGGCAATCCTGTCTCATACCAGGAAACAGCTATCAAATCAACTGTAATCTGTCTAATCTTCATTAGACATAACAGAGTTGGAAGGGACCTTGGAGGTCTTCTAGTCCAGGGGTCGGCAATCTTGAACACTCAAAGAGCCATTTGGACCTGCTTCCCACAGAAAAGAAAACACCGGGAGCCACAAAACCCTTCCCATGCCTGACTGTTTCTCAAGCAGCCACAAAACTAGCCTATGTCATTGAATTAAATGTTCTATTTTCTTCTGAAGCTTTTCTTTTCTTGGATTTATCCATGGTTGGTCTACCGGGGATCGAAAAGCTCAATAAATCGTGTGCCAGCGGGTGTCGCACATTGGCGGTTGTGGGGCATATTTTGAGTGACAGGGAGCCGCAGCAGAGGGGTGAAAGAGCCACATGCGGCTCCAGAGCCACGGGTTGCTGACTTCCAACCCCCTGCTCAGGCAGGAAACCTTATACCATGTCAGACAAATGGTTGGTCAATCTCTTCTTACAAATTTCCAGCGTTGGGAGTGTTTACAACTTCTGGAGGAAAGTTGTTCCACTGGTTGATTGTTCTCACTGTTAGGGAATTTCTCCTTCAATCTAGGTTGCTTCTCTCTTTGATTAGTTTCCATGCTTTGCTTCTTTTTTTTTTTTAATTTGATTTATATGCCGCCCTTCTCCGGAGACTCAGGGCGGCTTACAACGTGTTAAGCAATAGCCTTCATACTTTTGTATATTTATACAAAGTCAGCTTATTGCCCCCACAAACTGGTCCTCAATTTACCCACCTTAGAAAGGATGGAAGGCTGAGTCGACCTTGAGCCTGGTGAGAATTGAACTCGCAGTAATTGCAGGCAGCTGGATGTTAAATGCGGCCTTAGTAGGAGGCATTAGCCTCCTACGCCACTCAGGCTCCTTCAGGCTCCTTCTTGTTCTGCCTTCAGGTGCTTTGAAGAATAGGTGGACCCCCTCTTCTTTGTGACAACCCCTCAAATGTTGGGACACTGCTTTCACGTCCCCCTTATCACTAGACTTGGCGTACCGGATTCCTACAGCCGTTCTTCGTCTTGTTTCATGATAAAACGACGCCTGCTCCTGTTGGCTTTCATTTAAAATGGCTGCAAATCCAGATCTTTCCTCTATGACGCTGTGGCCCGTGGTTTGAAATCTGGGATAACAAAGCTTAAGTGTGGATCGCTGTCTCCCTCGTCTTCCCCCTCGGGAAAGAAATAGCTTGCTTCTGAATGGCTTTCCCTTTCCGATCAGCTGCTGGCTCGTCCTCTGAATTAAAGGAAGGCCCAGGCCTGTTTGTTGGCAGCACGAAAACAGCACGCCTGTCAAATGCGTGTGTCTGAGAGGAATTTCTCCAAGCCAGCCATCTGCATTGGCACGTGATCTCAGGAAGCTTGCAGACAGCCTGGCTTCGCCGCGTCTCAGCCAGAAAGTCCCTGGAGAGGGGAGACCAGCTCTCTGTTTGCTCTCAAGTTTGGGGCTGGTGTGCCTGAGACAAATTGGATGTGACACACAGATTGTGCGTGTAGAACATTTCCAGACTGGGTGGAAAGCTTGAGCTGACACATGGAAGGACCTTGAAGGGGCCATCAATCCTTAACTGGCATATTTAAAAGGAAGGAGAATATCCAAATCCTGGCCAGGAGGTCCCCAGGAGGTTAAGAAGGCGACGTGGTGGCCAGCTGTTCAACCAGCTGTTCGAGCTGAGCTTTAAATAGCAGATTTTATCCGGGCATTGAGCCGATGCTAGAAATTCTGCCTGTTCCCTGCCCGCCCGCCCCCCCTCCCCCTTGAGGTCACATTCAGTCTGGTGAAGCATCCCTTGCTTTGGAAACATTTCCAGAGGGGTAAAAAAAAAAATCAGGTTTGATGAAAGTTTCTTGGGAGGGAAGGAAATATTTTTAGATTTCTCGCGTTGGGTGAAAACTTGTTAAAAAGAGATCCAATCAAGAAGTAGGAATGGAATGGAATGGAATGGAATGGAATGGAATGGAATGGAATGGAATGGAATAGAATAGAATAGAATAGAATAGAATAGAATAGAATAGAATAGAATAGAATAGAATAGAATAGAATAGAATAATTCTTTATTGGCCAAGTGTGATTGGACACACAAGGAATTTGTCGTTGGTGTATATGCTCTCAGTGTACATAAAAGAAAAGATACATTCGTCAAGAATTATATAATCATAAATTGGAATGGAATGGAGTGGAGTGGAGTGGAGTGGAGTGGAGTGGAGTGGAGTGGAGTGGAGTGGAATAGAATAGAATAGAATAGAATAGAATAGAATAGAATAGAATAGAATAGAATAGAATAGAATAGAATAGAATAGAATGAAGAGGGAACAGAACAGAACAGAACAGAACAGAATAGAATTCTTTATTGGTCAAGTGTGATTGGACACACAAGGAATTTGTCTTTGGTGCATACACTCTCAGTGTACATAAAAGAAAAGATATGTTCATCAAGAATCATAAGGTACAACACTTAATGATAGTCATAGGGTATATAAGAAGAATGTTTCTGACAGGGAGAACAATTAATCAGTGGAATAGCTTGACTTTCAGAGTTCTGGATGCTCCATCGCTGGAGGTTTTCAAAAATAGATGACAACCCTTTGACTGGGATACCATATAAAGTCTCCTGCCTTGATCAGGGGGTTGGAGTAGAAGACCTCGGAGGTCTGCAGCGGCAGCCCAAAAAGCCAATGCAATCCTAAATTGCATTAACAGAGGGATACAATCAAGATCAAGGAAGGTGCTAATACCACTCTGTAAAGCCTGAGTGAGACCACACCTAGAATCCTGCATCCAGTTTTGGTCACCACACTATAAAAAAGATGTTGAGAGTCTAGAAAAAGTGCAGAGAAGAGCAAGCACGATGATTGGGGACTGGAGGCTAAAACATATGATGAACGGTTGCAGGAACTGGGCATGGCTAGTTTAGGGAAGAGAAGGACCAGGGGAGACAGGATAGCAGTCTCCCAATACTTGAGGGGCTGCCATAGAGAGGAGAGGGTCAAACTCTTTTCCAAGGTACCTGAAGGCCAGACAAGGAATAATGGATCTTGCAGAGAAGAAGAAGAAGAAGAAGAAGAAGAAGAAGAAGAAGAGGAGGAGGAGGAGGAGGAGGAGGAGGAGGAGGAGGAGGAGGAGGAGGAGGAGGAGGAGGAGGAGGAGGAGGAGGAGGAGGAGGAGGAGGAGGAGGAGGAGGAAGGGTGATTAGGGGACTGGAAACTAAAACATAGGATGAACGGTTGCAGGAACTGGGCCTGGCTAGTCTAGTGAAGAGAAGGATCAGGGGAGACAGGATAGCAGTCTCCCAATACTTGAGGGGCTCCCACAGAGAGGAGAGGGTCAAGCTATTTTCCAAGGCACCCGAAGGCCAGACAAGGAATAATGGATGGAAACAGAACAAGGAGATATTCAACCTAGAAATAAGGAGGAACTTTCTGACAGTGAGAACAATCAACAGATGGAACAGAAGTTGCCTTCGGAAGTTGTGGAAGCTTCATCCCTGGAAACTTTCAAGAAGAGACTGGACTGCCATCTCTTAGAAATGGTATAGGGCCTCCTGCTTGGGTGGGGGTTGGACTAGATGACCTCCAAGGTCCCTTCCTACTCTGACAATTTGTAAATCCCTAACTATTTCTTCCTAAATATTTAAAAATTGTTAACTTCCTGCAGGGACCGGGAGGGCTTCTCTTCAATTGCAGATTTACCATCTGTTTCCTGTTCATTTTAAAAAAATATGACATTCTACTCAACACAATAGTTGAGTAACGGCGAATGGCTTAAATTACCTGGTTTTTCAGTGGTATTGATCGATGGTTCTTGAAAAATCCAATACACCTTTTAGCTCAACAATAGAATCCCCAGAGAGCAGGCTAATCTTTGTGAAATGTGACAGGGTTTGGAAATAAGAGCACACAGGCGAGCTCATCAGAAAGTCAGCAACGTATACACACTCACTTCAATGCAGCATGTGGGTTTCACAGGTTATAGCAGGTGGCTCTTAGCTGACCTTCAAATAGTTTAATAGGGTTAGATTTATGACTTACATAGGAACTGTCCAGAATTTCCAGGGATAGCTAAACTGGAAAGTTAAACAAAGTCCCAGAAGAAGAACATTGCAAATCATTTCCAATCTGTGACCAAGAAAATAACGTGGACCTCAAGCTAAGCAGAACATAGACCCGTGTTTCTCAATGTTGACAACTCTAAAGACATGTGGACTTCAACTCCCAGAATTCCCCCAGCCAGCCTGGGGTAGAAAACTTGGGGCTCCAGTCAGTTGTGGTGGCGCAGTGTAACTGCAGGCTATTTCTGCTGACTGCCAGCTGCTTGCAATCTGGCAGTTTGAATCTCACCAGCTCAAGGTTGACTCAGCCTTCCATCCTTCCGAGGTGGATAAAATGAGGACCCAGATTGTTGGGGACCATAGGCTGAGTCTGTAAATCACTTAGAGAGGGCTGTAAAAGCACTGTGAAGTGGTATATAAGTCTACTATTCCTTTCCTTTCCTTTCCTTTCCTTTCCTTTCCTTTCCTTTCCTTTCCTTTCCTTTCCTTTCCTTTCCTTTCCTTTCCTTTCCTTTCCTTTCCTTTCCCTTCCTTCCTTCCTTCCTTCCTTCCTTCCTTCCTTCCTGGTGCCCAGTGGTTAGAATGTAGTATTGTAGGCTAACTCTGCCAGCAGTTTGAATCTCACCAGGCTCAAGGTTGACTCAGCCTTCCATCCTTCTGAGATGGGTCACAATCCCGTGGACCTCAAGCTAAGCAGAACGTAGACCCGTGTTCCTCAATGTTGGCAACTCTAAACACATGTGGACTTCAACTCCCAGAATTCCCCCAGCCAGCCTGGGGTAGAAACCTTGGGGCTCCAGTCAGCTGTGGTGGCGCAGTGTAACTGCAGGCTATTTCTGCTGACTGCCGGCTGCTTGCAATCTGGCAGTTTGAATCTCACCAGCTCAAGGTTGACTCAGCCTTCCATCCTTCCGAGGTGGATAAAATGAGGACCCAGATTGTTGGGGACCATAGGCTGAGTCTGTAAATCACTTAGAGAGGGCTGTAAAAGCACTGTGAAGTGGTATATAAGTCTACTATTCCTTTCCCTTCCTTCCTTCCTTCCTTCCTTCCTTCCTTCCTGGTGCCCAGTGGTTAGAATGTAGTATTGTAGGCTAACTCTGCCAGCAGTTTGAATCTCACCAGGCTCAAGGTTGATTCAGCCTTCCATCCTTCTGAGATGGGTCACAATCCCGTGGACCTCAAGCTAAGCAGAACGTAGACCCATGTTCCTCAATGTTGGCAACTCTAAACACATGTGGACTTCAACTCCCAGAATTCCCCCAGCCAGCCTGGGGAAGAAAACTTGGGGCAGCTCACAACAACAACACAACCTCCCCCCCCAAAAGAAACCACTGAAAGCAAAAAGCAAAAATCTGGCATGTCAGCCATTATTTTCCAATCCAGCTAACATCACCATCTTTAGTCTTTAACTAGGCACTTGGGGGGGTGGGGGGACAGAATGGAGGGCAGGGTGGAAGGAATTAAAACAACTTTATGCCATCATTTGAACATACAGTAATCCATTGTGGTTTACAACGTTTCTTAACCTCTGCAATTTTAAGATACCAATAGCAATAGCACTTAGACTTATCTACCTCTTTACAGTGCTTTACAGCCCTCTCTAAGCGGTTACAGAGTCAGCCTCTGGCCCCCAACAATCTGCGTCCACATTTGACCCACCTCGGAAGGATGGAAGGCTGAGTCATCCTTGAGCCAGTCAGAATCGAACTGCTGGCAGTCAGCAGAGTTAACCTGCAATACTGCATTCTAACCACTGGGCACCAAGGAAGGAAGGAAGGAAGGAAGGAAGGAAGGAAGGAAGGAAGGAAGGAAGGAAGGAAGGAAGGAAGGAAGGAGAGAGAAAAGGGAGGGAGAAAGGAAAGGAAAGAAAGAAGCAATAGCAGACTTATATACTACTTCACAGTGCTTTTACAGCCCTCTCTAAGCGGTTTACAGAGTCAGCCTCTTGCCTCCAACAATTTGAGTCCTCATTTTACCCACCTTGGAAGGATGGAAGGCTGAGTCAACCTTGAGCCTGGTGAGATTCAGACTGCCAGATTGCAGGCAGCCAGCAGTCGGCAGACGTCGCCTGCAGTACTGCACTCTAACCACTGCGCCACTGTGGCGAACTGGAGCACGCTGACTGGAGACTTCAACTTGGGAGTTGAAGTCCGCACATCTTAAAGGTTCTGAGATTGAGAACCTCTGGGTTACAGGACAGGCGTGAAAGGTGAGAGGGAACATGTTTAAGGCACAAAGAAAAAGAAAAAGCATTGGGATCAGAAGACAAGTGCCTCGTAAAGTCAAGAGAGCCTATGGTAAAATAGACAGGTGGGTCCAGAGGGACCCAAAAAGTCAAAAGTTTGGTCGTGACCCTTTTAAAAAGATGTCACTGCTGACACACAAAACACAAAACCCCTTGTGTAGAGGCTGTTTGTGGAAGAGTTCTGAGCAGTGGTGGGTTTCAAAATATTTTACTACCGGTTCCGTGGGTGTGGCTTGGTGGGCATGGCATGGCTTGGTGGGCGTGGCAAGGGAAGGATACTATAAAATCTCCATTTTTTTAAAAAAATTGATTAATATGCCGCCCTTCCTCCGGAGACTCAGGGAGGCTTACAATGCGTTAAGCAATAGCCTTCATACTTTTGTATATTTATACAAAGTCAGCTGATTGCCCCCACAAACTGGGTCCTCATTTGACCTACCTTAGAAAGGATGGAAGGCTGAGTCAACTTTGAGCCTGGCGAGATTCGAACTTACAGTAATTGCAGACAGCTGATGTTAATCACAATGCTTTAGTCTGCTGAGCCACCAGGCCCTATTTCCTCCCCACTCCAGGAGAAGGTTACTGCAAAATCCCCATTTCCTCCAGATCAGCTGGAACTCAGGAGGCAGAGAATAGATGGGTGTGGAGCCAGTCAGAATGTTTACTACCGGTTCTCCAAACTACTCAAAATTTCTGCTACCGGTTCTCCAGAACTGGTCAGAACCTGCTGAAACCCACCTCTGAGATAAAATTGCCCATAAAATGCACCTATTGTACGGCGCAGAAATGATCCGTGATTTATTTTGCTAGCGCATAAAGTAACGGCTGTACGGGGAGACGAGTGTTGTGGCCCGTCAGCGGCCTGTGTAGTTAGTAGCTGACTAATTACTTTGGGGTCCGTAGGTGGGGCAGAATAACAACATACTGTGGTGGGATATGCAAATCAAGGCTGAGAGAACGCGCATCAAATCCAGGCAGCCCACTGTTCCATTTTGTCCTTTCTGACTTGCGGTTCAAGACTCGGGTGAACTCTGTGTGTAAATCGAAGTAATCTAATGGTTTGTTTTCCTATTTATTGAAGAAACTCCGGTGGGTTGGGTTTTTTTTCCCCGCACCTTAAAAAGGCTTAAAACGCAAAGCAAACTCTTTAGGGCAGTGATGGCGAAGCTTTTCAGCACCGAGTGCTCAAACTGGAATGCGCGCGTGGATGTGTGTGGATGTGCATGTGCCAGAGCATCGGAAATCCAAAGACTAGCTGGCGGTGTGCACTTGCCTGTTTTTTGGCCTTTTTTCGGGCCGTTTTCTAGGCTGTTTTCAGGCTACCGTTTTTGGTCCAAAAATGCCCCCCAAAACAGCCTGAAAACGGTGCAAAAAATGGCCTGTTTTTTGCCATTTTCCAGCACTCCAGCACCTGGGAAGACCAGGTGGCCAGTGCACATGTGCATATCTCGAAACCAGAAGAGCAGCTGGTGACGGCACATGTGTTCACATGTGCCATAGATTCACCATCACGGTTTTAGGGCTTAGCACGGTGAGGGACTCCAGCTGAACTCCCAATCCGCGAAGAGTTCATGAATTAACTAAGCGGGGATCAATAATTCAAGAACAGTCCTTATCGCCTGACGATGACAAGACTTGTAGCCAAATCCTGCCCTTTTTGCTCTGCATTTTTGCTCTGCTTGGTCCAAGGGATGGCTACTTCCTCGGTCATTCAACCGGTGCTGCTTTTGGTTCATTACAGATTTTTTTAAAGGTAGCAATTTCATGAGACTTGGCTATGGACCCTTCATGTCGTGCTCTTAGCACTAATATGGAACTGCATTTATTATTTATTATTTATTTATTTATTTATTTATTAGTTCGATTTATATGCCGCCCTTCTCCGGAGACTCAGGGCGGCTTACAATGCGTTAAGCAATAGCCTTCATACTTTTGTATATACCTGCTTAGTAGGGCTTTCGGCCCCCCCTAAGCGGTGTTCTTTTTTATACAAAGTCAGCTTATTGCCCCCACAATCCGGGTCCTCATTTTATCTACCTCGGAAGGATGGAAGGCTGAGTCAACCTTGAGCCTGGTGAGATTTGAACTCTCAGTAATTGCAGGCAGCAGGCAGCTAAGTGCTACTTTAACTTTAGTCCGCTGCGCCACCAGACCCATTTGTCGTTGCTGTTGTTTTTGGCAATTTCCCAGGGAAGGATTCTTCTGAGAAGGGCTGAATTCAGGATACTAGTCAGTGGTGGGTTTCAAAAACTTTTACTACCGGTTCTGTGGGTGTGGCTTGGTTGGCGTGGCGGGGGAAGGATCCTGTAAAATTTCCATTCCCGTCCCACTCCAAGGGAAGGATACTGCAAAATCCCCATTTCCTCCCGATCAGCTGGGACTTGGGAGGCAGAGTATAGATGGGGACGGGGCCAGTCAGAATTTTTATTACCGGTTCTCTGAACTACACAAAATTTCCACTGCCGGTTCTCCAGAACTGGTCAGAACCTGCTGAAACTCACCTCTGATACTAGTAGTGTAATGGATCGCGCAATTACGAGACCGTCTTTTGCCACCAATAGCCTCCCATCGACCAGTTTGTTCTCACAGGGAGGGACTACTCAGGGTACCGTCAGTCAAATTGTGCCGATTGGCGACTCCCAGAGGGAGGGCCTTCTCTGTAAGGGCTCCAACCCTTTGGAATGAACTGCCCCCTGATATACGAAACATCCCTAATCTCCGTGCTTTCCGCTGTGCCCTCAAGACCCTGATGTTCAATCAGGCAGGGCTAAGCACGTTAACTGGGAATGATTAAAATATTATATAATTCTGGGTTTTATTTATTTGGGCTAAACTATGTTATAATTTTAATTATCAATTTTATGATGTTTTTGTATCTTTTATTTTTTTGTGACTGTACACCGCCTTGAGTCCTGCGGGAGAAAGGCGGTATAGAAATATAATAAATAAATAAATGAATGAATTAAAGGAGAAAGAGGGGAGGGGAGTCTCAGCAAGACAACTGGGGTTTCCCATTCCAGAGAGGGGCCCAAAACAAGAGACTGGACAGTCCTGAACTTCATGGAGAAGGGAGAGAAAGGTTCAGGGTAGCCACACCCTATACCCATGATGGTGAACCTATGGCACGTGTGCCAGAAGTGACACACAGAGCCATCTCTCCGGTCACGCAAGCCATCGCCCGTTGCTCTTCTGGGTTCTGACATGCTGGCCAGCTGGCCTTCAGGTGAGCGGCTGCATCAGAAACCAGAATAGCAGTTGCCCAGCGTGCAGGTGTGTGCCGGGTGGCTGCTCATCCAGTTTCCAGCATGCACTCGTGCACCATCCACTTGGTCTTACGGTTTCTGGTGCAAATGCGTGTGCGAAGACCAGCTGGACAATGCACATGCGTGTGCCAGAAACTGGAAGAACATCTTCCCGGCATGCGCATGCGCTGGGCGACTGCTCTTCTGGTTTCCAGCATGCATGCATGCACACTCCTGTTTCGGCACCCAGTGCTAAAAAGGTTCACCAACACTGCCCTAGAACTTCCCAGGGTACATCTGTTATTAGATTAGAAGGTTATAGATTTAGTCTGGCAAGATTCTGTCTGTTAAAGGTTTAAAGGTAAAGCTTTCCCGTGTCTAGTCCGACTCCAGGGGGCAGTGCTCATCTCCATTTCCTAGCCGAAGGAGCCAGCATTGTCCGAAGACACTTCCGTGGTCACGTGGCCAGCATGATTATACACTAAAGTACACAGAAGACTGATCCTTCTCACCAAAGCTGTACCTGTTTATCTACTCACATTTGCATGCTTTCGAACTGCTAGGATGGCAGAAGAAGTTCAAGGTAGCCTCATCTTACGATCTCCCTATTAGGTTAGAAGGTGATAGCTTTAGTTTGGCAAGATTCTGTCTGTTGGGTGTGAACCAATAAAAATATTGGACTTGATTGGATTCTACAGGGTCGGTCTTTGGACTTGGGTCTGAAATCTAATGTTTCTCTGTGTTGTGTTCCAGAGTGATCTTGGAAAATGTCGAACCTTGGCAACAGCGATACCAAGCCCCCTTGTCTACCCCGGAATGGACTTGTTAAACTCCCCACCCAGGCCAATGGACTCGGCTCCGCGAGCATCACCAAAGGGACCCCAGCAATGAAAAACCGCTTGTGCCAGTCTTCCGTGCCTGCAATCCTCAGCCCAGCCTTAATGAATCACAGTGACCTGTCCATGCCTGGTCTCACTTCACCATTGTCTTTGGCGGCTCTGGCAGGAGGGCCTTCAGGAGCCACCATGGTGGGACTTACCGCCGACGAGATTTCTCCAGCCAATGGGGACATCCCATCCCTGGAAGACATCTCTGGCTCCCCCACCAAAAGACATCTGGCCGTGGATGAAAAGATCCTGAACCGTTTATTTATGTACTTTTCGGCCTGTGAGAAATGTGTCCTGGCGCAGGTGTGCAAAGCGTGGAGGAGGGTCTTGTATCAACCCAAATTTTGGGTGGGTCTCACGCCGGTGCTGGACACCAAAGAGCTCTACAACGTCCTGCCCAATGGAGATAAGGAGTTTGTCAATCTTCAAGGTTTTGCCATCCGGGGGTTTGACGGTTTCTGCCTTGTGGGGGTTTCCGACTTGGACATCTGTGAGTTCATCGATAATTACGCCCTCTCCAAAAAAGGAGTGAAATCTATGAGCCTTAAGAGATCAACCATCACGGATGCAGGGCTTGAGGTAGGTCTTCAGCTGTCAGAGTGATGGCCCCGCCACTGTTGCAGAGTTCAGCCTGGGCTCTCTAGACTGGAGGTAGCTCCTCAACAGTTGTTGCCATTTTGTCCTTTTTGCCATTGCGTGCCAAGAGCGGGGGGTTGCATGCGTGCATGCCCACACCCATAATTCTATGCACCCTGCCCCTGCGCATGCACGCACGACCCTCCACCCCCCGCTCCTGGCAGGTGATGGCATGGTAGGCCCATTTTTTGCTCTCCCCAGCCTCCAGAGTCTGGAGAGGGTGAAAACAGCCTTCCCTGCCCCCCCCGGAGGCCCTCCAGAGGCCAAAAATGGCCCATTTGCCAACTTCCAGTAGGACGAGAAGGCTCGTTTTTTGCTCTCCCCAGCCTCCAGAGCCTTTCTAGGAGTCTGGGGAGGATGAAAACGGCCTTCCCCACCCCACCCTCAGAGGCCCTCCAGAGGCAGAAAATGGCCCATTTGCTGGTATGTGGGTGTTGTAGGTGGTGGGGTTTTGTTTGTCTTTGTACTGTTTGTCTTTTTCTTGTTTATCTTAAAAAAATAACAATAAAAAAGTTTTTTTTAAAAAAAGAAAGAAAATGGCCCATTTGCCAACTTCCAGTAGGACTGGAAGGCTCGTTTTTTGCTCTTCCCAGCCTCCAGAGCCTTTCTAGGAGTCTGGGGAGGACGAAAATGGCCTTCCCCACCCCTTGTAGGCCCTCCAGAGGCAGAAAACAGCCCATTCACCAACTTCTGGTCCCACCGGAAGTTGGCGAATGGTCCATTTGTGGCCTCTGGCGGGCCTCCGAGTGGGTGGGGAAGGCCGTTTTTGCCCTCCCCAGACTCCTAGAAAGACTCTGGAGAGAGAAATGGGTGTTCCCCACCACCCCCTGAGGCCCTTCGGAGGCAGGAAATAGCCTGTTTCCCTACTTCTGGTGGATCCAGAAGGCCCAAAAATCAGCTGGCTGGCACACGCATGCACACCAGAGCTGAGCTCACGTGCCCACCGATATGGCTACATGTGCCACCTGTGTGGCAGGTGTGACATAGGTTCGCCATCACAGCACTATAGCCTATTCAGTCAACCACAGTTAAGCTCAACCATGGCTTAGCACAATGTGGGAACTCAGCCAATAAGTCTCGCTTCCAATGGCATCTCACCCATGCAAGATTTTGCAACTTGACTCCACATACTTTCATCCCAAAAGAAGCCCTGCTTTGTTGTACAAAACACCAGATGAATTAGATCTGACTCTGGTTCTTTTTCTGAGGGGTATCCAGCCCTGGTGAATAGGTGGCCTTGTTCCCAAGAAGCCACCATTTCGCACCAGCGCAGCCCAGGGGTGTCTCCACATACTGCCTAAACCCCATTGGAACAGATGCCTTTCTGAGATATTTTAGCAGATGGGCCAAGTTGCTATTAGTGAGCAATTATGATTACAATAATTGGAAAAGTTGTCTTTGATCGTTTCCCGTGTCCTGATATAGTAACGGAACTAAAATAGAGTAACAGGAACTTTAAAAAAAAAAGAACCTTAATCTTAAATCATCATATTGCAGATTATTTCGTTTCCAACCGAAATAATCAAGCAAATGGCTCTCAATGACTTTACCAATTAAAAGTGTTGATTTTTATACTGGTTGAGACTAAAGTAGTACTGTCTGCTTGAGTGAAACATATGATTTTGGCTATATCTGAGAGGAAAGCACGGAAGATTAAACCAGAGGCAACAATGATATCACTTGCGCAAGAGATGAAAATGATGGATTTGGTATTAGCGGCATCCGAGAGACATAATTTCAGGGGTGAAATCCAGCAGGTTCTGACAGGTTCTGGAGAACCGGTAGCGGAAATTTTGAGCAGTTCGGAGAATTGGTAGTGGACATTTTGAGCAGTTTGGAGAATAGGTAGCAGAAATTTTGAGCATATCGGAGAACCGATAGTAGAAATTTTGAGTAGTTCGGAGAACCACCAAATACCTCTGGCTGGCCCCAGAGTGGGGAGGGAATGGTGAGTTTGCAATATCCTTTCCCTAGAGTGGGGTGGGAATGGAGATTTTGCAGTATCCTTCCTCTGCCATGCCCACCAAGCCTCACCCACCAAGTCACAGCCACAGAACTGGTAGTAAAAAAAGTTGGATTTCACCACTGCATAATTTGTATCGTTGGCATGATGAAGCACAAAACATCCTTGTGGCTTCTTGTGTCTGAAACAAAACTAGATGCAAGAGATGAACCAGGCTGAGCATGAGGAAGGGGTCAAACACATCATCAGTCTCGAGTCCCTTCGATCCCACAAGAGATCTAAGTCCAGCCCACATTGAATTCTTTTGACTCTTATCAACTGCCAATTTTCTTTGACTGTTAGTAGTTCAGATTCTTGTAGAGAGCTTAGTGCTTGCAATAAATCTTTATATCAATTTGAATTCCCTGGATTTCCGGATTTCCCTGGCGCTATAGTTGTTTAAATCAGGGATATGAACTTTCCCCAACTATGAAGGAACTTCAGGAAGACAGGAAGATGCCTCAAATTGAAGCATATGTTATTTAATTGTGGTCCTCCAGACGTTGCTGAGATACATCCCCCCAGCATCATTCGCTATTGGCCATGTTGAATGGGGCTACTGGAAGTTGAAGTTTAGCAATATCCGGAGGGGCCCCTGGACCCTCACCAGTGGTGGGACTCTACTGGTTCGGACCAGCTCCAACTTTCAGCTGTGAGCGAATCGGTTCTCTCCACCTGCCCCTGCGTTATACTCACCTATATTTCCATTTCCGAAGCCCAGCTGATCAGCGCAGTAGAGTGGATTGCCGCTTCTCAGCTGTTTTTGTTGCTGGCAGCAATGGCGGGGGGGTGAGTTTTCACCAAACTGCACACGCACGCACAGCAAACCAGTTGTTAAACCGGTAGGATCCCACCCCTGACCCTCGCCCACTCTTTGATTTAGCCAATATTGAGAGCATCCCAGTCAGTGGTGGGTTTCAAAATATTTTACTACCGATTCTGTGGATGTGGCTTGGTGGGTGTGGCTTGGAGGGCATCGCCCCCTGAGTCCGCAAGGAGAAGGGCGGTATATAAATCTAATAAATCAAATCAAATCAATCGCAGGAGAAGGATACTGAAAAATCCCCATTCCCTCCCCACTCCAGGGGAAGGATGCTGCAAAATCTCCATTCCCTCCCCAATCCAGGGGAAGGATACTGAAAAATCTCCATTCCCACCCCACTCCAGGGGAAGGTTCCTGCAAAATCCCCATTTCCTTCCGATCAACTGGGATTTGGGAGGCAGAGAATAGATGGGGGCGGGGCTAGTCAAAATTTTTACTACTGGTTCTCCAGAACTGGTCAGAACCTGCTGAAACCCACCTCTGATCCCAGTGGAAATCAATTGAGAATTCTGCGGCACAAAGCTTATGAAAGAAAACTTGAAGAAGTTGTAAAAACGCCATTTTTCTGCTTGGGATATCCGCAATATGTTTCACTCCACCTGATGGGACTCTATAGGAAGATCAGGAGGCGTTTTTTACACAAAAGACTAAACTTGATTAATATTAACCTAGGTTAATTTTGGGGAGGCTTAACTTGCAGGCTATTGTACAAATCCCTACTCTTAGGTACCATATATTGTGGAAACCGAAAAGCTGGGTTAATTCAGTAGCCAAGTTGAGCTTCTTGCGTGAATTCAGCCCCTGGGTGAATTCCTGCAGTGGTTGACTGCAGTGATTCTCTCAACAATTATGATAAATACATGATCATAACATCAGGTCCAGTCACATGAAGACCACATTTCTTAATGACTGCATCACTTAAGAACTGAAATCCCAGTCCCAATTGTGGCCATACGTCAAGGAAGATCTCTAGAGTAAACATGTGAAGTGTGTTGGGTAAAGGCAGCCGGGTTTATTTGACTCTCCCAGGTTTAGAGTAAGAACCTTTAACAGGTTAATAGAGTTGGACGGGGCCTTTTAGGTCATCTAGTCCAACCCCCCACCCAAGCAGGAGACCCTACACTATTTCTGACAAATGGCAGTCCAGTCTTTTCTTGAAAGCTTCCAGTGATGAAGCTCCCACAACTTCTGAAGGCAACTTCTGTTCCATGGATTGATTGCTCTCACTGTCGGAAAATTCCTCTTTATTTCTGAGGGTAGGACAAGAAGCAATGGGTGGAAACTAATCAAGGAGAGAAGCAACCTAAGTTGCTTCTCTAAAGAAAAATTTCCTGACAGTTAGAAACAATTAATCAGTGGAACCACTTGCCTCCAGAAGTTGTGAATGCTCCAGCACTGGAAGTTTTTGAGAAGATGTTGGATACCATTTGTCTGAGTTTCCTGCCTAAGCAGAGGGTTGGACTAGAAGACCTCCAAGGTCCCTTCCAACTCTTCTCTTCTCTTCTCTTCTCTTCTCTTCTCTTCTCTTCTCTTCTCTTCTCTTCTCCTCTTCTCTTTTCTCTTCTCTTCTCTTCTCATCCCTATCCCCATCCCCATCCCCATCCCCATCCCCATCCCCATCCTCATCACCCTTCCTTCCCTTACCCTACCCTACCCTACCCTACCCTACCCTACCCTACCCTACCCTACTCTATTCTTCTGTTCTGTTCTGTTCTGTTCTGTTCTGTTCTGTTCTGTTCTGTTCTGTTCTGTTCTGTTCTGTTCTGTTCTGTTCTATTCTATTCTATTCTATTCTATTCTATTCTATTCTATTCTTATGTTGAATCTCTCCTTGATCAGCTTCCATCCATTATTCCTTGTCTGGCCTTCGGGTGCCTTGGAAAAGAGATTGACACCCTCCTCTCTGTGGCAGCCCCTCAAATATTGGAAGACTGCTATCCTATCTCCCCTGGTCCTTCTCTTCACTAAACTAGCCATGCCCAGTTCCTGCAACCGTTCTTCATATGTTTTAGCCACCAGTCCCCTCATTGTTGCTCTTCTCTGCACTCTCAGTCTCAACATCTTTTTTATAGTCTGGATACAGTACTCTAGGTGTGGTCTTACTAAGGCTTTTATAGAGTGGTATTAGTACGTCCCTTTGATCTTGATCGTATCCCTCTGTTAATGCAACTTTCAGGTCATGCTGGAACAGATGCAGGGGCTTATGCATCTGGAGCTGTCTGGATGCAACGATTTCACCGAGGCCGGTCTCTGGTCAAGTCTGAATGCCCGCATCTGCTCCCTGAGTGTCAGCGACTGCATTAACGTGGCCGACGATGCCATTGCGGCCATCTCACAGCTGTTGCCCAACTTGACTGAGCTCAATCTTCAGGCCTATCACGTGACGGATACAGCCCTGGCTTACTTCACTGCCAAGCAAGGTTACACCACCCACACTCTCCGCCTGAACTCCTGCTGGGAAATCACAAACCACGGCGTGGTGAACATGGTGCACAGCCTTCCCAACCTGAGCGTGCTCAGCCTGTCCGGCTGCTCGAAGGTGACGGACGACGGCGTGGAGTTGGTAGCAGAGAACCTCCGCAAGCTTCGGAGCTTGGACCTGTCGTGGTGCCCTCGGATCACAGATATGGCCCTCGAGTACATCGCTTGCGACCTCCACAAGTTGGAAGAGCTGGTGCTGGATAGGTAAGGTGGGCCCTGAACTTCTCCGATTCCTTTTGCAGGTGACAAGATCGAGGCCTGAGATAAGACATCCTAGGGAATGAGGTACGCCAGGGAAGAGAAATCTTTGGGGTGTCCCTTTGATGGTCTTCAACTGACCGAGCCCAAAAAAGAAAGCCCACAGAGCAGAACCTACAAAGGACATCATCCAAAGTGGCAAAGGGACACTGTGCCATGCTGGCGCGGTGGTTAGAATGTAGTACTGCAGGCTAAGTCTGCTGCCTGCCGGCTGCCTGCAATTTGGCAGTTCGAATCTCACCAGGCTCAAGGTTGACTCATCCTTCCGAGATGGGTAAAATGAGGACCCAGATGGTTGGGGGCATGAGGCTGACTCTGTAAACCGCTTAGAGACGTCTGCAAAGCACCGTGAAGCGGTATATAAGTCTAAGTCCTATTGCTAGTGCTAGACAGAAGAGTGGGACAAACAAGGATGAGGTAAGGCCATGGAAGAACCCATCCGATGGTCCCACGTTAAAGAAACAGAGATCTAATTTGGTCCACGATAGCGTCTAATATTCTATCACACGGATGGCGAACCTTTTTGGCATCAAGTGCCCAAACCAGAACACATGCGCTGGAGCACCGGAAACCCAAAGACCAAGTGGCCGGTGCACATGTGCATGCCAGCCAGCTTCACTTCGTACACGCCAGAGCACCAAAAACCTGAAGACCACATGGCCAGCACACACGTGGGCACTGGCCAGCAGGTCTTCGAGTTTCTGGCCCTCCGGCGTACATGACGACCAACTGGCCGATGCACATGCGCAGGCCAGAAACCTAAAGAGCATCTGGCGATGGCGTGCATGCCCACAGAGAGGGCTCTCCACGCCTCTTCTGGCACACATGCCATAGGTTTTCCATCATGGTTTTATCAGGTTCTTCAGAATCTCAAAGGACCCCCCCAAGGAGATGCTGCCCCTCGAGAACATTTCCCCAAAGACCTATGACTCAAGGTCACATGGAAAGAGGGCCCCTTTCGTTGTAACACATCCAATGAAGTTCTGTTATGGTGCTCTCATCCTCTCGACATCTGATCCATCCATTCCCCCTTTTTTTTTTTCTCCAAATCCCTACCAGTAGCTCACTTGCTAGTTATAAGACCAACCTCCAAGCGATTCTGGAGTGGGTTTCACTTTGGAATGGATCTTTTCCTAGAAGCGGGATGGAGACCCGGTGGGGAGGGCGCACTGCTTCCCTGCCCAGTTTCTCAATCATCAGAGGTCTCCATATATGATAGAAGGCAAGTTCGACCATCTAAAAATGTTCTCCCCTTCTTCTCCCATCCTCTAACGATCTGATCCTGCCCACGAGTTGTCCTAGCTCACACATAAGGGATATTGGGAAAGCCCAAGTAACATCTGGGATGACTCTTACCCTGGTCACCACTTCTTTATCCTTCTACCATCGGGAAGGAGATCTAGAAGCATAGCCAGCCACACAAACAGGCTGAAGAACAGTTTTTATCCGTGGGCTGTCAGACTCCTGAATGAGAAATAACATCAGAACTACGTAGTATGATGGACTTGCAATGTGTAACATGTTCACACTGGTGCAATAGGACTGGGTGTTTCGTTAACATGGTTTATTGGGTTAGGGATTTTCTGTCTTCATTGTGAGTTGTATTGTATTGGGAGGGTGTGTGTGCACTGAGGGAGCTCCACCAATCTCATTGTACCTACGTTGTGCACTGACAATAAAGATTTGAAACTGAAATTGAAATTTCATCACCGGTTGTGCCATCATCTACCCCACTCCAGACATTTGAGTCTTTGCAAGGTTAGGCAACTTTCCAGGGGCCTTCAAAACCCCGAGCAGTTTTTAACAGATTCCATTTGTTCTTATTTGACGATGACGATGATCACAATTATCGTGATGGTCACGATTATTGTGACAATCACGCTTTGGAGAACCGAGGGAGGTTTAAAGGCACAAAGGCCCTTTAAGAATTGTATCATTTTACATATAGTAACAGCAGCACAAATTGTTTATGCCCAATGTTGGAAACTTGAAAATATACCAGTCAACGAGAGGATTATTCATAAGATATTAGAATGTGCCGAGATGTATAAGCTCACGTTAGAAATAAAAGGCAAGGAAGAAACGGAATTTTACGAGGTTTGGGATAAGTGGGATAAGTGGTTAGAACAGAGAAACAAAAATGTATAGAAATAAATGTAGATAACTGTAAGAGACACATGACAAAGTACTGTTAAAAAATGCTTATTGTTATATAAATTGGAAAAATGGAAAAAAAAATTTTTAAAAAAAGAATTGCAGGAGCTTAAGATACTTATGGAATTCCTTCATCCTCCAAAGCCTCCCCCTCAAAACTGGCCCTTGTCCCACCCTCATTTTTGAGTCAGATCCTCAACATGTGGCACAAAGTCCAGTGTGATTCTTGATCGACGAAACTGGCATGCTTATGCTTTAGGTTATGCTTGCTCCTCTATGGAGACAACCCCATTGTTCTCCTGCTTTTAACTTTACGGTGTCCCTCTTCATGTCTCTGGCAGGTGTGTACGGATAACAGACACTGGGCTCAGTTACTTGTCCACCATGTCCTCGCTTAGGAACTTATATCTCCGCTGGTGCTGCCAGGTAGGTCAAAGGGGAGCTGGGGTTCTTCTCCTTGTGAGCCTCATCCAGGACAAGGCTTGCAATTTGTAAGGGGGCATTACAAAACTCCGCATTGGCGACAGGAAGGGCATCTGGCCAGTAATCACCCAGCTCCATTCAATTTGCCCAGACTCCACTCCGCAAGGGATGATGGGGTCGTTAAAAGAAGATGATGATTGGGAGGACAAAGTTTGATTTTGTATCTGGAAGTATCTGGAAGCTATCGGCTGGTTCAAAATGTGGCAGCCCGCAGGGTGTTGTGCAAGTCTAGATTTGCATATGTGTCACCTCTCTTAAAGAAGCTGCATTGGTTGCCAATTTGCTTCCTGGTCCAATTCAAGGGGATGGTCGTCACCTTGAAAGGCCAATAAGACCTGAGACCAAATTGTTTGAAGGACCATCTTTTCCCAGTCACATCTACAAAACCCACCAGAGCAGGTGAGGAGGAAGAAGATGTTCTAGATTCCCTTTCTTACGGAGGTCCATCTAGTGGGACCAAGAGTCTTTTCCATGGTAGCTCTCTCCCTGTGGAATTAATCCCCATGGAGATAAAATTGGTCCTTCTCTTGATAGTCTTCTGAAGGGCCCTTTTTTCCACCCCAGAAGTAAGTAAATAAATGTGCTTGGTGTCTCACAATCCCATCTTCTCCTCCCTTTGTAGGTCCAAGATTTTGGCTTGAAACATCTGCTGGGAATGAGAAGCTTACGCCTCTTGTCACTTGCCGGTGAGTGTTGGATTGGGGTGGATCCTTTTAGATCCGGTGAGACACAGGTCTGCAAGAGAGATTTAGGACCCTCTGAGGGCCTGAACCCCAAATCACCCAACTTCCTCTAATCTTAGACTAGCTTGTGGCATGCAGCCACTCACCCATAGTGGTGCACGCCGGGCTCAGATGCACAAACTCGGATAGATGCAGGCACTCATACATATGTGCGTATATGCAGATGTGAAGAAGTATGCACCCAGACAGAGAGACGTACCTGCATGCACAGATACGCCCATCAAAAAGGGCCAATCAGAAATAGAATAGTTAAACATTCTCAGAATGGAAGAAGGTCTCCCTTTTTCCTTGCCAAGCAAGCTCTGGCTTTAGTCTTTCCAGCCGAGATATTCTTTCTTATTCTCCGTTGTTCTTTGAGTTTGTTTGTTTGTTTTCTTGCAGACATTTGCGCTGATGCTACTACCTAGTTGGGTAATGAAATGCCTGCAAGAAAATAAGGAAGCTCTGAGAGCACCCAGGCCCCCACAGTTCTCCTCCTCCTCCCCCTTCCCCTTCTCCTCCCCCCACTCCTCCCTCCTCCTCCACCCCCCTTCCACTCCACAAAGTTGACTCCCTTCTAGCACTGATGTTACGTAGTTGGGTCACGAGAGGTCTGTAAGAAAACCCACCAAACTCAGGGAACACCACAGACCCCAGAGTTCTCCTCCTGCTCCTCCTCCTCCCCTGCTCCTCCTCCACCCCCCTTCCACTCCACAAAGCTGACTCCCTTCTAGCACTGATGATGTTATGCAATTGGGTCACAAGAGGTCTGAAGAAAACCCGCCAAACTCAGAGGGGCACCAAAGACCCCCTCCTTTCAACCCTGAGCTACAAATGTTGTCCTTTTATTAGTTCTTTCTTATTCACGGCCCCCTTTCTGATTTCCTTTTACCAGGCTGCCCTCTGCTGACCACCACTGGACTTTCAGGCCTGGCTCAACTTCACGACTTGGAAGAACTGGAGCTGACCAATTGCCCAGGTGCGACTCCCGAGCTCTTTAAATACTTTTCCCAGCACCTGCCTAGCTGCATGGTGATTGAGTAAGCCGCTCGCTAGAAACATCTGGCCAAATCCTGGAGTCCTGTTTCTCCAATCCAAACTCAGCACTGACCAACCATCCAGAAGTCAAGTTTTTCTTTGTTTCTTCGTCATTGATATATAACTGTATATGGAGGTATATAGATATATATGGATGATTTCTTTCCAGAAGAGGGTGGCGTGACTTGAAACATCACCCGCTCGCACATGTACACTCAAAAGGGGGGGAAAAACAACAACAGTGCGATGAACAAACAGTTGGTCATTCGGCGGATCGGCCGTGGCTCTAAACACAAGCGGAAGTATTGACCCTCGAGTTTGTAAATCCTGACGTCGCCATCATCTTTCATCTTCGTAGGGAGCTGTTTGGAAATCTTACCTTTTGGGGGGTAAACAAACAAACAAACCAAGAATAAGGGAAACACATCACGTGCACCGAACCCACTCACCTCCCCCCCCCCCCGACAGCAAAATCAAATGAAAAGGAATGATGGAGGTTAAACCAGCCAGAAAAAAACCCAAAGGCCGATTAGCCAGGTTGGCGAGCAAGCCGACATCAGTGCTGAATGAAAATGGATTTGTGCCCGTCCGGGCGTTTCATGTTACGGGGCAGAGAAAGGTTTGCCTATGAGCCTACCCCGATCTGGGTGTGGTGTGTGTAAGGTAGGATGAAGGTGGGGTCAGCCCTTGCGAAGGCCTTCAAGGTGTGGACGTTGGTCGGTTGAACCCAGCCCGCAAGAGGCGGGCAAGTTGTTTACATTGGAGGTCGGGGAAGTTGAACAAGTCATAGAGCCCTCCAGAGAATTCCTCGGAGCCGGATGGGGGCATCGAACAGTGGTTGAAATGGAGAAGCTTCTGAATTCTACGCATGGGACGCCGCAGGAAGCGAAAGGACCCTTATATAAAAAAAGGAAAAGTTGGGGATGGAGGGGAGAAAGGAGGAGGAAAAAGAAGATGATGAAGAAGAAAACTGACCAATGCTGTGAATGAAATGATCCCAGAAATTCATGGGGCTCTGGATTTTAGGGAGCTCCCAGTTCTTGGATGTTCCAGAAAGTGGATCAAAGCTAGAGAGTAAGGAGATCCATTGGAGAAACTGACTTAAACTGTCCCAGCTGACTCGAAGCTCATGCAACGCACGATCCTCGGTGGATCCCATCTGCCTCCTTTCCTTTGTTTTCTTCTCTCCCTCTCCCTCTTTCTCTTTCTCAATTTGGTTTCGACTCTCTTGATTTTTGCGAATGAATAAGGAGGGGTTTCTCCCCTTCTCTCTCTCTCTCTCTCTCTCTCTCTCTCACCCTCTCTTTGGAGCAAAACCACAGCCTTTGCATGTTTGGCTTGCTTTGCGTCTTGTGATAAGGTAGAGTCTGAATTCTGCTTTTGGGCTGTGGGTGGCAGTTTTTTGATCCTAGCTTGGCTCGTCTGTTCTGGTGTTTTTTAAAAAAAAATAATAGAAGCAGCAGCTTGTTCTGCCTTCCCTGTTCCCATTTCTCCAAACCACACAGATCCGCACACTAGCTGTCCATCCTGGTCTTCTTTACGAGGGATGAAAACACCTCCTTTCCATTCCTACCAACCCCAGTTCCAACTTCCATCCTGGGAGACAGCCCCCCACTCCCATCAATCACCAGATCCCTTTCTTTCCTTCCTGACTTCACCCTACAAAACCAAGGGGAAGCTGTACCTATTGGCTCTCTTCCAAGCCAAAATTTGCTGCTCACCAGATGTTTGGTGATGTGTAGCTTTTGCACCATCCTTTTTTTTTTAAAGAAGCCATTTCCAAGGCCCCCTGTGGAACAATAAAGGGGGGCGAGGGCATCTCTAGCCTTCAGGCATTCATCCTTCAGACCCAGAGTTCTGTTTTGGGGCAGAACCATGCACGGGGGGGTGGGGGGGAGGGAGGAAATTGTGAGAGCTCCAGGCTCTTTAAGCTATGGGTTCAAGTTGAATTTCCAGCCTTGGGAATCTCTCTAGGATGGCTGGGCAGGTAAAACAACCACCCACTTCTGTGCTTTTGAAGAGCTGCCGGGCATATTCACGCAAACCCCAGTAGAGAGCCTGAGTGGTTTTGGTTCATTTTGGTTCATTTCTTTGGAGAGAGAAACCATTTCTAAGGGTGGGTATATCCACAGCAGAGAAACTGTTTTCACCGGTCCTATCTCCAAGAAGCTATTGGGATGGGCGCTGGGTGCTTTCCGCTCTCCAAAGTTGGTAGGATAAAAACCATATCTCTATTTTTGTCGTCCCTCTACTGCATGGGGCAAACCATGGAAGCAATGCATTCCCTTCCCCCCAAGATCCAATTCTCTGCATGCTAATATACCTAGAAAGAAGCAGGCATGGCAGTTAATACTAATACTTTCATGTCAGAAGCACCAAAGCACTTCTGTGACATCCCCATTGCCCGGGGGAGGGGATTCCCAGGAGGCTCCTTTCACGTCCCCACAAAGTTGCAACTTTGTGGTACCCATTAATCTACTTGCTCGCTTTTGGAGCCGCTGGGTTGGTGGGAGCCGGAGTATGTGACGGGCACTCAACCCACCCTGAGGCAGCAACGGGTCTCGAACGCGAGGCTGCCGATCGTCAGCTCGGTATTCTAACCTCAGGAGCCATCAGACTCCCGGCATGGTGGTTGAACTTATGAAAGCCATGATTTGGTGGAACTTATTCTCGTAAAAAGTGGGGAAAGCAGGGAAGTTTGTCTTGAAGATGGACTTCAAACAATATTGTGTCCGACAAGACGGAACTAGCCTTGGGCATCAGAATCGCATGCGGTCTGAGCTCGTTTCTTTTCAGGACCCCCAAAAAGGGCAGTCGAGGGATCCTTGCCATAGGCTATTGCATGTCATTCTATCTTCTATCTGGAGGAAGACGAGGGGGAGGTGATCATCCAGGCAGGCAGGCTGGCTGGAGATGACGGAATGGGTAGTTCAACAGGTCTGGAGAAGCCGAGTTAGGAAAATAATCCCTACCAGATTGTCCCCCTTAGATTGTGGTTGTGAAACAGCCGTCTTGCCAGGCTTCTGGCTTTGAGCAGCCAAAGACGGTTCTAGTCGATGTGACAGCTTTGAGTTCATCAGTGCCTTTGGTGGCCGCCTCGTTTTTCTTATAGATTTAAATAAAGCCAAAAGTAATAATAATAATAATAATACACCCACCAAACTACCATAGTCCTCCAGCTCTGATCTTGGAGGAAAAGAGAGATGCCATACCATAAAGCCTGGCCTGATTCTACCATCTCTTGAGCTCTTCCAGCAGCTGAGTGATGTCCTCAATGCAATACCAGCGGACTACAACCACTGTGTAACCACACTATGGCTTCGGAGCAGTGATGAAATCCAATTTTGTTTTACTACTGGTTCTGTGGGTGTGGCTTGGGCATGGTGTGGCTTGGTGGGCGTGGCAGGGGAAGGATACTGCAAAATCTCCATTCCCACCCCATTCTGGGGCCAGCCAAAGGTGCAGTGGTGGGTTGCCCCCAGTTCGCACCGGTTCTATAGAACCGGTAGTAAAACCGGTGGGAGGCTCCACCCACCGATCCGACATCATCAGAATGCTTCTGTGCATGTGTAAAAGAGAGATTGCACGGCCCTATAGCGAACCAGTAGTAAAGATAAGTAGAACCTACCCGTGCAGAGGTGGTATTTGCCAAATTCCTCAAAGTTTCCGCTACCGGTTTCCCCGAACTGCTCAAAATTTCCACTACTGGTTCTCCAGAACCTGCTGGATTTCACCTCTGTTTCGGAGTCTTCCCAGCCCATGCGTCTTACCCAGGGCTTCCTCTGTGCCTGGAATTTCAGTGCCAGAGCCATGCAGTTTTGCCAAAATCTGTGGGCTGGTTACTACTCACACCATTTTAATTCTTTTCCCCAAGCAGCCAATCTCGTTTTCTGGGAAGCAAAAACAACACACTGATCGGATCATATAGATGAATGAGATACAGTTTATCCTCCAGTTACGTCCACAATCAAGCCCAAAATGTACGCGGTTCAGTGAAAAATGTGTTGAGGGAGTTTTCGCCCCTCTTTACGAGCTTTCTTGCAACCGTTGTTAAGCGAATGGCTGTTCAGTGAATCTGGCTTCCTCAATGGCTTCTCACAAAGTCACAAAATGACACTGGGACAGTGCAACCATCATAAATATGAGTCAATTGCTAAGCGGATGGATTTTGATGACGTGACCATGGGGATGCAGCAACAGTCATAAGTGTGAAAACCCAGCCGTAAGCCACTTTTTTCAGGGCCCTTGCAACTTCGAGCGGTCACTAAATGAACTATTGTAAGTCGAGGAATACCTGTAATACAGCCAGATAATACAGCCAACCTTTGAACTGGCTGTTGATTTCTTCAACTCAGGTCAGCGAGCTGCCTCTCCTTTTTGCAGAAGGCTTTCAAAATTCAAAAGAAAATGGGCTTTAGCAAAACCCTTTGCTAAATTCCCATCCAGAAATGATCGTAGTTTGGAGAACACTGTTAGATTCCCGACCGATATTTTTTTCAAGGCTGTACTTTTTCTTATCAAAATAGTAAAGGTTATGGTTTTGTTATTTTATGTATGATTTAGGCTGTTACATTACAGTACAGTAATTCAAAGCCGAAGTTGGCCGGTGTCCTGCCAATTCGTGATTCAAATGAAACTCTAGGTCAGGGGTCAGCAACCCGCGACTCTGGAGCCGCATGTGGCTCTTTCACCCCTCTGCTGCGGCTCCGTCACTCAAAATATGTGTTGCAACCGCCAATGGGCAATACCCCCCGGCATGCCATTTATTGAGCTTTTCAACTCCCGGTAGGCCAACCATGGATGTCCAAGAAAAGAAAAGTTTCGGAAGAAAACAGAACATTTAATTCAACTACATATGCTAGTTTTGTGGCCGCTCAAGAAATAGTCAGGCACGGGAAGGGTTTTGTGGCTCCCGGTTTTCTTTTCTGTGGGAAAGGGTACAAATGGCTCTTTGAGTGTTGAAGGTTGCAGACTCCTGTTCTAAGTGAACAAAAATGGGATCTTCAGCTATACAAAATCAGAATTTATTTATTTATTTATTTATTTATTTATTCATTCATTCATTCATTCATTCATTCATTCATGCCACCCATCTCACTGAAAGGGACTCTTTGGCCTACTGGGAATTTGGCTTAATGGGAATGAATTCCCACGGTTTTCAGATTTCCTATTAGAAAAGGTGTTTTTTAAAAATATACTGGCTCACAAGTAGAAACTATAATTAGAGAGTAGTTAATAACAGAGAGCCAAAGGAGGTTAGCACCATTGATATGGTATAATTTCAAGAGCAGAATGACTCCAATCTAGATGGATTATCTATTCACTTATTAGGGGACTGGAGGCTATAACATACGAAGAATGGTTGCAGGAACTGGGCATGGCTAGTTTAATGAAAAGAAGGACCAGGGGAGACATGATAGCAGTCTTCCAATATCTCAGGGGCTGCCACAAAGAAGAGGGAGTCAAGCTATTCTCCAAAGCACCTGAGGGCAGGAGAAGAAGCAACGGGTGGAAACTCATCAAGGAGAGAAGAAACCTAGAACTAAGGAGAAACTTCCTGACAGTCAGAACAATGAATCAGTGGAACAACTTGCCTCCAGAAGTTGTGAATGCTCCAACACTGGAAGTTTTTGAGAAGATGTTGGACAACCATTTGTCTGAAGTGGTGCAGGGTTTCCTGCCTAAGCAGGGGGTTGGTCTAGAAGACCTCCAAGGTCCCTTCCAACTCTGTTATTCTATTCTATTATTCATTCGTCCATAATACAATATATTCAGCCAATGTTTTGATCACATCCCGTAATCTTCTGAGCCAGTTATCTAACCAGAAGACTCAATAAAGACTTACCCAAGTCAAGTTAGAACTTAATTTTGCAACAGTCAATTAAATTATTTATTTCAATATTTCATAAAACCATACTTTAATCAGTATTAATGGCACATTATTAAAATAAATTAAACGATTTGCTCTCAGAGCAATCCCCTATCTCTCGAATCCAGAAGAAGTCCAATTGAATTCCATCAGGTTGATTTCTAGGAAAGAAGCTTGGCATCTCTTATAGGATGGGGTCAAAAAAAAAAAAGGCACAATTGAGGCTAAGCTGTTTTTGATGCTCATCAATTGGTTTGGCTACCAATTTGGCTACCATCCTAAGGACCCCCCTGAGTAAGGCAGGCCTCCTTACCTGTCCGTTTTTCCCAACAGTTTCTAAAATCCCTACCATCACAACCTTGGCTTTTTCTATGTCACCATTAAATGTCTTCTCCAACCTGCAAAGCTCCGGATGTGTAGGACTGCAAGGCCAATAATTCCCACCCAATATGTCAGGAATCCGATGGAGGCTGAGCTCTTGGTGAAAGAAGGTGGCCTGAAATCAATGGAACAGGAGATGCCTTCAGGAATTGTGGGTACTTCATCACTGGAGGCTTTTAAGAAGAGACTGGACAGCCACTTGTCTGAAATGGTATAGGGCCATGATGGCGAATCTATGGCATGCATGCCACAGATGGCACGCAGAGCCATATCGGTGGGCACGTGAGCTCAGCCCTGGAGTGTATGCGCGCACTGACCAGCTGATTTTTGGGCGTTCTGGGCCCACCGGCAGTAGGGAAACAGGTTGTTTCCGGCCTCCAGAGGGCCTGTGGGGTGGGGAAGGTGCATTTTTCGCTCTCGCCAGGCTCCTAGAAAGGCTCTGGAGGCTGGGGAGAGCAAGAAATGGGCCTTCCGGTCCTACCAGAAGTCAGCAAACGGGCCATTTCCGGCCTTTGCAGGGCCTCCGGGGGAGGGTGGGGAAGGCCATTTTTGCTCTCCCCAGACTCCTAGAAAGGCTCTGGAACCTGGGGAGGGTGAAAAATGGGCCCACCGCACCATTGTGTGCCAAAAGCGGTGCTCGGGCTGTGAGGGTCATGCGTGCATGCGGGTGTGGGGTGGTGCATAGAATTATGGGTGTGGGTACGTGCGTGCATGACCCCACCCATGTTCCCCCCGCTTTGGGCATGAGACGGCAAAAATGTTAGCCATCACTGGTATAGGGTCTCCTGCTAGAGCAGGGGGCTGGAGTAGAAGACCTCCAAGGTCCCTTCCTGCTCTATTTCTATTCTACTGTCCGTTTGTGAAATGCTTCTCACTAGAGAGCAATGGCCGAGGGATGAAGCATCACTGGCTTTTGAAAAAAAAAATGAGATAAATATTGTATATGAAAGGTAGATCTAGCGTTGGATGTTAGCCGTAATAAAAAGACACAAAGATGATGATAGAAAGAGTGCAGAGAAGAGCAACCAAGATGATTTGGGGGCTGGAGGCTAAGCCATACAATGAATGTTTGAGAGTATTAGATATGTCTTGACAAAGAGAAGGACTAGGGGTGATATGATAGCTGTCTTCCAGTACCGGAGGGGTTGTCACAGAGAGGAATGGGGCCAACCTATTCTCCAAACCTGAGGCCAAGACAAGAAGGAATGGATGGAAACTTACAAAGAGGAGATGCAACCTAGAACTAAGGAGAACTTTCCTGACATTAATCAATGGGACAGCTTGCTTCCAAGACTTGTGGGTGCTCCATCACTGAAGGTTTTCAAGAAGGGATTGGACAACCATTTGTCCATAATGATATAGGGTCTCCTGGGGTTGGACTAGAAGATCTCCAAGCTCCTTTCCAATTCTTATTGTTTTATGTTCTAAAGAAATAGATGGATAGATAAAGATCCACTACTTCTATATTGCCAGCAGTTGATAAACTGTTACTACCAATTTGCACTTACCAAGATTCCTAAAACCTAAAAGGGAGTGAAATTAATCTAAGATGGTGATGAGATAGGAAGTTTGCGCTTAATGTAATGTGACATCACAATGTGGTAATTGAAGTTCTACCTGTTTGGTGGTCCATTGCACAAACCAGGGCAAAGTCTCCATTGTAGCATTTCGGGAGTCATTCTTGACTCTTTTTGATCAAATCTTGCAGACATCCCTGTAGGGGTAGCTTTCCTACGTAGCTTTCCTAGGTTCATGGACACCTCCAAGATTTTTGGGCCCACCACGGTGTTCCTAAGTGGCTTTCCAGCCTTCCTCCAGATCAGCTGTCTTTAGAATTTCCTTCCAGGAAATTCTGGTTTTCCAGTTGCTTCATCCTTTTCCTAAGTACCCCAAAGTGGAATCTCTCATGATCATCATCTTTACAGGGAAGTGATGGGACCACAAACTAAATATCCTGCATGGACCGTTTTGATAAAAATCCAACTAAATGTTCAGAATCATAGAAAGGGGTTTGCGGGAGGCGGGGGTGAGGTTTCAAAGATTATCGTGCATGAAGAGTGATGGGGTGAAGGGAGGGCGTGGGGTGGGGGGGAGAGAAAACTTGTGAATCTTCTACAAAGAGGCCACCGATCTGTCTTCCAATCACATCTTCACATGGGCTAGTTGATTCACCCGATACTTTTGAGGACGGGTTTCCATATAAGTCTCCACCGCCACCCAGTCAGTGAAATCCAAATTTTTTTACTACCGGTTCTATGGGCGTGGCTTGATGGACATAGCAGAGGAGGGATACTGCAAAATCCCCATTCCCTCCCCACTCTGGGGGAAGGATACTGCAAAATCTCCATTCCCACCCCACTCTGGGGCCAGCTGGAGGTGGTATTTGCCAGTTCTCCGAACTGCTCAAAATCTCCGCTACCAGTTCTCCAGAACCTGTCAGAACCTGCTGGATTTCACCCCTGCACCAAGTCCAACCCTGATGGGTTTCCTACGTTGAATGACCAACCTCATGTCATTTTAACCGATGCACTTGGACGTGGCCTCTCCTCCGCAAGGAACACACTCACTGACAAATTTCAGTTAACAACTGCGTTTTTTAATATATATATATATATTTATACCATCACAATTCGTAGAAATGTGATGAAGGTTTTGTTGTCGTGGCATCTCTGTAAAGCTTTAAGAAGATGATGATGAGGATGATGATGATGTAGCCTGTTTCAGTGATGGGTTTCAAATTTTTTTACTACCAGTTCTGTGGGTGTGGCTTGGTGGGCGTGGCAGGGGAAGGATACTGTAAAATCTCCATTCCCTCCCCACTCCACGGGAAGGATACTGCAAAATCCCCATTTCCTCCCGATCAGCGGGGACTCGGGAGGCAGAGAATAGATGGGGGGGAAGAGCCAGCCAGAATTTTTACTACCAGATCCCCAAACTACTCCAAATTTCCGCTACCGGTTCTCCAGAACTCGTCAGAACCTGCTGTTGTAACTTTGGTCACTAAACAAATGGCTGTTTTAAGCTAAGGACTACCTATATACGATGTAAAGCAGCAGGTTACACGAATAAGAAAGATCTGCAGTAGCATCCAAAAAAAAAATAAAAATCAAGATGAATGCTGCTGCCATCTTGATTTTTCAGGGCCCCCCACCGCCACATGGGTCCCTCTGGGTAAGATGTATGAAAGAATACAGAAGGAAAAGCCATTTGAGCAGAGTGCCTTTTGAAAGGGTGCATATTTTTTTATTTTCTTCTAAAGGAGAGCAAAACCAAACCAAACAAAAAACAAACCCAAAATATTTATTTATTTATAGTTTTTTGTTTACTGACTCATTTACTGACTTGTTTTGGACCAGAATTTTGTGGGAATTGTTTTCTCTCTCTTGCTGGAGTCCAAATTGTATTCTAGAGTCAGTCAAACCCAGGGAGGGTCACTTCTAGCAGTAAAATGAGAAAGCCTGTGGTTTGTTCCTTGTTTATTTGGTTTTATTTTATTTAGGGAATTTATATCGCCGCTTCTTCGCACATGGGCGACTCTTGGTGGCTTACAGAATATATTGTTGTTGTTTTCAGTGGCATCTTTTTTTTCCTGGATCAACAATAATGGGATATTTTAGCTTGGGGTTACAATGGGCGAATGAGAGCACAGGAGTGGGATGGTTATGAGCATTGAGATGTTCTTGGGACCGGTTTTATTTTTACTCAGCTGGCCAAACGGATAGGCCCTCTCACTTTCCGTGAATATTAATAGCATGTTAATGACGACATGATGTACATATTTATATAATGATCTAATTGACTTTCAGATTGATTAGACTGCACGGTCTGATCTCGTATGAGAGAGGATAATCTGGTCCTTTAAAAAAAATTCCCAATATAAATATATTTTTTAAAAAAATTATGTATCTTCAAGTTGATGTCTCCTCTTAGAAACCATGCAGTGTTTTGGTCACTCGGCCACTTTAAAAGGCGTGGACTTCGGTTCCCAGAATTCCCCAGCTTGACGTGCTGGCTGGAGGAATCCTGGGAGTTGAAGTCCACGCCTCTTAAAATAGCCGAGTTTCAAAAACAAGAGATATCGAGAGATAGCCAAGGTTGCGAAGTTAGCAATCTTTTTCAAAAATGGCACTCAACCGCTGAGCTCTTCCCGCGATGATATTAAAGGTGCCCTTTTGTGAATTTTCAAGGTATTACAAAGGGAACAGATTGCGGCTCTCGGCAGAGGTTGTGCAGATGTTCCGAATTTCTTAGGTTCAACCCTCTGTAGAAAAAGATCACACAAGTCGTGGAGGGAAAGGGCATGCCAAAGATTTCAATTTCCAGATAACCCATTTTGAGCATCCCACAGTTTCTTCCCGTATTCCGGCATGGTTTCAACTTCATTTCAAAGGCGGCCTTCTTTTCCAAACAGCCTTTGAATTTGGATGGTCTGAGCCTCAAAAGAGTTCTCCTGTCTGGAAGCCAGTCGCAGAACGGATCCAAGGTGGGGGGTGTCTAAGCGTGTCGTATAAAGCCAGATGCAGGTAGTCCTTGACTTATGGCCATGAATTCCACTGCTAAGGGAAACAATTGTTAAGGGAGTTTCACCCCATTTTACAACCTTTCTTGTTGTAAAGTGAATCATTGCAGTTGTTCAACTAGTCACACGGTTGTTAAGTGAATTCCCCTTGGACTATCAGAATGTCACAAAAGGGGGGGGTGTCACATGACCTTGGGACACTGCAGCCGTCATAAAATACGAACCAGTTGCCAAGCACCTGAATTTTAATCACGCGACCGTGGGGATGCTACAATGGTCGTAAGTGTGAAAAACAGTCATAAGTCACTTTTTTTCAGTGCCGTCGTAACTTTGAATGGTCGCTAAATGAACTGTTGCAAATCAAGGACTACCTGTATTAAGGTTGGGGTTTCCAGTAAGCAACCCAGGGCAAAAGGTTTTACCTGCTTTTATTTATTAATATTTATTACATTTTGATATAGCTCATCTCCCTTACAAGGTTGATTCTTGTATCGTATGGCATGCTAGCCAGCAATATACACTTATTTTACTTGATGGACTGGACGTCCCAGGTAAAGCATTACACCTGGGGGAATACTGGTAATATACCAGTGTTGCCACTTGCCCACCTTAGGGTGTTACCTATTTGCAGCCGACCTGGTCAGCCAGCTGCACAAATAGCAACTGCAGCAAGCAAGGATATTAAAATGGCTGGTCCACTTATGCAAAAGTTTCAAACTTTATTCCAGGCACAGCAGCTGTTTAAAAAAATATATATTATTCCCCAAACCTCTAGAGCAAAACTCTAGCGAGAAGAAATTAGGATATCCTGCTGTGATCAAACTTGTGCCTATAAGAAATGGGATCAGGAAACGGTTTTCATAGAAAAGTCACCGGGGAGGGTGGAGGGAGAGCTGTTGGGAGGATGGACATTTTTATCAAACAAGAGATCCAGTTAAGGAGAAATTTCTTGACAGTGAGAACAGTTAACAAGTGGAATGACTTGTCTCCAGAAGTTATGGATGCTTCATCACTGGAGGTTTTCAAGAAGAAACTTGTCAGCCACTTGTCCAGAATGATATACGAGAAGACCTCCAAGCTCTTTTCCAACTCTGTATTAAAGGAAGAGAAGTTGACTTAAAAGTCACCAATTTTCTAAAAGGAAGAATGCACACAGTTCTAGGGAGTGGACTCCATTTTCTGCAAGAGTTCCACCAAGTTCTTGGTCCAAAGACAGGGCATGCAATCCCTCGGGATTATTTTCATTTTCATTTTATCTTTTTCTGGGCAATTTCTCATGGCCCGAACAGGAACTGCCTTTCCATTTCCACCAGTTTTGCACAAGAGACTTTTGTGGAGAATTGTGCTCCAGACGTCTCTTCGGCACCCCTGTTTAAAGTGTCCACTGGTCCAAAGTATTATTTAAAGTTACTGAAAGAAGCTGTGATATTTCAGATTGCTATTTAGAAATAGAAAAAAAAAGAAAAAAAAGAAGGGAGGGGGGAATTCTGAAAACCATTTTCTTATTGTACATACGAGCCTCCTTCTCCTGTATATTCTGAAGATATAATCTTATATTTGGTAAGTGTTTCTTGTGCTATTTTATCATGTGATCCGTTTATAAAAATATATATTAAAAAAAAATTTAAAACCACAAACCATCCGCTGCTGGGGTTTTTTATGCCTCTGTGGTATATGTGTATTTAATCGCACAGTGTATATGACAATTTTTTTCCCAACAGAAGTTTCTCATTTGCCTTAGAAGGAATATTTGTTTGTTTGTCAACAAGTACAAGGAAACAAGCAACAGTATAGACATAGACATGGACACACGACAATTTTTTGGCACAAATAAAAGGATATAAATAGGCAAAACATAGCCATAAACAGATAGAATGATTACATATAAATGGGGACAGTAGGACAGGGACGGGAGGCATGCTGGTGTGCTTATGCACGCTCCCTTAGGGATCTCTTAAGAAACATGAAAGGTCCATGGTAGACAGTTTAAGGTATGGGGGTTAGCAAGACTAACAACAGGATCAGGTAGAGTGTTCCTGACATTTGCTACTCTATTGCGGAAGTCATATTTCCTACACTCAAGTTTAGAGCGAATTACATTGAATTTGAATCTATGGAGAGCCCTTGTGTTATTACGGTTGAAATTCGACTACTGTATTTTCCTGCGTATAAGACTACTTTCTAACACACAAAAATCTTCTCAAAAGTCAGGGGTCATCTTTCTCCTGTAACCAGGCAGACCAGCCCGAAAGGCTCTGACGAGCCTTAAATGGCTCTGAGGAGGGTCGTCTTATACGCCCAGTCGTCTTATACACCGGAAAATACGGTACTCATTTACAGGTAGGACGTTTTGGTAAATAATCTTATGAACTAAGCCTAGGTTGGAACATAGACGGCGTAGTTTGAAGCGATCCAGACCTAAAATTTCAAGCCTGGTGGGATAGGGAACTTTAGAAGATTTGAGTACTCTTCTAGTAAAATATCTCTTAATGGGTTATGTCTTAATGGGTTTCCTGTTTCACAACGTCGACAGCTGTAGGACCTGTGAACATCAACTCCCAGAATTCCCCAGCCAGCATGGCTAGCCAGGGAATTCTGGGTATTGACGTTCACAGGTCTTAAAGCTGCCAGCGTTGAGAAACACTGCTCTAACAACAGTGGTGAAATTCAAAAATTTTCCCTACCGGTTCTGTGGGTGTGGCTTGGTGGTCATGTGACAGGGTAGGCATAGCTTGGTGGTCATGTGACTGGGTGGGTGTGGCTTGGTGGTCATGTGACCGGGAAAACCAACTATCACGCTTTACACACAAAAAAAAAACACAAAAGTTATACACACAACTGACACACACACAATGCAAAAGCAGCTGGACTTCACACAAAACGGCCCCTGCAACAAGCAGGAACCTCACAAAGTCACAGAGAGCTCAAAAATAAACTATCACAAGTTTACACAAAAATACCAGTTTGGGCAATAGGTTGTAAAAAAAATCCTTTAAAAAGTAAGAAAAGAAAAATTCCACCGATCGCGGCACAGCTGATTGTTACAGCTGATTGTTGGAACCTTTTTAAAAAACTTTTTTAAAAGCATTTTTTTACTACCTATTGCCCGAAACAGTAGTAAAAAAATGCTTAAAAAAAAAAACTAAAAAATTCCAAGGTTCAGCTGTGTCGTGCAATCGTTGGAACTTTTTTTTTTTTTACTTTTTAAAGCATTTTTTTTACTACTGGTTCGGGCAAAGCACCCTGAACCAATAGCATTTCACCCCTGCTGTAACACAATACAGAAATGAAGGGCACCAAAGAAGAAATCCCTAATATTTAAAGCATCTTTTACATACCAGGAGTGCATTTCTGCAATTCCTCCCCCCCGGCACAATATCGATCCGCAGTAGTGTTTGTAGCTTTTATCTACTGGGGTAGTGGAGTTATAGTTTGGGGTGTTTAAGGACAAACTGGATGTCTAGTTTCAGAACAATTCTTATTTTTTCCCCCCCACTCCCAAAATGTTGAACTTTCCATTCAGCCATTTAGAGTACCTTCTTACCACGCTACACAAAATTGGGTGTTGTACATCCTGGCTATAGACTACTGTTTGCACAATTATGTCATTTTCATCTCAGTATTTGTCAGGTGTGAAGACCAAACGTTACGTTCCAGTTAATCTGATTTATTGCTCATGCCTATACAGAAGAATCTAGACAGATAAACATAAGAGCTGCTGTGGCGCAGTGGTTAGAATGCATTACTGCAGGCTACTTCTGCTGACTGCCAGCACTTCAAGAGTTTGATCCTGACTGGCTCAAGATGGACTCAGCCTTCCATCCTTCCAAGGTGGGCAAAATGAGGTCCCAGATTGTTGGGGGCAATAGGCTGACTCTGCAAACTGCTTAGCGAGGGCTGTAAAGCTCTGTGAAGCGGCATGTAAGTCTAAGTATTATTGCTACTGCTCACCGGCTCAAGGTTGACTCAGCCTTCCATCATTCCGAGGTCGGTAAAATGAGGACCCAGATTGTTGGGGGCAATAGGCTGACTCTGCAAACCGCTTAGCGAGGGCTGTAAAGCTCTGTGAAGCGGCATATAAGTCTAAGTGTTATTGCTATTGCTCACCGGCTCCAGGTTGACTCAGCTTTCCATCGTTCCGAGGTCGGTAAAATGAGGACCCAGATTGTTGGGGGCAAGAAGCTGACTCTGTAAACTGCTTAGAGAGGGCTGTAAAGCACTGGGCTAAGGGCTATTGCTATCAGCACTAAATTGGCACTAGAAAAGAGTGAATGGGATTCATGAAGTTGGATTTAGACTATTTGTGAGAATGTAATAATTCCAGATTGATTTCTCTCTTAACTCTACCTGCTAACTCTGCCAGTCCTTCTCCTGCAGTATTGGCAACATGAGAGCTTTGCTGAAATACTTTATATATCAGTGATGGGTTGATCCCGGTTTGGACGGTTTGCAAGAACCAGTAGTAAAAGCGGAGGGAAGTGTTGTGACTCAGGCCCAAGTAGTTAGTATTAAATACAAACACTTCGAGAACAAACAGACTTTATTAGAACAGCTGAGAATTAACTCATTCTCAGCATAGTCCAAGCTAAATTAAAGCAAATTCTTCAAAACACCATTCCTCAGTTTATCACCGACCTTGGGATAATTAGGCAAACTGCCAAAGGCTTTTCTTGGCAAAAGTTCAGAAGCAGAAGATGCCGACAAGAAATGAATACAGTGAAACAAGAAGCAATTCTTTCAACGTTATTTTCCGGCAATGAGGCCAAGAGCCGTTGCTGGTCTTTTAAACCTTATGATAGGGGCCAATCATCTCTTGGCCTTCCTCCCAAGTCGTCCTCTCTGCTTTATCTGCTCCTGCCTTCTGGCAGCTCTTCTCATATGTGCACTAGGAACAGGCTCCTCCTGTTCCTAGTGCACAGCCTCTGGAGGCTCCAGAGTCCGCACATTACTCCCCGATGGCCCTGGCCCCATCTCTGCCTCCGATACAGAGCCCTCATCCGGGCCTTTCCCAACCTCCAGGACTGGTCCGTGTTCTTCCTCAGCCTCATCGCTGTCCGACTCCGCTGCCAGCTCTAAAGGCTGCTGGCGGACCACAACAGGAGGCTCCATCTACTGATCCAGATGTCATTGTAAGTGATCTGCGCATGCGCAGAAGAGCACGCAGGCGTGATGCAAACCGGTAGTAAAGATAAGTAGAACCCACCCCTGATATATAGGTATTAAAAATTATATCACCATATTGGATTCCTGGGTTTTTTTTAAACCACATTTTTATTACAACAGTGTGATGTTATTGGTTAATGTTTATAATAGATTCTCTGTATTGCATCACACTTGTTAAATTTCAAACCACAACTTTCTGTTAGTTCTAATTGCCTGACTGACCACTAATGACCACAAACCTAACCACTAATGCAGAGGGAAAGCTTATCTGGAAGCTTGCTAGTTAATGGCGGCTACTCTTAGGGAAAAAAAATCTTGCTATGTTCAGGAGCCCTAGGGTAAAATATTTATTAATATTCAGACTGCTTAATTTCTTCCACAATCCATACAATTATAAATTTATAATTTGTCATTGTGAGGAGCTTCAGAAAAGTAGGGATTCTGGGCAAGCCAAAATACCCACCTACTGACTGGTTTTGTCAAACAAGATTAACAGAAAAAGATTAGCAGGCATTTGTTTTTGTTTTTTGCACTGCATGACAAATTTAATCTTTCTTTGTAATTATTTAACCTGATCTGCAAATCTGGTTCTTTCAGCTTCTTGTTTATTTATTTTAATTTATTTATTTTATTTCTCTGCTGCTTCAAAAGTGAATTTTGTGTTTATATGGATTTAAGATTCAAGAAATTGTTTGTAAGAGTGACAAATACCTGTAGGAGATTGATTTGTCTGAATCCATAAACTGGGATGGTTCAGTTCTGTTTGTTGTGTGAATGCAGTTCCTGCGCACCCTCAATGGGTCAACAGCCTGGGTAGCTCTGCAGACTAAGCATCCTAATTAACATCCAGCTGTCTGCAATTACTCCATGTTCGAATCTCGCCAGGCTCAAGGTTGACTCAGCCTTCCATCCTTTCTAAGGTAGGTAAATTGAGGATCCAGTTTGTGGGGGCAATAAGCTGACTTTGTATAAATATACAAAAGTATGAAGGCTATTGCTTAATGCATTGTAAGCCGCCCTGAGTCTTCGGAGAAGGGCGGCATATAAATCAAATCAAAAAAAAAAAAAAAAAAAAGACAAGCTACACCAGAATTTCTCAACTCTGATAACTCTTAATATGTGCCAATTACCCTGCGTTAAGATGAGCAGCCAATAAATTTAATAAAACCATTCCCAGAAATCCCCAAGTTTACATGCTTTTAATTCCAATTCTAATTTCACACATCTCAAAAAACATTGTCAAGGTTGCAAAACATGGGTTTACTGTAAACCATAGTGTATCTTGTTTGGCTTTAGTTCAGCCCAATGCGTAAAACTGGCTATCGCCTGGCCACCATAGCTTATGGTTGATCACCCATAATTAATTCAATTAAACCAATTTAAGCTGTGTTGGATAAGCATGCCCCAAGCATAATTAGCAATTACATTTAAGTATGTGTTATACACACACACACACATACAAATATATTCTTATAATTGCATAATTATTGTTGGGCTGAGGCAGAATAAAAAGGGGGTTATAAAAGATTGCATTTTAGATAATAAAAGGTGTGGAGGAGATGGAAAATGTCAAACCTCAAAGTTCAGTTTTTCAAGGAGCTGCTGGAAACATAGGTCCTTCCTGCAAGACGCCTGTAATCTCATTCTGTATGAAGAGGGAGCAAGATTTTAGCTTTTTTAACAGAGCAACAGAGGGGGGCTATAAATAATATAACCAATCAAGGGTAACTATGTTACAGGTACTGCCCAGAGTCACAAGCCTGACGTAGGCAGCTATATTATAAATTTAACAGATAATAAAAATAATGAAATAAAAATAATAATAATAAAAATAAAAATAATATAAAAAATAAAAGAAATATTAAAATAAAAATAATGAAATAAAAATAATAAAAATAAAAATATAAAAAATAAAAGTAATATTAAAATAAAAATAATGAAATAAAAATAATATAAAAATATATAAAAAAATAAAAGAAATGTTAAAAATAAAATAAAAATGAAATAAAATATAAAAATATAAAAGAAATGTTAAAAATGAAATAAAAATAATGAAATAAAAATATAAACATAATATAAAAAATATAAGAAATATTAAAATAAAATAAATAATAAATATATAAAAATAAATATATATATATAAAAATAATAATAAAAAAAGAAACAACGTTGCTGACCACTAGTGCTGCGCTGCTAGCTTTCTACTGGAGCCTTGCAAGAAGAAAGGCAGCGCTTCCACAATTCCAATCGGCTTTCTACGGATCAAACCAACGCAAACTAGAGAAATGCAGAACGCGCGCGTCCCCCCCCCCGGCCTCGGGTTCTGTGATGGTATGATCCACCCTGTTCCACACCCTCCTGACGTCACGTTTCCAGAGGGGAGGGCCGAGGAGGAGGAGGAGGAAAGGGAAAGCGGCCGGGAAATGACTGCCTCCGGCTTCTTAAACCCCGAAAGGCCTGACGGGTAATCCAAGATGGCGGGCTAGTCTTTGGCCCGAATTGGGCCGGCCGGGAAGGAGAGCGGCTGCCGCCCCGCGGAGAAGCGGCCCGGCGGCTTCGGGCCTGCTCTGTTGCGGAAGATCAGTGGAGGCTGTGGCGTGAGGTGAGGAGGAGAAGAAGGTCTCTCGAAGGAAGCGTGGCTGGGACTGAGTTGCGGAGGTTGCTGCCTAGAAAGCCGGAGCCGGAAGTACTCTCTCTCCCAACCCCTCCGTCCCGCCCTTGGAAACCCCGTCGAGGTGTTGTTTGCTAGATCGACCCCGCACGTGCCTTTGTATCGAAAAAGGAGACTCGCGCATGCGCATGAGCGTGGAGTCATAGCATCCAGCCTTACATTTATTTACAATTTTATTTAAAATAAAATATATTTATTTTCGTTTTGGACGAATTTGCACGTCAAAATTGCCCCTATTTCCTCCCTTGCCTTTTTAGCCAGCAGCAATCTTGGGAGGTTATTTTCTTTCTTAGGCAGGCACAGGAGTTTGTAAGATAAACACACACATTTGCACACGTGCATTTTAACCAGTTTATTGCTTTTATTTTATTTTTTATTTTATTTTCCTTTTAATTTAGGCAGATAAACGACTTTTGCACGTCGTTCTCTCTCATCAGCCCAGCCTACCTCACAAGGTTGTTGGGGGGAAAATTAGGAGGAGGGAGGAGGATTAGGTATTTGTGCCACCTTTACTTATAAAGTGAAAAAAGGTGGGATGAAAATCTAATGAATAAATTTATAGAATACTAGATGGGGAAGATCATTAGTATCCCAAATGTTTGGTGTCCTTCATTGCAAAGAAAAAAAAACCAACCCAAAAAACGCCAAAAAACCCCAACCTATGCAAAATAATTTATATATATGATTCAGTTCAGGTAGGTGTTAATCCCAGCAACCAGTAGCAATTTTCTGCCTTTAATTCTTGCTTTTATACACTTTTTTAAAAAAGACAATCAGTGGTTTGAGGGATTCCCCCTTCCCCCCATTCCTTTGCATTGCATAGATTTCTTGGAAATAGCTGAGTGGCATACAGGTGATCCTTGACTTAAAACCAATTAATTGTTAATTGTTAATTGTTTAATGCTCATTTGAAGTTGCAACAGCACTTGAAAAAGTAACTCGTGATCAGTTTTCACTCTTAGGACCGTTGACTGTTGCAGCATCATCCTGGTCATCATCTATTCAAAATTCAAACACTTGGCAACTGGCATGTACTTATGACAGTTGCACTGTCCCGGGGTCATGTGATCACCATTTGTAACCCTCCCAGCCAGCTTCCGACAAGTAAAGTCAATGAGGGAAGCCAGATTTGCTTAAGGACCATATGATTCTCTTAACAACTCCAGTGATTCGCTTAAGAACTGGCAAAAAAGGTCGTAAAATTGGGCAAAACTCACTTAAAACAATTGCCTTGTTTAGTAGCGGAAATGTGGAGCTCAATTGTGGTCGTGTATTGAGGACTACCTGTACAAAGGGTTGAGTTGCAGTTTGCCCCAGATTGCTTTTAATATTGCGATGTTGCTTCGTGTTTCAGCTGTTCCTGATTTTGGACAAACCTTTGGATTTGTAGGGCGCCATGGAGAAAATGGCCAGGGTGACCACCGCTCTTGGGGGCAACACGATCACGGGACGGACCATGTGCTGCCACCTGGATGCCCCTTCTAATGCTATCAGCGTGTGCCGGGACGCTGCTCAGGTGGTAGTGGCCGGGCGCAACATTTTCAAGATCTACTCCATCGAAGAGGACCAGTTTGTGGAAAAACTCAACTTGCGCGTCGGCCGCAAACCGTCTCTGAACTTCAGCTGTGCCGACGTGGTGTGGCACCAGATGGATGAGAATTTGCTGGCCACGGCAGCCACGAATGGGGTAGTGGTGACGTGGAACCTTGGCAAACCCTCCCGGAACAAACAGGACCAGCTTTTCATGGAGCACAAACGGACCGTGAATAAGGTGTGCTTTCATCCTACTGAAGTCTATATGCTCCTTAGTGGGTCTCAGGATGGCTACATGAAGTGCTTCGACCTACGGAAAAAGGATTCGGTCAGCACTTTCTCAGGTAAGGATCCATGTTTGGGAATTGCCCACTTCCTCAGGAGTAGAATAGGATGGCGTGGAAATTAACTTACGTTACTGAGAAGGTCAGAAATGGTGGTGGTCTAGAGATGGACCTCTTGTCTCACAATCAGGAGGCCGTGAGTGTCACTGCATTTTTGTATTTGCCAGCTGAGCTTCCTTTTTTGGACTTTTAAGATTTACGGTAGCTTGCCAGATTGTTATCGATAAGCTACTGCGCATGTCCACATTCTTTCTTTTTCTTCTAACTTTCTTTGTTCACCTGCCAAGAGGTCAGGCGGGAATGCTGCCAAAATGTAGTAATTAGCTAGTGAGATGTTTTTTATTTCTTTAAAATAAAAATGAGTTTCTTAGTATATATCTCGGTTTATTTTCTTAAAAAAGTATATTCCAAGGAAAAGTCACGATCCACCTCTTAATTTGGTGCAATTACCCCAGGAAGGGAACGGGGCTGATTGCCACACTGACAGTGAGTTCGATCTTTGGCAGCGGCACATATTTATCTCTCTGGGTGGGATGAGTAATTGTCTGCTGTGAACCCCACATAGGCATCAGGAAAGGTATCCGGTCAGTAAACGCTTGAGCTCTGATCAGTTGCACCGACTCCACCCTGATGCAAGTGTCTTTGAAAGAAGAAAAAAATCTGAACAGGACAGAAATGTTTTAAAAGGCTCTTGAAAGCAAAACCGTAGACGTTCAGGTGGTGTAGACATTGCAAAGTCTTCCTCTGAATATTCAAGGGGTTGTCACAGGGAAGAGGGGATCAGTTTATTCTCCAAATAAGAGGGCAGGACAAGAAGTAATGGGTGGGTGCTTGTTAAAGAGAGATCCAACCTAGAAGTAAGGAGAAATTTTCTGAGAGAACAATTACTCAATGGAAAGGCTTACCTCCAGACATTATGGGTGTTCCATTACTAGAAGTTTTCAAAAATAGACTGGACCACCATTTGACTGGTAGGGTATACTATAAAGCATGGGCATCACGTTGCCATCATTTGATGTTTCACAATGTTTTTCCCCTTCATGGAGCTGGGGTGAGCAGGGCCTGCGTGGGACACATCCAGCCCACGGGCCGCCAGTTTGACTCCCCTGGTATAAGGTCTTCTACCTTGAGCAGAGGGATGGACTAGAAGACCTCTGAGGTATCTTTTAGCCCTATGATTCTATGTTCTACGCGTTCTTCCAATGTTTTTATAGCAGATGTAAATGAAACGTACATTAAACTCTTTCTCTAAGGTTAGAATAGAATAGAGTTGAGTTGAGTTGAGTAGAGTTGAATTTTTATTGTCAGGAGTGTGATTGGACAAGGAATTTGTCTTTGGTGCATACGCTCTCAGTATACATAAAAGACAAGATACATTCATCAAGAATCATAAGGTACAACACTTAATGCTAGTTATAGGGAACAAATAAGCAATCAAATCATACTAGGAAACAGACAATATAAATCATAAGGATACCAGCAACAAGGTTACAGTCATACAGTCATAAGTGCGAGGACTTGGGTGATAAGAACAATGAGAAGATTAATAGTAATGCAGACTTAGAGAATAGTTTGACAGTGTTGAGGAAAATATTTGTTAAGCAGAGTGATGGCGTTCGGGAAAAAAATGTCCTTGTGTCTAGTTGTTCTGGTGTGCAGTGCTCTATAGTGTCGTTTTGAGGATAGGAGTTGAAACAGTTTATGTCCAGGATGCGAGGGGTCTGTAGATATTTTCTCAGCCCTCTTTTTGACTCGTGCAGCATACAGGTCCTCAATGGAAGGCAGGTGGGTAGCCATTGTTTTTTATGCAGTTCTAATTATCCTCTGACGTCTGTGTCCGTCTTGTTGGGTTGCAGAACCAAATTACACAGTTATAGAGGTGCCGATGACAGACTCAATAATTCCTCTGTAGAATGTTAAATCGTAACATTCATTTTTAAAATAGTTTATCAGTATTTCTGATTCTCCAATCCATATATCATAATTTCACCATTTTCTATTTTGTGCCAAAAGCTCTTTGGGACATGAGAGAATCTGACCTCGTCATGAGGAGGTTTCACTTCCCATAATCCCCAGCGCCCAGGCTGGCTAGGAGTTTATAAGGTGTTGGAGTCATTTGGAACAGCACCAGATTGGGGGGACAGAACCTGTTTTCAGAGGGGAAACATCACCTGGATGGTTTCCCAGGTAGAACAGGGCCCTCCAAACTTGGGAACTTTAAGACTTGGCCTGGCTGGCTGGGGAAATTCTTGGAGTTGACGTCCACAAAACTTAAAAGCTGCCAAGTTTGGAGAGCCCTGAGGTAGACGATCAACCCGATGTGATTTCTGCCTCCTTCAGGTCAGTCGGAAAGCGTGCGCGATGTCCAGTTTAGTATCCGCGACTACTTCACTTTTGCTGCCACCTTTGAAAACGGCAACGTTCAACTGTGGGATATTCGCCGGCCCGACCGCTACGAGAGAATGTTCACTGCTCACAACGGACCCGTGTTCTGTTGTGATTGGCATCCAGAGGACAGGTACGAACACGTGTGTACGCAGATATGTTTTCTGTCTCGGATGCTTTTCTGTGCCTGCCTTGTTTTCTAGCACCTTCTGACAGAGCCAACTTGGATTCTACTTTCAGAAGCTTGTTCAGTTCCCTTCCACTTCATGCAACTTCTCTGCAAAGTATTTTGTTCGGAAAGTCATGTTGCCCTTCGTATTTTAAGCATTGTTTTGCCCTTTCTGACAGTTGGTAGTCCTCGACATACAACCTTTATTGGGATTGGAATTTCTGCCATAGGTTGTTGCTGGTTGGCCTAGATTTCACAATTTTTAGGCTGGCTGTGAAGTAGATCGAAATTATTGTCAAATAAATCGCACAGATATTAAGCAAATCCTGTTTGGGATTGCATTTTGGGTGTTCAGCAACCGACTGACCCTTGCAACCGTTTGCAACATCCTGTAGTCGCATAATCACAGTTTGCAATGTTTTTTGCTATGTTTCCATAAAATAAAATAAAAATAATATAAAACATAAAAGAAATATTAAAATAAAATAAATATATAAAAATAAATATATATAAAAAATAATAATAAAAAGGCTTTATATCTGAAGCTCTGTTTGGAGGCTTTTTTTCTGAAGCTTCTTTCAGAGGCTTTTTTTTCCTGAAGCTTCTTTCAGAGGCTTTTATTCTGAAGGGCTATCTGTACTCCATTCAATCTCCTTTCTTTGGTATTGGTATATAGATTAACCAATAGCTTGGTTATTGTGTCATTCTCCAGATTTGTTAGCCTAGTTTGCGTAGAACCTTTACTGATTCTTCTTTTGTTGCTTGCCATATTATTTTAGATAAAAGCCTTTCAGAGGCTTTTTTTCTGAAGCTTCGTTTCTGAGGCTTTTTTCAGCCTCCGAAACCTCCATTTGAGAAGCTGGGTGGAGCTACATTCAGAGTATAAAGCGCACCCAGATTTTCACCCTCTTTTTTGAGGGGGAAAAGATGCGTCTTCTACTCCGAAAAATACGTACGTTTTCCCGCTCAAAACAGTAAATTAAACCAGTGCAGACAGAGCCCCTCCCAAAGTCCAACACATCGTCAAGCCAATCCCGAAGCATAAAGATATTATGAGAAACTCAGACTGAAGAGGTGATAAACTTCTTCAGAGACAAGATGGGGCAGCTGTCTTGAGGCACATTCCTTTCCTGCTCCCAAGGCCCCGAAAATTACAGCAAAGCAAAGCAGGAAATAGAAACAGAAACTCCATACAGAGATCCCCCCCCCCAAGTCTTTCCCCCCACACAAGAATGACAGCGTCCCTGTATAAATCTATGGGACCTGACACAGTCACTCAATGAATTGTTGTAAGTCTATCTGCCTAGCATTGCTAGTTCTCCAGCCCTATTGCACCAATTTAAGAGATTGTGGCCAACTTGTTTTATCAGCCTCATAAATTCTTTGCGTTTCCCTTTCGTTTAAGAGGCTGGCTGGCCACAGGCGGCCGAGATAAGATGGTGAAAGTCTGGGACATGAGCACCAACAGGGCCAAAGAAATCTACTGCGTGCAAACGATAGCCTCCGTAGCTCGGGTCAAGTGGAGGCCCGAATGCAAGCACCACATCGCCACCTGCTCGATGATGGTGGACCACAACATCTACGTCTGGGACATCCGGCGCCCCTTCATCCCCTCCGCCATGTTCGAGGAGCACAAAGACGTCACCACTGGCATCGTCTGGCGTCACCTGCACGACCCTTACTTCCTCCTCTCGGGATCCAAGGACAGCACCCTTTACCAGCATATCTTCAAGGACGCCAGCCAGCCTATCGAACGGGCCAACCCGGAAGGTCTCTGCTACAGCCTCTTCGGAGACCTGGCTTTCGCGGCCAAAGAGAGCCTCATTTCCTCCGACTCGAACCGGAAGCCCTACCTCGGCGACCGCCGCCATCCCATTTTCTTCAAGCGGAAGCTGGACCCCGCCGAGCAGTTCGAGTTCATCTCCTCCTCCAGTGCCCTCAGCGTCTTCGAGGCCGACGCAGGGTGTGACGCCAGCAGCATGGATTGGTTTGTGCAAACGGCCAAGCAGTACCTGCTGACGGGGCGACCGCTGGCCGAGCTGTGTGACCACAATGCCAAAGTAGCCAAAGAGCTTAAGCGCAACCAGGTAAAATAGAATAGGAATAGGAATAGGAATAGGAATAGGAATAGGATAAGGATAAGGATAAGGATAAGGATAAGGATAAGGATAAGGATAAGGATAAGGATAAGGATAAGGATAAGAGTAGAGCAGAGCAGAGCAGAGCAGAGCAGAGCAGAGCAGAGCAGAATATTGGAATGAAGAATAGAATAGAATAGAATAGAATAGAATAGAATAGAATAGAATAGAATAGAATAGAATAGAATAGAATAGAATAGAATAGAATAGAATAGAATAGAATAGAATAGAATAGAAGAATAGAATAGAATCACAGAGTTGGAAGGGACCTTGGAGGTCTTCTAGTCCAACCCCCTGCTTAGGCAGGAAACCCTCCACCACTTCAGACAAATGGTTATCCAATCTCTTCTTAAAAACTTCCAGTGTTGGAGCGTTCACAATTTCTGGAGGCCAGTTGTTCCACTGATTAATTGTTTCTAACTGTCAGGAAATTTTTCCTTAGTTCTAAGTTGCTTCTCTCCTTGATGAGTTTCCACCCGTTGCTTCTTGTCCTGCCTTCAGGTTGCTTTGGAGAATAGCTTGACTCTCTCTTCTTTGTGGCAGCCCCTGGGATATCGGAACACTGCTATCATGTCTCCCCTGGTTCTTCTTTTCATTAAACTAGACATCCCCAGTTCCTGCAACCGTTCTTCATATATTTTAGCCTCCAGTCCCCTAATCCTCTTTGTTGCTCTTCTCTGCACTCTTACTAGAGTCTCAATATCAAAACTTGCATCTCTTCATATAACAGATTAACAGAGTGGGAAGGAGCCTTGTAGATCATCTAGTCCAAATCCCCCCACAAACAGGAGACCCTACACCCGTGATGGTGAACCTATGGCACGCGTGCCCAAAGTGGCACGCGGAGCCATGTCACTTGGCACGCATGTCGTCATCCATTCCTCTTCTAGATTTCTGGCACACAAGCCCATGCAACAATCAGCCGGCCTTTGTGCATGCAGCAGTGCTAGAAACTGGAAGAGTTGGTCTTCCATTTTCTGGCGGGAACATGCTCGCCAGCCAGCTGATCAGTGTGCGCACATGCACGGCAGTAACCAGAAGACTTGCTGGCCGGGCACGCATGCGTGCACTGGAAACCGGAGGTACCTTATTCGGCGTGCGGGATACCCCCTGGGCAGCTCCTCTTCCTGGTTGCGGCCCTACCGAGCACGCCCATGCGCGAAGTGGCACCAAAAGGTTTACCATCACTGTCCTATGCCATTTCTGTCAAATGGCCGTCCAATCTCTTCTTGAAATACGTTGCGCTTCAGGACTTCATCCCTTAGGGCAGTGTTTTCCAACCTTGGTACAGACTTCAACGGATAGTTAGGTTTGCAAAAAAAAAAAAAACCCTAATCACAGCCAGCCTTCCACTGAGGATATACTGCACGTACCAGAAAGAGGGCTGATAAAAGTATCTACAGGCCCCTCACATCCTGGACATCAACTGTTCCAACTCCTCCCCTCTGGGTGTCTCTATAAGGCATTACATGCCAAAACAACTAGAGACAAGATAGTTTTTCCCCTGTGCCAACGCTCTGCTGAACGCCTAATTCCCACGGCACTGTCTCAGGCCTAAAGATATTTACCCATGTCGTAGGGCTGTATTGCTGTTATCCTGCTCATCTTTCTCACCTTTTCTCACCTTCTCACCTTTCCTGCTATCTTCTCCTTATTGATATTTTTAGGATTTATCACTTCTTGTTTGTATCTTATCCTTAATGATCGTAACTCTGCTTTATGATCGATGATCTATCACTTTGTTATTTTGTTTGTGTGTGTGTACACTGAGAGCTTCTGCACCGGAGACAAATTCCTTGTGTGTCCAATCACAGTTGGCCAATAAAGCTATTCCATCCCATTCCCATTTCCATTCCTTTTCCATGTTCTATTCTGTTCTGCTCTGCTCTGCTGTTCCGTTCTATTCTATTCTATTCTATTCTATTCTATTCTATTCTATTCTATTCTATTCTATTCTATTCTATTCTATTCCATTCCATTCCATTCCATTCCATTCCATTCCATTCCATTCCATTCCATTCCATTCCATTCTTCATTCCAATATTCTATTCCATTCTTCATTCCAATATTCTATTCTGTTCTATTCTATTCTATTCTATTCTATTCTATTCTACTCTACTCTACTCTACTCTACTCTACTCTACTCTACTCTACTTTATTCATTTCTATTCCATTCCACTATTTCTAATTCATATTGTATTGTATTCCATTCCCATTCCCTTTCCATATTCTACTCTACTCTACTCTACTCTACTCATTTCTATTCCTTTCCACTATTTCTATTTCTATTTCTAATTCTAATTTGTTATTGTATTGTATTGTATTGTATTGTATTGTATTGTATTGTATTGTATTGTATTCCATTCCATTCCATTCCATTCCATTCCATTCCATTCCATTCCCTTTTCCTTTCCCTTTCCCTTTCCCTTTCCCTTTCCCTTTCCATATTCTACTCTACTCTACTCTACTCTGCTCTGTATTCTATTCCATTTCACTCGACTCCACATAGAAGCACTTCAACTCCCAGAATTCCCTAGCCAAGACGGGAATTAAAATCCACACCTCTTAAAAGCGGCCTCTGCTACAGGGTTGGTTTACCGTCCTTCATTTGGCCTGTGGGTTTCTTAGCTTTTCCTGTTCTTTTCCTCCAGGTTGCACAGACGTGGACAATGCTCCGGATTATTTATTCAAGCCCTAACACCGTCCCTGCCACGAACCTCAACCACAGCCTGGGGAAAAGTAGCTCCAGCCTTCCGCTCATGAATAGGTAAAGAGAAGGGGAGGGGCCTGCATTGTGGGGACATGTGCAGTCGAGGGTGACTTGGGGCAAATCCAGGTGAGACACTGGAGCCTTGTAGCCAGCGGTGGGCTCCTGGGGGTTCGGCAGGGTTCGGGCGATCCTCTAGCCAAGGATTGCCGGGGTTCGGTGAACCCCCAAATGCTACCCCTTGCTGGCTTTCCATTCTTGAAACGACCGAATGATCAAATTGTTTCCTGCAAAAGCCCCTTCCTCGTTCGCGCCTCTTTTGTTTCCTATGGGAGGAGCCAATCACCTCCAAAGTATGGCTTTACTCCCAAGCTTGTCTTCTGGCAGCTCTGGGAACAGGCTCCAGCTGGTCCTTTGCCCCGCTGCTGTCTAGCTCCCTCTCTGCCTCCCATGCAGAGCCCTCGTCCGAGCTTTCCCCAGCCCCCAAGACTGGCCCATGTTCCTCCCCAACCTCCTCACTGGCCGCCGGCGGGACACAACAGAATAAAGAAGAATGGGAATAGAGGAAGGAAAATATTACTGTGGACTATTCAGCATTTTCTGCTTCTCTCCCAGCTTTAACTTGAAAGATATTCCCTCTGGAATAGGCACCGAGTCACGGCTGGAGAGAACCAAGGGGGAAAACCGTCCTGAAGCCATTCTCATGGATTCCTCCTCGACTCTCATCAATAACGACGGTGAGCAGACCTGGAAGGGGATGGACAGCTGTACAAGGGAACGGGGTATATTTAGTCCAGGCAAAAGATGGCTGAGAAAGCAGAATACTGGTGGCCCTTTTTAAAAAAAACATTAATTTATATGCTGCTCTTTTCCGGAGACTCAGGGCGGCTTACAATGCGTTAAGCAATAGCCTTCATACTTTGGTATATACCTGCTTAGTAGGGCTTTCGGTCCCCCCTAAGCGGTGTTCTTTTTTATACAAAGTCAGCTTATTGCCCCCACAATCCGGGTCCTCATTTTATCTACCTTGAAAGGATGGAAGGCTGAATCAACCTTAAGCCTGGTGAGATTCGAACTTGCAGTAATTGCAGGCAGCTGGTGTCACTTAACACCACTTTAATCTGCTGCGCCACCAAGGCCCTTGACATAAGTCCACAATTGGGACCAGATTTCTGTTGCCAAGTAAGGCAGTTGCTAAGTGAGACGGTTGTTGAGTGAACCGTTGCATTTATTAAGTGACTTGTATGAACATTATGTCAGGGTTCCAGAAGATCCCAATTCCAATTAAAAACTTTGAGGCAAGCATCTTCTCAAAGTTCCCATTTATTAGAGTAGGTATACTGGCACATCTAAGAAAACCCGAATCTGAGCCGGGTTTTCCCTCAGTAAATCAAAACCCCCAAATCCATCCTCTGCACCCATCAGTCCATCACATGGTCCAATCACCAGCCGTCCCATCTCGAGACATCACTCCAACCACTCCTTCTCCAGATGCAGGATTGTCACGACCTTGACTGAAATGAAGAATGCTACTATATTTTTCAGAGTATAAGACGCACTGGAGTATAAGATGCACCTTAGTTTTTGGAGAGGAAAATAAGAAGCAAGCTGATAGGCGGGTGGGTCGGCCTCCCGGAATACCCCCAATCAGCTGTTCCCAGAGGTGAATTTTAGCAACAGGTTCGTTGGTTATGAACTCTGCGCCTTGCTTTTTTTTTTTTTTTCTGCTTCTGAAACACTGTTTCAGAAAAAACTTTTTCTTCTGCCTCTGAAAGCCTCCGAAACAGCTTCAGGAAAAAAAAAGGCTTTTTTTCGTAAGCTCTGTTTCGGAGGCTTTTTTTCTGAAACTGTGTTTCAAAGGCTTTTTTTTTTTCCTGAAGTTTTCTTTCAGAGGCTTTTTTTTCTGAGGCTCTGTTTCGGAGGCTTTTTTTCTGAAACTGTTTCAGAGGCTTTTTTTTTTCTGAAGTTTCCTTTCAGAGGCTTTTTTTTTCTGAGGCTCTTGTTTCAGAGGCTTTTTTTCTGAAACTTTGTTTCAGAGGCTTTTTTTTTCTGAAGCTTCCTTTCAGAGGCTTTTTTTTCTGAAGCTCTGTTTGGAGGCTTTTTTTTTTTCTGAAGCTTCCTTCCTGATGTTTTTTTCAGCCTCTGAAACCTCCGTTTGAGAAGCTGGGCGGGGCTACGTTCGGCGTGTAAAACGCACCCAGATTTTCACCCTCTTTTTGGGGGGGAGGAAAGGTGCATCTTATACTCTGAAAAGCACAGTATTTTGTCTAACTACATTCCCCCCCTCCTACTTCCCCACACCCGAGAAAGTGGCAGCATGGAAGCTTCCGGTGCTAATATGGCTTCCAAAAGTGACACATTAAGTGAATCCAACTTTCCCCATTGGCATTGCATGTTGGAAGCTCTCTGGGAAGGTCGCCAGTGGCAGTTAGACGACCTCCAGGATGCTGCAACCATTGTAAATACGTGCTGAATTTTGATCATATGACATGGGGATCCTGAGATGGTTGCATGTGCATGTTACTCAAGTGTAAGTCACTTTTTCAGGGCCACCGTAACGTCAAATAGTCACTAAACAAACTATCTGTATGGCACCATTCATTCAATACCCGAAGAGGAATTTCCTAAAAGAAGGTACAATCTCCTTTTTCATGTTTAGCAATGAAGAGAAGTTCATTCCTTTCTCCAAGGTCTGCTGTTGAACCGATTGGCTACTTAAGAGATTCGATCAGATTCTGCCTCTATCTAACATGGATCTATTTATTGTTCCATGTCCGTGTTTAGACGGACACTAGACCGCCATTGATCAGAGGTGCTTTAATCTGAACTCTTTCGCTAAGCAGGAAGCTGAACTCCGTGGCCAAAACAGCCCCGTCCAACTCTATGACTCTACTTGTAAGCATTTTTTCCTCCCCTGGATGTCTAGAGAACGAGGAGACAGAAGGAAGTGACGTTCCTGCCGATTATCTCCTGGGCGATGTGGAAGCGGATGAAGATGATCTGTACATGATGGACCATGAGAATCCTCACAGTGAGTGGCTGTCCTACTCTTAATGCCTAGCCTGTTTTTCTGTTCTTTTGCTCCCTTTGCAGAGCGAAGAGATTGGAGGAGAAGCGATTGCAAGAGAGTAAGAAGGCACGCAACGGGGGATACAAGGCAGTATATAGCAATAGCATTAGCACTTAGACTTATATACCGCTTCACAGTGCTTTGCAGCCCTCTGTAAGCGGTGTACAAAGTCAGCCTCTAGCCCCCCAACAATCTGGGTCCTCATTTTACCCACCTCGGAAGGATGGAAGGCTGAGTCAACCTTGAGCCTGGTGAGATTCGATCTGCCAAACTGCTGGCAGACGGCGATCAGCAGAAGTAGCCTGCGGTACTGCACTCTAACTACTGCGCCACCGTGGCTCTCATATCAAGCATGCTCATGGCTGGTGGGTGCCAGTGCATTGCTTCCGATGTGTCTCCTCTGTTGTGTGCCTGCTTACTCTCTTCTAATCCCTTTCTCTCCATTGAACGTAAATAAAAACATTTCTTTCTTTCTTTTTTTCATTATTCAGTGCTCGGTGAGCACTCCAAAAGACAGACCAGTTAGGAGGCAAACAAAAGATGACAGTTTGAAACCACTTAAGTCTTATAATCTATTATATATATAATAATTATATAGGAGGCGAGAACAGAGTGGTTTGGGTCTGCTTTCTTTCTCCTTCATGGTTCCATGTCTTCCTGCAGCCGAAGAACAAGAGTATATCCTACCCCAGGAGGCCTTTCCTTTACGCCACGAGATCGTGGACAACCCCTCTGCACTGGACCATCTGCAGGATAAAGCCGACTCGCCCCACGTCAGTGGCAACGAGGCGGAGACGGTGTCTCTCACCCCCGTGGAGTCGTTCTCCCTCATTTCCATTTCACACTCCCTTTACGAGAATCGCCTGCCGGCCGATTTCTTCAACCCCATTGTCCATGACATGCTGCTCTTCTACGCCGAGCAAGGAGACGTCCAGATGGCCGTGTCGATCCTGATTGTGCTGGGGGATCGCATCAAGAAGGGGATCGATGACCAAACACAGGTACCGATAGCCACGGGTAGCCAGCCGTCAAGCACCAGCTTGACGGCTGGCTTGCCCCAGTAGGGGGCGCTAGAGAAAAATCTTGCCCACCGCTGCTGGTTTTCCTGACCATTGCAGCCTCTTTATTTGCCCTACTCCAGCGAGGGACATAGGAAAAGAAATACAGGTTGCCCTTGACTTACGACGGGTCCGTTAGTGACCATTCGCAGTTACGACCAACCTGAAAACGACGACATGGATCCGAAGTTCCGGTGGGCCAGGGCCCTCCCCTTGCAATCACATGACTAAACTTCGGGCATTCAGCAACCAGGCTGCACTTATTCACATGAATGAGTTGTTTTACCTCATGTTTTACCTCAGTTTTGCCATTTCTGAGGTGTTTGGCAAACCAGTGGTTCGTTTAATGACTGCAGCGATTGCTTAACAACTTGTCTTTCGTTTCCCCCTCCAGGAACATTGGTACATGTCGTACATTGACCTCCTGCAGCGGTTCCAGCTGTGGAACATCTCCAACGAAGTGATCAAACTGAGCACCTGCAGGGCCGTCCACTGCCTCAACCAGGCCTCGACCACTCTGCACATCAACTGCAGCAACTGCAAGCGGCCGATGAGCAACAAGGGTTGGATCTGTGACCGGTGAGTAGCTCCGGGTTGCTGACATGCAGCATCCTTCCTGTTGAAAGCAGGAGAGCAAGATTAGTTACTATTAGGCAACCCGTGGTGATCTCACTACTTTGTGATGTACCAAACATAGCCCTCCTCATAGCCGGGAGGCAGAAGGGGGGATTCCATCTTTCAGCAAAGGTGCATAGATTCAGGACCGTCTGTTAAGTTGCAGTGCAGAAGATTTATTGCTCTGTATGCAAGAATCTGGGACGTGGTGGCTCAGTGGCTAAGATACTGAGCTAGTCAATCGAAAGGTTGGCAGCTCAGTTGTTTAAATCCCTAGCACCGTGTAACGGAGTGAGCTCCCGTTGCTTGTCCCAGCTTCTGCCAACCTAGCCGTTCGAAAGCACGTAAAAAAAAATGCAAGTAGAAAAATAGGCACCACCTTTGGTGGGAAGGGAACAGCGTTCCGTGCACCTCTGGTGTTGAGTCATGCCGGCCACATGACCACGGAGACGTCTTCGGATAGCGCTGGCTCTTCCGCTTTGAAACGGAGATGAGCACCGCCCCCTAGAGTCGGGAACGATTAGCACATATGTGTGAGGAGAACCTTTACTTTTACCTATACAAGCATTTGTCAACTAAAGTTCAGTATTAAATTGGCATAATTTATATATAAATTTATAATTTATATATAAATTATATAAATTATAAATAAATATATATAAAAATAAGGGTCAGCAGAATGTCAAGCTCAAGGCCTGCAGGCCGGATTTGGCCCACGGGGTACTTAGATCTGGCCCATGGGGCCATCCTGGAAACAGCAAAGGACCAGCATGTGGTGCCTCTGTCAGCGAAAATGGAGCTTGGTAGGGCCACGTGCAGCCCGCCCGACCTTGATTTTTGCTGGCAGAGGATTGCTGGAGACTGTCGCAACAAAAAACGGAGCTCGGGAGCCCATTTTCTTTGGCAAAGCGCTCAGGCCACCACAGGCGCCCCAATACGAGCGTCATCAAGCTGGCCCCGAGATCAAACACAACCCCGCTGCGGCCCTCAATGAAATCAAGTTTGACATTCCGCTTGATTTAGATTGTTTGTGGGAATGTAATGTTTCCAGGCTTATGACTCTCTTAACTCCTCCCGCCATCTCTACCCGCTCGTCTCCTACAGTAGGTTCTGCTGGGAGGGAGACAGAGAGAGAAAGAGACAAGCAGAGAGAAAGAGAGAGAGAAAATTAACTGAATCAGGATGACACCCACAACAATGAGGGAGGGAGAGGGGGAGAGAGAGAGAGAAAGAAACACACAGAGAGAAACGGGGAGAAAGAAACAGAGAGAGATACAGAGAGAGAGAGAGAAACAGAACAGAAAGAGAGAGAAACAGAGAGAGAAAGAGAGAGTAATGGAGAGAAACACAGAAACAGAGAAAGAAACAAACAGAAAGAGAGAGTAATAGGTGGAGAGAGAAAGAAACAGACAGAAACAGAGAGAGAGAAACAGAGTGAGAAACAGAGAAAAAGAGAGAGAGAAACACAGAGAAAGAGAGAAACACAGAGAAAGAGAGAAACACAGAAACAGAGAAGGAGTAACACAGAGAAACAGAGAGAGAAACAGAGTGAGAAACAGAGAAACACAGAGAAAGAGAGAAACACAGAGAAAGAGAGAGAAACACAGAAACAGAGAAGGAGTAACACAGAGAAACAGAGAGAGAGAAACAGAGTGAGAAACAGAGAAAAAGAAAGAGAGAAACACAGAGAAAGAGAGAAACACAGAGAAAGAGAGAGAAACACAGAAACAGAGAAGGAGTAACACAGAGAAACAGAGAGAGAGAGTAACGGGGGAGAGTGAGATAGAGACAAACAGCGAGGGAGAAAGAGAAAATTAACTGAATCAGGATTCCATCCATGACAGGGAGGGAGGGAGGGGGAGAGAGAGAGAGAGAGAGAATAGATCAACTAACAGGCTGAGCTTCGTAGCTGAAGAAAGATTGAACTCTCTCGGTTGCTGGAGGCTCTTCTCTTCCCCTGCAACCCCACCTGTCTCCTTCAGCTGCTTTTCTCTTTTTGTGGTCTCTTTCAGGTGCCGGCAGTGTGCCAGCATGTGCGCCGTGTGCCACCACGTGGTCAAGGGCCTCTTCGTGTGGTGCCAGGGCTGCAGCCACGGGGGCCACCTGCAACATATCATGAAATGGCTGGAAACCAGCTCCCATTGTCCTACAGGATGCGGTCACCTTTGTGAATACACTTGAATTTAAGAGAACATCGAGAATGTCCACTGGGCCGCAAAATCCTGGGGGGGCTGCCTGGAACCGAGAACTTCACTTGAGTGGGGGGGGGGGTGGAGGAGAGAAAGGGAGAGATAGTCACCGTGGTTGCTGATTTAGATAGCTGCCGTGAAACCTCACCAGGTTGGAACTTGCAAAATGGGCCGTGGTTTTTCCTGGAGAGAAAAAAAGAACAGAACAGCCACGTGTTCAGGAGATTCTGTTAGGGGAAAAAAATCACTTAAAGCATTTTTTTTTCTAATGTCCTGCTGTGGATGGAGAAAGTTCGTTCTATACAAAACGTGCTTTATTAGCCAGGATGATTCTATACAAAATCTGCTTTACTGTTTCAGGCAGCTCTTTTTTTATACCGAATTAAACAAGGTGAAATTTACCGCTTTCTTGTTTGCATTTGCAAAACTTTCTGTATAAAGGCTTCCAAATCACGGGCCAGCTACGGAACAGGATTGAGGCTCTTCTCCTCCAAAAAAAAAAAAAGACACCAGAATCTGTATTTTGCCGATTTTGGGCCAAAAGTTAAAATTTCCAGCTCCCCGCTGCAGCAGGTATGGTTGGGCAGAACGAGAGAGGGTTTTTATATTTTATTGAAATAGTTTCAGGATTTGGTGCAGACTAACCGAAACGAGAACATTTGATCTGGTGAGATGAACTGTAGAGATCCTCCGTTCTCAGCAAGCTTCTACAGTTTTTAAAGAGGGAAATTGGTTTGTGTACTGTGTTCTTAACCAGTCTTAAAAAAATAAGCCCATCCGATCTAACAGAATTTAATCTTGGGTGCATAGAATTACAGCCTTAATCTTGTTAGACCAGTATTCCACGGCTCCAGCAATTTTAAGACACAGGAATTACAATGCCCTGAACTCCCCAGCCAGCATCGCTAACTGGGGAATTCTGGGAATAACAGAGTTGGAAGGGACCCTGTAGATCTAGTCCCATGATGTCGAACCTATGGCACACAGGTGGCACACGGAGCCATATTGGTGGGCACGCAAGCATTCCCTTAGTTCAGCTCCGGCCTGCATGCGCACACCAGCCAGCTGATTTTCGGGCCGTCCATGCCCACCGGAAGTTGGGAAACAGGCTGTTTCCAGCGTCTGTAGGGCCTCCAGGGGAGGGAAGGCCCGTTTTTGGCTCTCCCCAGGCTCCAGAGGCTTTCTAGGTCCCACCAGAAGTCAGCAAAGTCTGTTTCCGGTCTCCTGAGGATCTCCAGAGGGGTGGGGAAGGCCATTTCCACTCTCCCTAGGCTCCAATAAAGCTTCTGGAGCCTGGGGAGGGTGAAAAATGGGCCTACCAGACCATCACGTGTCAAAAGTAGGGAGAGCTCAGTGGGGTCGCGTGGGCATGCACAGGGGGGCAAGTCGCATTGAATTATGGGTGTGGGCACACACGCGTGTGACACTCCCACACTCCCCCTACTTTGGCACGCGACGGCAAAAAGGTTAGCCATCACTGCCCTATACCATTTCTGACGAGTGGTTTTCCGATCTCTTCTTAAAAGCCTCCTGTGATGGGGTACCCACAACTTCTGGAGGCAAGTTGTACCACTGGTTAATCGTTTTCACTGTCAGAAAATTTCTCCCGCGTTCCAGGTTGGATCTCTCCTTGATTTAGTTTCCATCCACTGCTTCTTGTCTTGCCTTCAGGTGTTTTGGAAAATAGGGGATGGTCCACTAGGACTCCAAAATCCCTCTCACAGTTACTGCTATTGGGCAAGGTTTCACCCAATCCCTACCTGTACTTCTGGTTTTTCTTGCCTAAGTGTGAGACATCGCTTTTCTTTATGTTGAATTTCATTTTGTTAGGTAGAGGGCAGTGTTCAAGTCTGTCGAGATCCATTTGGATCTGGAGCAGGGGTGAAATTCAGCAGGTTCTGACAGGTTCTGGAGAACCGGTAGCGGAAATTTTGAGTAGTTCGGAGAACTAGCAAATACCACCTCTGGCCGGCCCCAGAGTGGGGTGGGAATGGAGATTTTACAGTATCCTTCCCCCGGAATGGGGAGGGAATGTGGATTTTGCAGTATCCTTCCCCTGGAGGGGGGTGGGAATGGAGATTTTGCAGTATCCTTCCCCTGGAGTGGAGAGGGAATCGGGATTTTGCAGTATCCTTCCCCCGGAATGGGGAGGGAATGAGGATTTTGCAGTACCCTTCCCCTGGAGTGGGGAGGGAATGGGGATTTTGCAGTATCCTTCCCCTGGAGTGGGGAGGGAATGGGGATTTTGCAGTATCCTTCCCCCGGAGTGGGGTGAGAATGGAGATTTTGCAGTATCCTTCCCCTGGAGTGGGGAGGGAATGGGGATTTTGCAGTATCCTTCCCCTGGAGTGAGGTGGGAATGGAGATTTTGCAGTGTCCTTCCCCCGGAGTGGGGAGGGAATGGGGATTTTGCAGTATGCTTCCCCAGCCATGCCCACCGAGCCACACCATGCCCACCAAGCCACGCCCACAGACCCAGTAGTAAAAAAAATTTGAATCCCACCACTGACCTTGAGCCTATCATCTGGGGTGTCGGCTACTCCTGCCAGCTTCATATCGTCTTGAGGGAAGTTGAAGTCCACAGATTGACAGTCGTGAAACTGTTAAGGGTATTAAAGTGCAATAAAGACTGTCATGGCTTGGTTTTGCTGGATCTCCCATTTTTTATTTATTATTATTTATTTATTTATTTTATTTATTAAATTTATATACCGCCCTTCTCCTAGTGGACTCAGGGCGGTGTACAGCCAAGAATTAAAAGCACTCCAATACAAAATTTAAAATATTAATAAAAGAATTAAATAATTTTGGCCCAATAAATTTAAAAAACCCAATAGGCAATTAAAATTTAAAACCCATAAAACTTTAAACTTAAAAAAGGGGGGGGGGGTTACGCCAGCCCAGCTTGACAAAATAAAAAAGTTTTTAGGGCACGGCGGAGATCAGGTATCGTACGGATCTCCGGGGGCAAATTTTTCCAAAGCTTCTGCCCGAATGGATTTACCAAGCCACAAAAGGGCATCGATAAGAATTGCTCCTTTTCAAACCGTTCTTTTAATCTTCGGAACGCTTGGATTGCTCTATCAAAAACCTCGCTGCTCGGGAAATCAGCGGAAAACGGATTCTGCTCTATCTGCTTTCCAGCCTTTTAAAACCAGGAACCTTCCTTTAATTGCTTTCGCCTAGTTTCCTCCTTCACTTTCATGCCTGCGTCTCGTCTTTTTTAAAAAAGATTTTTCTGCTTTTGGGGTCATAAGACCTGGTACCTTCCTGACAGTAGAAATCATCAGTAGATGAAACGTAAGAGACAGCTGGGCATTAAAAGTGTGCGGATATTTCTGTGCGGTGCCCAGTTTCAACATCATTGGGCACTATGGGCAACCTTTCAATTACCAAATTTGAAATAACTACGAGGGCAGTGAAGTGTGTGCGTGCGTTATGAAGAGAAGGGGTGGGAAAAAAAACCTTTAAAAAGATAGAGGAAAAGCTGCTCCTATCAAAGCACCTGAAGGCAGGACAAGAAGCAATGGATGGAAATTAATCAAGGAGAGAAGCAACCTAGAATTAAGGAGAAATTTCCCGACGGATCAATTAAGAACTGGAAAATCCTCTGTCTGATTATTATTATTCAAAATCCTTAAAATTACAACCCTCCCCAAAAATGTTGGTTAGACTGCTGTGTTGGTAATTCCTTGTTGTTTACTTGATTGTAAACAAGTGACGCAATTCATACCCCAATCCCGGAACTTACCAACATAGACAAACAATAATTAGCGGGTTTCACTTACCTTCGCTACTGGTGAGCCAGAACTGTGAGCGTGCCCATGCGCTTGCTTTGCTCGCGCGCCGCTTCTGCATCATTCTGTGATGTCATTCTGCATTCCGTGATGATGCCCGGGCGGATGGGCGGAGCCTCCTGCTGCCGTCGCTACCAGTTCATCCGAACAGGTAGAAACCCACCACTGCAAACAATTCAACAGTAAACAGCCTGATCGAGGAACCACCCACCTATAATTAGTATATATATTTTAAAAAGAGCAAATTCCACTCCACTCCCTTCTAGCGCTGATGATATTACTTAGTTAGGTAATGAAATTTCTGCAAGAAAACTGCCATGCTCAGAGAGCTTCAAGGACCCCACAGTTCAACTCTGAATTTCAAACATTCTTTTCTATCTGTAAACATACAATCTGGGTGTCAAGGCTGAACCCTACTGGTTTTCCAGCACCAATTCTTTTAAAACATTTCATACTGGAAAATGTGCACTGTGCCCTCAAGCTGTTCCTCCCCTAAGGAGAGGTGGACCATGTCCAAGCATGATTCATTTTGAATAGTATGGGAAGGAGGAACCCTCTAGAAGTGTTCTGTCCCTGTCTCTCTCTCTCTCACATACACACACACATAAACAGCCGAGGGTTAAATAAACTGGCAGACAACCAATTCTTCCGATAATAGTCCTGTTTGTAAGAATAAAAAGCCAAGCTGAAATTGCTGTTTCCAGATTTAGGATTTATTGGATTTATATACCGCCCTACTCCCGAAGGACTCAGGGCGGTGTACAGCCAACAATAAAAATACATACGTACAAAATTTAAAAACCAACTAAAAACAGATTAAATGAATTTGGCCTGGACAGAATTAAAACACCCCAATATAATTTAAAAAAAATTTTTTTTTTAAATTTAACACTAAAAACGGGGAGTGGTTAGGCCAGGCCCGCCTGGCGAAATAGAAAAGTCTTAAGAGCGCGGCGGAAGGTGGGCAGATCCGGGATCCTCCGTATCTCTGGGGGGAGCAACGTGACTCAAAAGGAATTAGTTTTGTCCGTCACAGAGTCTGAAAGGCTAACTCAACCCCTTTTATACCCTGTGGGGTTTGGTCCAGTGACTCAGCCTAATCTCTGGCGCGCCTTTTCTTCTGTTGCGCGTGCTTGTCCTTGCGATGCTGCTGAGGATCCAGCCAAGACTCATTACCCTCATCACTGTCCACCTGTGGCTGTGTGGACGTGCTTGGCTCTGGGCCTATCTCTTGCCCTTCGGTGTCCTCCGGAGGCATTGCCAGAGAGGAGGGTCCTGGAGAGGAAGGCCTTGCCAACTTCTCTCCCTCACTCTCAGAGTCTGTCTCTGCTGATGACACAGGCTCAGGCAACGGAGCCACAACATGAAGAAGCTTCTTGGAAGAGAAGTGAAATTTATTTGTTTGTTTGTTTGTTTGTTTATTAAATTTATATACCGCCCTATTCCCGAAGGACTCAAGGCGGTGAACAGCCTTGAAGTTTTTTGGAGAATAGATTTACTCCCTCTTCTTTGGGGCAGCCCCAATATTGGAACACTGTTATCATGTCACCCCTAGTCCTTCTTTTCATTCAACTAAAGGTAAAGGTTCCTCTTGCATATATGTGCTAGTCATTCCCGACTCTAGGGGGCGGTGCTCCTCTCCATTTCAAAGCCAAAGAGCCAGCGCTGTCCAAAGACATCTCCATGGTCATGTGGCTGGCATGACTCAATGACAAAGGCGTACGGAACACTGTTCCCTTCCCACCAAAGGTGGTTCCTATTTTTCTACTTGCATTCTTTACGTGTTTTCAAACTGCTAGGTTGGCAGAAGCTGGGACAAGTCACGGGAGCTCACCCCGTTACGTGGCACTAGGGATTCGATCCACCAAACTGCCGATCTTTCCGATCGACAAGCTTGGCATCTTAGTCCCTGAGCCACCGCGTTAATCCCTTTCATTCAGTTTAGACATACCCAATTCCAGCAACCGTTCCTTAGAAGTTTTAGCCTCCAATCCTCTCCAGCCGTGACCTGGATGACGGAGAATCTCGATAGACTTTGAGGAGCCCTCAAGATGCCCAACGCCACCATCTCCCTCTGGTGAAGGCAATGAGCCCACTAGCTTCGGAGGGCAGCTGGAGTTCTAGAACCTGGTCATGTCAAGGGTCTCATTATGGGAGGGGGTTCTGGAACCCCTGGACCAATCACACCCTTTTTTCCAAGAGGAGGGTTAAGTGGAAGGCCTAGCAGCTCTTCCCGCTGCCTCCCCCACTTTGAAAGAATGGATGATGCCTCTGCTTCGGCGGGGTACTCCTATCGCCACATGGAGCGGAAGATGAGTGCGATGGCCTGTACGGTCTTCAACGAACTTCGGCTGGAAGGGAAGCTGTGTGACGTCATCATCAAAGTCAACGGGTGTGAATTCAATGCTCATAAGAACATTCTCTGTAGCTGCAGCTCTTATTTTCGGTCAGTGCTCCCCGTCTCTTGTAAGCAACCAGGCAAGCTGCCCCATCTAGTTGGATGGTGGATTCTCTCATCTGGACAGCATTAAGGATTATTGTAGCCGCCTTGAGTGGCCTCTGGCCAGACAAGCAGCGTATAAGTTTAACCATAAACAAATACACCTTTTGCCCCTCCGGTTGTAAGAATGAGCAATTCTGATCGTAAGGGTCTTTGTGGAGGTGCGTTTTCCAAAAAAAACCAACTGGACTTCCTTGGTTGTTTTGTTTTGGGGTTTTTTTGTTCCCCCTTTGATAACGTTTCGCTTCTTATCCAAAAAGCTTCTTGAGTTCTAAGCTTCTTGGAAGAGAAGCCAAACACATTCAAAGGAAAAACAAAACTTACGTCCAGTTGGAAAAAGCACTTTTTTGGGGACAACCGTGAACCTGGTTGATTGAGAATCTCCGTAGGCATCTTTCTCAGGAAAAGTCTTTAGCTTCCTTTGAAATAACTCTTCTTTTTAAATAAAAACCACAGATAGCAAAACATTTTTAAAAAAAGGATATTATTTGCCTTCCCAGATTAAATGACATTCTAAAATAAAAGAAGGGAGTTTTTAAGCCTTCAACAGTTGTACAGTTTGTGGCCCAGGAGGTGTTCAATACTACTGTGCAAAACAAAAACAAAACAAAAAAACCCCCACCAATCCATAATTTCACAGTAAGAGAATTTACAGCCGTTTTCTCCACATCTGGCAACCTCCAGATACGATTCTGCATTACAATTAGACAACATTTGGAGAACATCAAATTTGGGGAAGCTGCTATACAAAAGGCAGATGGAATTGGAAATTTGCTTAAGTATCTGGGGGGGTTTTTTAGGGGAAAAATGGATCCCTTTGAAATGATTTTAGGATATTGTGAGATCTAGTCAGAAATTTGTTTGCTTCCACCCTCTACAGAATAACAGAGTTGGAAGGGACCTTGGAGGTCTTCTAGTCCAACCCCCTGCTTAGGCAAGAACCCCTACATCACTTCAGACAAATGGTTATCCAACCTCTTCTTAAAAACTTCCAGTGTTGGAGCATTCACAACTTCTGGAGGCCAGTTGTTCCTCTGATTAATTGTTCTCACTGTCAGGAAATTTCTCCTTAGTTCTAAGTTGCTTCTCTCCTTGATTAGTTTCCCCCCCCCCCCCCCCATTGCTTCTTGTCCTGCCTTCAGGTGCTTTGAATAGGTTGACCCTCTCTTCTAGAAGAGAATATGCTGGCACTCCAAAAATAACTTAATGGGGTATAGCGATTAAGGCATTACAGCAGAAGGAGTCCATCTACTTCCAGCTGAGAAATCATCTGTGGTGCTTAAAAGTTTGCAAACCCTTTTGAATGTTCAATACTTCCTTATAAATGCAATCTAAAAGGTGACCTGCTTTCCAGGTAAGTCCTAAAACAAGATTAAAAACCCAGTTAAACTGATGCATCACAAACATTCTACTACTTCGTTGGTTTATTAAGGAACATATGTAGTATGTATGTATGTATGTACAGTATGTATGAATGAATGATTTCTACATCTACAGTAGTGGCCAAAATTGTGGAAACGTTTTGGGAAAAGTGTATTTTCTAAAACTAGCTAATAACACCACTTTTTGGGGGGGGGGGGGGGAGTAGCATCATAAAATTATATATCAATGGAAAGATAATTTAATCAAGAAAGTAATGCAATAACTTTTATGAAGGCTTTGCTATTAGAATAGCAGTTACGCTATAAAGAATAAAAGCGAAACATGTAGAAAAAATGAGATATACAAAAATGATCACTATGTCAGTTAATACTTAGTTGGTAACCTTTAGCATGAATTATGGCCTTACAACGTCTTCCCATGGAATGAACCTCCAAGCAAGCAAGCAAGCTGGAGCCATTTCATTCACTCCAAGCAAGCAAGCTGGAGCCATTTCATTAAGCCAAGAGTACCTCCAAACCTAGCAACTTTAAGACTTCTGGACTTCAACTCCCAGAATTCCCCAGCCAGGAATTCTGGGAGTTGAAGTCCATGAGTCTTAAAAGTTAGCAAGTTTTGGAGACTCCAGTATTAAGCCAACACTGTCCCTTGGAGGCCCAGCACCGTGACTGTTATGCTTCTTTTTCAGAGCTCTGTTTACCAGTAGTTGGAACAACTCCGAAAAAAAGATATATAATATTCCTGGTATTACCCCAGATATGATGAAGCTCATTATCGAATATGCCTACACAAGGACAGTGCCCATTACAGTGGACAATGTAGAGAGGCTCCTGGTGGCCGCTGACCAGTTTAACGTGATGGGTATCGTCCGGGCCTGCTCCGACTTTATGAAGTCTCAGCTCTGTTTGGAGAATTGCATCGGCATCTGCAAATTCACCGAGTATTACTATTGCCCGGAGCTACGTCAGGCCGCCTACATGTTCATCCTGCACAACTTTGAGGAAATGGTAAAAGCGTCTACTGAATTCCTGGAGCTCTCGGTCAATGAGTTTAAGGACATCATTGAAAAGGACGAACTCAACGTGAAGCAGGAAGACGCTGTCTTTGAAGCCATTCTCAAGTGGATCGCCCACGAACCCCCCAGCCGCAAACAGCACATGGCAGTCCTGCTACCGAAGGTGAGTCTTTGCCAGCTGCCATCTGATGCGTCGCTATTATGTGGCAATGGTCTGTGGGGAGAGGGAATGAAAGGAGCAGGATGCTTGGGGGAAAGCAAAAGTAGAAGCCACTTCGAGGCACTGCTTCAAGGTCATCCAGCTGAACAGAAATAGGGAGCTGCATACCAGCCTGGGCACAGACTGACCATTGTGGAAACATCTTGCAGGAATTTTGATTGGTGGGCAGTGAGAGGTAGACAGAGAGGGAATAATAAGAATAGAACAGAGCAGAACAGGACAGGACAGAACTTGTTGTTAGTTGCAAAGTCGTGTCTGACCCATCGCAACCCCATGGACAACGTTCCTCCAGGCCTTCTTGTCCTCTACTATCCTCTGGAGTCCATTGAAGCTCACGCCGACTGCTTCAGTGACTCCATCCAGCCACCTCGTTCTCTTCTGTCCCATTCTTCTTTTGCCCTCCATCGTTCTCAGTATTCGGCTCTTCTCCAGGGAGTCCTTCCTTCTCATTAGGTGACCAAAGTTTTTGAGTTTCCTCTTCAGGATCTGGCCTTCTAAAGAGCAGTCAGGGTTGATCTCCTCTAGGACTGGCCGGTTGGATTGCCTTGCAGTCCAAGAGCCTCACAGGAGTCTTCTCCAGCACCAGAGTTTAATAGTTCATATTATAGTTCATAGTTCAATAAATAGAATAGAAATAAGAATAGGACAGAATAGAATAGAGAATAGAAAATGAATAGGACAGAAAATGAATAGAACAGAATAGAATAGAAATCTTTATTGCCACTTTAAATGTATAATTTATTATTTATTTATTGGTTCAATTTATATGCCGCCCTTCTCCGGAGCCTCAGGGCGGCTTCATACTTAGTATATACCTGCTTAGTAGGGCTTTTGCCCCCCCACCCAAGCGGTGTTCTTTTTTATACAAAGTCAGCTTATTGCCCCCACAATCTGGGTCCTCATTTTACCTACCTCGGAAGGATGGAAGACTGATTCAACCTTGAGCCTGGTGAGATTTGAACTTGCAGGAATTGTAGGCAGCTGGTGCTACTTAACAGCACTTAGTCCACTGCGCCACCAGGCTCTTATCAGCATACATGCAAATGAAATTTTGTTGCATTCAGCTCTTATGAATAATAAGATCATAGAATTGTAGGCACCCCCTTGACATATTTGGGTCTCCCTGCAGATGTCCTGGTTCTTGACTGAAGGTGAGTAATGGCAACTGGACTTATTTTATTTAACTTGAGACATTTCCCTGCTCACGAAAGCCGCTTCATTAATCTGAGCAAGTTAATAAGGCAGAGAGTCATTGGAATATACCAATCCTCTCGTACCAACCTCAGGGGTTTCCTTCCCAAAGTCTGCTGCAATAGGTTGAGGAAGATACCAATAGCCCTTAGACTTATATACCACTTCACAATGCTTTCCAGCCCCCTCTAAGCGGTTTACAGAGTCAGCCTCTTGCCCCCAACAATCTGGATCCTGATTTTACCCACCTCGGAAGGATGGAAGGCTGAGTCAACCTTGAGCCGGTCAGGATCAAACTGCTGGCAGTGGGCAGAGTCAGCCTGCAATATTGCATCCTAACCACTACGCCACCAGAGCTCTTAATTGTAAAGATGCTAAATCATCCAGTTGTCTGAAAGTTGAGGCATGGCAGCAGGACTTATTTCCATTAGTTCCAGTTGCCCATGGCTCAACTTTCCCACAGCTTTCCCTGGATGACGGAGAATCTTTATCAATCCAATTGTCTTCTTGAAAACATCCATCATCCTCTCAACTCTCCTCCTTGTCTTTGAAGGTCCGCCTGGCCTTGATGCACGCGGAGTATTTCATGAACAACGTCAAAATGCACGATTACGTGAAGGACAGCGAGGAGTGCAAGCCCATCGTGATCGATGCCCTCAAAGCCATGTACGATCTGAACATGAACGGCCCTTCGAGTTCTGACTTCACCAATCCGCTGACGAGACCTCGGCTCCCTTACGCCATCCTATTCGCCATCGGCGGCTGGAGCGGAGGGAGCCCAACCAACGCGATTGAGACGTACGACGCCCGGGCGGATCGTTGGGTGAACGTGACTTGCCAGCAGGAGAGTCCCCGGGCGTATCACGGCGCTGCCTACCTGAAGGGCTATGTCTACATCATTGGCGGCTTTGACAGCGTGGACTATTTCAACAGCGTCAAGCGGTTTGAGCCCATCAAAAAGACCTGGCACCAGGTGGCCCCGATGCACTCCAGGCGCTGCTACGTTAGCGTCACCGTCCTTGATAACTTCATCTATGCCATGGGTGGCTTTGACGGCTACGTGCGCCTCAACACGGCAGAGAGGTACGAGCCCGAGACCAACCAGTGGACATTAATCGCTCCCATGCACGAGCAGAGGAGCGACGCGAGCGCCACGACACTCTACGGAAAGGTAATTATCGTGCAGAATTTTCCGCCAATGAATACAATCGCCAGGTCCTTCGCACGCCCATGAAATGGCAAGTCTCAAAATGGCCTCAGTCAGGCCAGCTTCAGAGTTGATAGCAGCTATGTTATCCCAGGGAAAGATGCAGTTGCTTTAAAGAGCTGCAGACAAGGCTCAGTTCACACTCCTGGGAAGTCTGGATAGCATCCTTTTGGTCCTGAATTCCAGGCATCATCGACTTTCCTTTGCCTTAAGAGAGCCTTGCTCCACTCGGGACAAAGAAGAAAACCATGGTTTATTTATTTATTTATTATATTTCTATACCGCCTTTCTCCTATAGGACTCAAGGCGGTGTACAGTCAAGAAAAAATATAGATACACAAACATCATAAAATTGCTAATTAAAATTATTATTATAACATAGTTTGGCCCAATTAAATAGAACCCAAAATTAGATAACATTTTAAAATCATTCACATGTTCATATGTTTAGCCCCGCCTGTTGGAACATCAGGGTCTTGAGGGCATGGCGGAAAGCACAGAGATCAGGGAGCTCATTTGAGTCATGCACTAAAACAAGCATGGATACTCCTATAGAATAAGGGTTAGAGAGTACCCAGTGTTAATCGTCTTGTAGAATGGGTCCAAGTTCATGTTGTAGAACAAGCCAACAGCACAGAGATAGCCTGCTATGGGAAGAAATATCCATCTGGTTCAGTTCCAAGGCGGGAGAAAGACACCAGAAACATGGAGGCTGATTAGAAAGAGGGTTTAAGGATGAACAGAGCCACCAAGCACACGGTTCACTGGTGTAGCCAGAGTTGAGAGTGGGAGGATTTTATACCTTCTCTTGGGCTTTGCACTTGAGCTTCCTGTTCCTGTGCAAGAACATGTATTCTATTGGGTGCTGTAGGGGTTATGTAAGGGTCATAGCTGGCTCTATAGGTTGCCTGAGCTCTCAGGTTTGGTTGACGTTTGGACCACTGAGATGATGCAACAAAGAGGCTCATGTTCTGAAGTGGTGTTGGGCAATTCCTATGATGCCTTAATGGCTTTCGTCCTGGTTTGGATCTTGACTGAGGGCTAATCCTATCACTCTGCCTTCATTCAGACTTTTGCTGCAGGGAATTTCAAAAATCTCCTGTCTTGAATGGATTTCTGCCTGCGGTATTTATTTGCTTTGCCTATGAATAGAGCTATCTATCTCTCGACATCTGCTCTGGGCTATTAAGGAAAGGTGGGGGCTGCTTTCTCCCTCTAAAAATAAAAAACTTTTCATCCAGGGAAATATAATATTTCTCAAAATATTTCATTCTTCTAGGAGAGAGGTGGATGCTAACTTTCTACACTGCATCATAAACACCAGTTCTCCCCAGGTTCTACACTTTACATTCACTCTTCCGAACTTTTCAGTGTCGTGATGCATATGATTAACAACCTTCCAACATTCTCCGTGCTAGCATGCATCTAATTAACTTCCCGCTTCCTCGTTTCCCCCCCCCCTTTTTTTTTTTTTTTGCAAATACAAGGTTTACATTTGTGGTGGTTTCAATGGGAACGAGTGTCTCTTCACGGCGGAGGTCTACGATGCCAAGGTGGATCAGTGGAGCTTGATTGCTCCCATGCGAAGCAGGCGCAGCGGGATCGGCGTGATTGCGTACGGAGAACACGTCTACGCGGTAAGGCTGGGACCCTCTTGGGCTGGAAATGGCAGGCGAGACTGCAGCAGCCTTCATTCATGGTTGCTAGAACCCAGGGGTGAAATGCTCCCAGTTCGGACCGGATCGCCCGATCGGGTAACGATGACGGAGGGTGGTTTGGAGAACCGGTAGCAAAAATCCCTGCCCTGCCCCCATGCCCAGCTGAGCCGTGCGATCATCAGAGGCTTTTTTTTTTTTTTTACTTTTAAAAGCATTTTTTCTTTAGCCGAAAAAATGTTTTTAAAAGTTTTTTTTAAAAAAAAGCCTCTGATGATCTCGCGGCTCAGCTGGGATCATCAGAGGCTCCTAAAAGCATTTTTTCTGCAACCTCTTGGCCGAAGAGATTGTAGAAAAAATGCTTTTAAAAGGCTCTGACGATCCCAGCTGAGTTGCCTGATCATCAGAGGCTTCATTTTCTTTTAAAAGCAAAAAAAAAAAAAGCTTTTAAAAGAAAACAAGAGCCTCTGACATCAGGCAACTCAGCTGGGATCGTTAGAGGCTTTTAAAAACATTTTTTTTTACAACCTCTTCGGCCAAGAGGTTGCAGAAAAAATGCTTTTAAAAGTAAAAAAAAAAAAAGTTGGCCATGCCCACCCAGTCACATTACCTCCCCCCCCACCAAGCCACGCCCACAGAACCGGTAGTAACAAATTTTACATCTCCCCACTGCTAGAACCATGTCCCTTTGCTGGATCTAGGGCAGCTTTCTCCAATTCCTGGCCCTCTATACAGCAGTTGGGAAAAAACTCCAAGATCAGGAGTGTCAAATTTGATTTCATTGAGGGCCACATCAGAGTTGTGTTTGATCTCGGGGTGGGCGTGGCCAGAGTGGGCGTGGCCAGCTTGACATCACTCGTTTCGGGGGCGTCTCTCGTAGTGGTGGCCCGAGTGCTTTGCCAGTGAAAACGGGCAATAGAGGTGGCGAAAACAAGTTGCAAATCTAGAGCACTGGCCCGGCTAGGCTGGAGCTGACACCGCAGCTCTCGCTGTCTCCATGGCCTGCTCGCTGCTCTCGCAGCGCCTTGCACAGCACACTTAAATTTAGCACGCGTCACCATGGGGGAGACGGCGGCCCTTCCTCCTCCTGGAGCCCATTATGACGCAGAACATTGGCCATAGCCGGGCCGAGCAGGGCCAGTGTCTTGGGGCAGAGAGAAAGTTGTGCGTCTCCCCGAGTGACCGAGGTGCGCGGAGTACCAAGAAGCACTGGAAGAAGTGCCCGCGAGATGAGAGGCAAGTACAGTGTTGCTTCCCTCCTGCTCTGGAATATGGAGCGAGTCTCCATCCCTGCCATCGCCCTTACCTTCTCAGGCCACGTGAGGAGTGACTGAGAGGGGAAGGCGAGGGACGGGGCCAGCCAACCGGCAGGGAGCCACAGCAGAGGGACAAAAGAGCTGCATCTGGCTCGGGAGCCACATGTTGCCGACACCCGGGTTAGTCTATCTACGGGACCGCCTTCTGCCACCAATAGCCTCCCACCGACCTACATGCTCCCACAGAGAGGGGCTTCTCAGGGTGCCGTCGGCCAAACAATGTAGGCTGGCAACCCCCAGGGGGAGAGCCTTCTCTGTGGGGGCACCCGCCCTCTGGAATACACTACCCCCTGGGATACGTACGATTCCCGACCTCTGTACCGTCCGCAGGGCCCTAAAGACCCTGCTATTTCAACAGGCTGGCCTGGTTGAATAAGAACTTCGATGGGATTTTAAATTGGGGGGTTTAAATGGACTAGTTTAATTCTTTTAATTGGTTTTAATTTTTGTCTGACTTGGTGTTTTATCATGGCTGTACGCCGCCCTGAGTCCTGCGGGAGAAAGGCGGTATACAAATCTAATAAACCTAAACCTAATAAACCTAGTCTAAAGAAAAGAAGAATTAGGGGTGACATGATAGCAGTCTTCCAGTATTTCAGGGCCTGCCACAAAGAAGAGGGGGTCATATTATTATTATTATTATTATTATTATTATTATTATTATTATTATTATTATTATTATTATTATTATTTTAATTAGATTTATATGCCGCCCTTCTCCAGAGATTCAGGGCAGCTTACAATGCGTTAAGCAATAGCCTTCATACTTTTGTATGTTTATACAAAGTCAGCTTATTGCCCCCACAAACTGGATCCTCAATTTACCCACCTTAGAAAGGATGGAAGGCTGAGTCAACCTTGAGCCTGGTGAGACCCGAACTGGTGCAATTGCAGACAGCTGGATGTTAATAACAGGCTTTAGTCTGCTTATTAGCCTGTTGAGCTATCCAAGGCTCTTCTCCAAAGCACCAGAGGGCAGGACAAGAAGCAATGGTCGGAAACTAATCAAGGAGAGAATCAACTTAGAAATAAGGAGAACCTTCCTAACAGTGAGGGCAATCAACCAGTGGAACAGTTTGCCTTCAAAAATTGTGGGTGCTCCATCATTGGAGGTTTTTAAGGAGAGATTAGACAGTCACTTGTCTGAAGTGGTGTAGGTTCTCCTGCTGGAGCAGGGGGCTGGACTAGAAGACCTCCAAGGTCCCTTCCAGGTCTATTCTATTCTAATTCTAAATTTTGGATTTTCTCCACCCACCCATCAGCTGCTGCGGGGCCAAGCCGCCCTTTTCCCTTAATTTTGATTCTTGCCGTTTGCAGGTTGGCGGTTTTGACGGCGCCAACCGCCTGCGGAGTGCCGAGGCGTACAACCCGATTGCCAACACCTGGCGCACGATCCCAACCATGTTCAACCCTCGGAGCAACTTCGGCATCGAAGTGGTGGACGACTTGCTTTTTGTGGTGGGCGGTTTCAACGGCTTCACCACCACGTTCAACGTCGAGTGCTACGACGAGAAGACGGACGAGTGGTATGATGCCCATGACATGAGCATCTACCGCAGTGCGCTGAGCTGCTGCGTGGTCCCGGGACTGCCCAATGTCGGGGAGTACGCTGCCAGGCGGGACAACTATGTGGGGTCATCCCAGAGAGACGAGGTCAAATATTCGTCCTCCACTAGCACACTCCCAGTGTGAAAAAAAAAATCACTCCTTGACTAATAAAGCCCTCTAAGCAAGAACTAGATGCCGAAGTAAATTGGCCTCTTTTCTTCCTTCCTAAATAAACGAAGAGGCTAGTCCTTATTGGAGGTGGGAAAGCAGCGTTTTTCATTGTTGGCTAATTTAGAGAGACAGTTTGGTCTAGTGGTTAAGGTACCAGGTTAGAAACCAGGAGACTGTGAGTTCTAGTTCCACCTTAGCCATGAAAGCCAGCTAGGTGACTTTGGGCCAATCACCAGGAGACTGTGAGTTCTAGTCCTGCCTTAGCCATGAAAGCCAGCTAGGTGACTTTGGGCCAATAGCCAGGAGATGGTGAGTTCTAGTTCTGCCTTAGGCATGAAAACTGGCTGGATGACTTTGGGCCAATCGCCAGGAGATGGTGAGTTCTAGTTCTGCCTTAGGCATGAAAACCGGCTGGGTGACTTTGGGCCAATCGCCAGGAGATGGTGAGTTCTAGTTCTGCCTTAGGCATGAAAACCGGCTGGGTGACTTTGGGCCAATCGCCAGGAGATGGTGAGTTCTAGTTCTGCCTTAGGCATGAAAACCGGCTGGGTGACTTTGGGCCAATCGCCAGGAGATGGTGAGTTCTCGTCCTGCCTTAGATATGAAAACCATCTGGGTGACTTTGGGCCAATCGCCAGGAGATGGTGAGTTCTAGTTCTGCCTTAGGCATGAAAACCGGCTGGGTGACTTTGGGCCAATCGCCAGGAGATGGTGAGTTCTAGTTCTGCCTTAGGCATGAAAACCGGCTGGGTGACTTTGGGCCAATCGCCAGGAGATGGTGAGTTCTAGTTCTGCCTTAGGCATGAAAACCGGCTGGGTGACTTTGGGCCAATCGCCAGGAGATGGTGAGTTCTAGTTCTGCCTTAGGCATGAAAACCGGCTGGGTGACTTTGGGCCAATCGCCAGGAGATGGTGAGTTCTCGTCCTGCCTTAGGCATGAAAACCGGCTGGGTGACTTTGGGCCAATCGCCAGGAGATGGTGAGTTCTCGTCCTGCCTTAGATATGAAAACCATCTGGGTGACTTTGGGCCAATCGCCAGGAGATGGTGAGTTCTAGTTCTGCGTTAGGCATGAAAACCGGCTGGGTGACTTTGGGCCAATCGCCAGGAGATGGTGAGTTCTAGTTCTGCCTTAGGCATGAAAACCGGCTGGGTGACTTTGGGCCAATCGCCAGGAGATGGTGAGTTCTAGTTCTGCCTTAGGCATGAAAACCGGCTGGGTGACTTTGGGCCAATCGCCAGGAGATGGTGAGTTCTAGTTCTGCCTTAGGCATGAAAGCCGGCTGGGTGACTGTCAGCCAATCACCAGGTGACTGTGAGTTCTAGTGCTGCTTAGTCGTGAAAGCTGGCTGGATGGCTTTGGACCAGTCACTCTCTCTCTCTCTCTCTCTCTGCTCAACCCACCTCACAAGGTTGTTGCTGCAGGGAAAACAGGAGGAGGAAGGTATGTTCACCACCTGAAGTTCTTTAAAATCATAAGGCAAGAAAAAAAACCTTCTGAAGCAAAAAAGAGATGGACAAATAAAGACTAATGCGGGGCAAATATCTCGGTATAAATTCAGAATGTTAGGGCTGTTAAAAGGGGGGAAAAAACCCGATTGCAAGTCAGTTTTGCTTTGCATGCATCTAAATCATACGAGGCAGAACCTTGGATTGGATTAAATTCATTCACACATCGGGCAACACAGATCCAGGTAAGGGCGTCCTGGAGTTTTGGTTTTCCAGCTGCAGCGATGGCTGGGTCCCGCCACTGAGTGGCTAAGCAGGGGCAGGCATCTAAACGCGAGAACGCTAAAACGTCTGAATAAGGAACTGCCGGATCTACCGATGCAGATCCAAATAATGCAACAATTGCAAAGGCGGGGATGCATTTGCTTGTTAGATCTCTGGGGCGGGTCCCAATGCGGGAATGGCTAAATCTCCAATGAACGTCGGAATAGGGGGCGTGCATAAGTGCACTCACGTGCCTATCGTCCCTGTCATTGTATTTTTCTTTCTGGTTCTCCTTTTCCTTTGACAAATTCTAATAAAAAATAAAATAAAATAAAATATGCAATCACTAAACTTGATGCACGTCTAAATGCCAGAATTGCCCGATCTTGGAGGCGCACGTCAGAATGCAGGAATTCCACCCCCCCACCCCATTTTTGGTTGCCAAGACACCGAAGAAAGAACCCCCCCCACCCAGCCCCAGCAGCCAAGGAGTCCTTTGCATTCGCGATGCCTTTTGGGTAACGTAGTTTCCACACCTATCCAATCGCAAGGGGACTCGTCCTTACCCCCCCACCCTGCTCCACGCGATGCCTGCTGGGGGTTGTAGTCCATCCATCATCTCTGGGCTACCGGCATGGGCTGCCCAAAGGAGGAAAAATGCATTTTTTTAAAAATAAAGCAATTAAAAAAAACGGCAAAGCAGCCAAGTCCCTTAAAAAGAAAGTTGGAAAAGTAAAGTAGTCTTGGGAACGGAGTGCCTTGGCAACGCCTGGACTACAACACCCAGAAGGCAAAGGGGCAGAGAAGTTGGGGGGGAGGTTTGGGGGGCGCTGGCTCCTCCCAGGGACTTTTCGATGTCTCGGAGAGTCCACGATCCTTGCATTGACAGCGGAGAGGTAAAGAAGAAGGAATGCAATAATAATAATAATAATAATTTTTTTAAAAAGGGAGGAGGAGGAGGAGGAGGATGGGAGAGCTGCATGCATCTCAGGCGGGGAAAGCAGCCAGGGATCGGGCGGGGCTGCAGATCGCTTTCCATCCCGGGATCCGATCTGAATTTAAGATCCAGAGATCTTAAGCGGAGCGCATCCTTCGTTTTGGGGGTGGGAGGGAGGGCGGCGCTGGATAGTAATACCGGTAGCAACCCCACCATCAGAAATGAAGAGGCTTTTTGGATGGAATTAGAATAGAATAGAAGTGTTGGAAGGGACCTTGGAGGTCTTCTAGTCCAACCCCCTGTTTAGGCACCATTTCAGACAAATGGTTATCCAACCTCTTCTTAAAAACTTCCAGTGTTGGAGCATTCACAACTTCTGGAGGCAAGTCGTTCCACTGATTCATTGTTCTCACTGCCAGGAAATTTCTCCTTAGTTCTAAGTTGCTTCTCTCCTTGATGAGTTTCCCCCCGTTGCTTCTTGTCCTGCCCTCAGGGGCTTTGGAGAAGAGCTTGACTCCCTCTTCTTTGGGGCAGCCCCTCAAATATTGGAGCACTGTTATCATAGTCCTTCTCTTCATTAAACTAGACAGACCCAGTCCCTGCAACCGTTCTTCATAAGGAATCTGATGCCTGTCCTAAAGTTTTGGGTGAGCTCTCCAGTGGTGGGATTCGCAACAGTTCGCACCACTTCGGGAGAACCGGTTGTTAACTTTCTGAACAGTTTGGCAAACTGGTTGTTGGAAGAAATCGTTAGGGCACAGAACCGGTTGTTAAATTACTTGAATCCCACCACTGGATATATTACTTATTAACTTGAATTTGACGCAAATGTTAGAAACCAGGGACGCTGACCAATGTCCATTGTTTTACTTTTAAAACTAATAAAATATTTATTTTTTTAAAAAAGGAAGCAAGAAAACCATCAAGCTCAGAGAGCATTAAGGACCTGGCAACCCAGCCAGGCAGGAAAAGCAGAATCAATGAGTTTTTCTTTCATATTTCCTCAATCTGGTCTCCATTATCAGCTCTTGCTAGCTAACTAAGGAGAGCTCCAGTAGTGGGTTTCAAAATTTTTTACTACCAGTTCTGTTGATGTGGCTTGGTGGGCATGGCATGGCTTGGTGGGTGTGCAGGGGAAGGATACTGTCAAATCTCCATTCCCACCCCACTCCAGGGGAAGGATACTGTCAAATCTCCATTCCCACCCCATTCCAGGGGAAGGATACTGCAAAATCCCCATTCCCTTCTCACTCCAGGGGAAGGATACTGCAAAATCCCCATTCCCTCCCCACTCCAGGGGAAGGATACTGTCAAATCCCCATTCCCTCCCCACTCCAGGGGAAGGATACTGTCAAATCTCCATTCCCACCCCACTCCAGTGGAAGGATACTCCAAAGTCTCCATTCCCTCCCGATCAGCTGGGACCTGGGAGGCAGAGAATAGATGGGGGCAGTGCCAGTCAGAATTTTTACTACCGGTTCTCCGAACTACTCAAATTTTCCGCAATTGGTTCTCCAGAACTGGTCAGAATTTGCTGAAGCCCCCCTCTGCTTCAGGTCCAAGAATTCTCCAGCCAGAAGCTTTTGAAGTCCACACATCTTAATGACAAACGCTGCACTAGACGTTTTCCAAGTCTTCAGCGTCCCTAGTCTTCTGCTTCTTTTAATATTCTTCCTTTCTTTCCCTCTTTTTAGGAGATTTGGTCTTCCATGCCGGGCCATCTTCTAACGTTTTACCTCTCTCAAGAATACCAGGCTATTTTGCTGTGAATCACCCAAAGGACGGATTTTGCTTGGTAGAATCTTGCAACCAATGGAGACCAAGGCCCAAGTCCAGCTTTTTCTACTCTACTCCATGTTCTTCTTCCCGGGGAGTTTCACGCTGCTAGAAACAGACGGAGGCTGGTAAGTAGGCATCTAGCAAGGAAAAAATAGAAAGAGCAGTGGTGAAATGTAAAATTTGTTACTACCAGTTTTTGTGGGCATGGCTTTTTTTAAAAAAAATTTGATTTATATGCCGCCCTTCTCCGAAGACTCAGGGCGGCTTACAATGTGTTAAGCAATAGCCTTCATACTTTTGTATATTTATACAAAGTCAGCTTATTGTCCCCACAAACTGGGTCCTCATTTTACCTACCTTAGAAAGGATGGAAGGCTGAGTCAACCTTGAGCCTGGGGAGATTCGAACTGGTGTAATTGCAGACAGATGGATGTTAATTACGGTGCTTAGTCTGCAGAGCTATCCTGGCTTGGTGGTGGTCGGATAATGTGACTGGGTGGGTGTGGCCAACTATTTTTTTTTTTTACTTTTAAAAGCATTTTTTTCTACAACCTTAAGAGGTTGCAGGAAAACAAATGCTTTTAAAAGCCTCTGACGATCAGGCAACTCAACTGGAATCGTCCAGAGTTTTCTTATTTATTTCTTCCTCTGTTGGTACATTTTTGTTTTTCCAAGACTGTGCGTAGACTATCCTTGCAGCTGTAATTATATGCAAAATCAAATATCGGGTTTCTTTACTGTAGGTTCTGTTTAATATCCTTTACAATCCTCGTTGCAGTTATAACATATATAATCAAATATATATTTTCTTTACTAAATTTCTATGGTAAGAGACCCAATAGGAACAGTTCAGATTTTAAATCCATATGTTGTTTGAATCTTCTTGACCTTTAATTTTAAAGGTTAATCTAACCATTTCGGCACAGTCAAAAATTTTTCGAATTACAGCCTCCTCTGGTGGGGTACTTCACATTTTTCCAATATCTTTTTCTTGCATTTCTCAGTAGATTGCTAGATTTCTACATGCAAGGCACCTCAAGTGTTGGAGAATTGTTGCTTATTTTTCCTTATTTTTATATTCTATTCTGGGTGCTTCTTCCCAGAATCGGAAGCCGTAGAGTTAATTGTGCTGTGAACAAAGTTTTTAGACTGTAAGCTGTTTCCTACTTAAGAAACCTTTAAAAAAAAAAATCTTGTATCCTGCTGATGAAACACCAGCCTGTTTTTTGTCCCTGCAGGATGACAAACAGGCACGCTGTATTGTCAGAAGATGGGAGCTGTACGTTGGAGAGAAGGGACTCCTCCCTCACTTATGCAGAGTTTATTCAACAGTTAAGTGATGGGAGTGGTGGGTTGGCCTAGAGGCGGAGCTCTCACCTCACAATCAGGAGGTTGTGAGTTCAATCCTAGGTCGGGTGTTAGCAACCTGCGGCCCTGGAGCTGCATGTGGCTCTTTGGGCCCTCAGCTGTGGCTCTTTGTCGGGTGATCCCACCACTGGCTGGCCTTGCCCTCCCCTCCCGGTCACTCCTCTCCTGACCTGTGAAGGTAAGGGCAACGGCAGGGGATGGAGAAGTGGCCAGGGGAGAGACAGATACAGAGAGAAGGGGAGGGAGGGAAAGAGGGAGGGAGGGAGGGGGAGGAGAGAGATGTCAAAAGGGTTTTGGGGTTCCCAGTTTTTTTTAACAACCGGTTCTCTGCCCTAATGATGGGTAGGCGTGGCTAGGGGATCATGTGACTGGTAGAAGTGAGTGACATCGAGTTGGCCACGCCCACCCAGGTTTTGTGGCTCCCGGTGTTTTCTTTTCGGTGGAAAATGGGTCCAAATGGTTCTTTGAGTGTTTAAGGTTGCAGACTCCTGTCTTCGGTAGAGGCAGATATTTCTCTCTTTGGGCACAATGAGAATATATCTGCTGTGAACTCCGCATTGGTGACAGGAAGGGCATCCGGCCAGTAAATACTCAGCTCCATTCAGTTGCCCAGACTCCACCCTGATGCAAGGGATTACAGGGGTCATTCAAAGACAAAAAATAAAATAATAATAAAAAATTCAACAGTTAAGTGATGGCAAACGAACCCGCTTGCACACGATTTCCACCACAAGGGGGCAGCAGGCAGAGGTTCCAGATTTTTTTAATTTTAATTTTTAATTCCAGAAGGAATTTTTTTAAAAAACCAAGAGAGCTCCATCTTTGGCTAGAGTCCCATGCACCATCTCCTAGTTATTTAACTCTTGAGTTATTTAAACTATTTCTGGACTATTATAAAAAGAGTCCAGAACTCCATCAGGGGTTAGAGTTAAAATAAGAGTCAGGCATAAATAATCATTTGAAATTCTCCCTTGCCTTTTCCATCAGCCCTTCGTGGTAGACCAGACACCTTGAAAGCAAGGGTTGTTGGAACAGTACGGTCCAATGATTTCAATTGCAAATACAATGCAAATGATTAAAAAAAGGGAGAGAGAAGAAATTAAAGGAGGAGCATATTGTAGAAAAGTCGGTGCCACAAATAGCAGGTCTGCTTCTTGGAAGGAGCTAAACGATTATCCACAGGATGCAGTTTCATGTCAAAGAGGACAGCAGATTGGTGGGGAAAGAATCATTTTTCCTGGGGCTTTGCTTTCCTGACTCTGTAAAGCTTTCACAATTCACAGCCCTTGTCCTATTGTTTTATGTTGTAATCCATAATGCTATTACAATTATGTTTCCTTTCTCCTTGTCTCTTTTCTCCTCCTCCCTTCCTCCTCCTCCTCCTCCTCTTCTCCTTCTCCCCCATCTTCCTCCTCCTCCTCTTCCCCCTCCCTTCCTCCTCCTCCTCCAATTACTCCCCCCATCTTCCTCCCCTCCCTTCCTCCTCCTCGTCTCCTCCCCCTTCTCCTCCTCCTCCTCTTCCCCCTCCTTTCCTCTTCCTCCTTCTCCTCCTTCTCTAACTCCTCCATCTCTTCCTCCCCCTCTCTTCCTCTTCTTCCTCCTCCGGTCCCCCTCCTTCTCCTCCTCCTCCTCTTCCACCTCCCTTCCTCCTCCTTCTTCTCTTCCCCCTTCTCCTCCAACTCCTCCATCTCTTCCTCAACCTCTCTTCCTCCACTTCCTCCTAGGTATGCCTTCTCTCGGCCAGTAATTCTTCAGGGATTAACTGACAATACCGTGAGTGCCCCTGCATTATAAATTCGGATAAGATACCACAGAATCGAAGGGCTGAAAGGGACCCTGGAGGTCTTCTAGTCCAACCCCTTGCTCGAGCAGGAGACCCTAGACCATTCCAGACAAAGTGGCTATCCAATCTCCTTAAAAACCTCCAGCAATGGAGCACCCACAATGGCAGGCTATTCGACCGATTCATTGTTCAATTGTTCCCACTGTCAGGAAATCGCTCCTTAGTTCCAGATTAGAACCAGTGCTATTCTAATCTCTGTCGGTCACTCTAGTTTTGAGACCCCCTTCATATTGGGCATGAATTAATAAAGTCAAGTGGTCACTCTGGGGCTGTGAAGCCACTTCGCCAAGCCTCACTGCGGTCCCAGGCTCTCTCCGTAAATATTTCTGAGCGTGATCAAAGGGAGAAATTTATTGCATGGGTAGAAACAACAGTGGTTATACTTGCACGCCATGCAATCTTGTGGTTTTCTTAACAGCGACTTTCTAAATCCCCCTAATTGCCTGAAGGAATCGCTCTGCTACACACCCACAGACACCAAATGATAAATACAGATAATCCATGACATGCAACCACAATTGGGACCAGAAACCAAGCGGTTGTTAAGTGAATCACTACCCACCATCCTGAGTTTACCTGAGTGTGATTTACATTTTTTTTTTTTTTGATGGAAGCCAATGTTTGCTTTCCTGCAAAAAAATTTTTTTAAAAAACGTTCATTGCAAGCAATGGGCTTGCTTAACGCCTCGGCCACATTCACTTAACAATAGCCGCAAAAAAATTGCAAAATGGAGTCTGTTATGGGATGACCCATTTAATGCCTAATTCCAGGGTCAATTATGAGCCTTGGTGGCGCAGCAGCTTAAAGTGGTGTTAAAGTGACACCCGCTGCCTGCAATTACTGCAAGTTCGAATCTCACCAGGCTCAAGGTTGACTCAGCCTTCCATAGGTAAAATGAGGACCCAGATTGTGGGGGCAATAAACTGACTTTGTATAAAAAAGAACACCACTTGGGGGGGGGGGGCGAAAGCCCTATTAAGCAGGTATATACAAAAGTATGAAGGCTATTGCATTGTAAGCCACCCTGAATCTCCGGAGAGGGGTGGCATATAAATTAAATTAAAAAAAACCAAAACATTTAGTATGGGGTTCTCTGCCTGATTGGGTGGGCGTGGCCATGGTGGGCATGATTTAATCAGCCTCCTGTACTATGGCGGGGTGTGTGTCTGTGTTTGCCCTCTCCGGGCTCCAGAGGCTTTTCTCGAACCTCTGGGAGAGTGAAAACAGCCTCCCCAGGCTCCAGGGGCTCTCTGGACACTGAACTTCCCGAACATCTGGTAGGCCCATTTTTTGCCCTCCCTGAGCCTCCACGCGCACCCTGCACTTACCTGCATGCAAAACGGGCTGCGTGGGGACTCCTTGGAGGGGAGGGGAGGGGAAGGGAGGCGGGGCCAGCCAGGAGTGGGATTTTTCTTGGAAGCCGTTTTGCTTCTCACCCAAGAAGCTTCATCAGCTCTGACTTCCCCACCATTCAGTCAGAGTGGAAGAAGCTTCTTAGATGAGGAGCGAAACATCTTCCAGGAAAAACCCAGAAAGTCCAGTTGCCTCTTGAACAAAAAGCACCTTTGGGAAATGGGAATCCTAAGGGATTACCCATAATCAGCGGTAAAATGCACTTACCTTTGTTACCTGTTCGGAAATGTGAGCGCGCACGCCTCTTCTGCGTATGCGCAGAGGGTCAAAAACGGGATGTAATGAAATCTCGGCGGGTGGGAGCCTCCTGCCACTGGCCATACCGGCTCGCTCAAACTGGATAGATACATCCGGATTTCACCGCTGCCTGTAATTCCCAAAGATTAACTACCCCGTACTTGTATTTCACATGGACTCTGGTCAACGCAATCTTGTTTTGCAGTCAGGAAAAATATATACTGTATTTTCCTGCGTATAAGACTACTTTCTAACACAAAAAAATCTTCTCAAAAGTCGGGGGTCGTCTTATACTCCGGGTCTCATTCTCCTGTAACCAGGCAGACCAGCCCATAAGGCTCTGACGAGCCTTAAATGGCTCTGAGGAGGGTCGTCTTATACGCCGGAAAATACGGTATATATTTTTGAAGGGTGGGGTGTAAAAATTGGAGGTGTCTCTCCATGCTGATTCCCTTCTGTGCCCACAGGAATTCCAGGCTCACTGCACCAAAGATCAGCTGTTGGCCCGGTTTGGAGAACATGTGGTTCGTCTCAGTACCGCCAACACCTACTCTTACCACAAAGGTGAGGATGGAGGAAAAAAACACTTCTTCCCCAATTGTGCCCCAAGCTGAGGTGAGAATGAGCTGAGACACAGAGGTGCAATTTTACACACCTATCAGATGCAAGAAATCGAGGACTAGGATGGAGTTCAAAAGTAGCTCTCGACTTTCATTTAGTGACCGGTTAGATGTTACCCATGGCACTGGAAAAAAGTGACTTATGACCGTTTTTCACACTTATGACCGTTGCAGCATCCCCAGGGTCACGTGATTAAAATTCAGACATTTGACAATTGATTCGTATTTATGACGGTCACGATGTCCTGGGGTCACGTCAGGGGTGGGTTCCACTTACCTTTACTACCGGTTCGCAGCAGGAATGCGCAAGTTATTATTAACTTAATAACTGTAGTGATTCCCTTTACAACTGTAGCAAGGAAGGCAGTAAAATGGGGCGAATTCATTTAACAATGGTCTCGCTTAGCAACAGAAACTTTGGACTCAATTGGGGTCGTAAGCAAAGTTCTACCACTACTGCAAGTTTATTTCATGACATGGACCTGTGACAATCTGAACCGCTAACGGTCAAAGTGAATTTATGCCAGATAAGAGTCAATGGACTTCAAGGGGGACTGGATTTATGTGTGGGAATGTAAGGATTCCAAACTAATGATGTATTTGACTCCACCCTCAGCCACAACCTGGTCATCTCCTACAACACCCTCATTAAAAATAGCCCGTATTGTTGCTGAGCGTGGTACAAAAAGTTGGGTGAAAAGATTGTACATGTTGTGGCCTGTCGGCCGCCAGCCCCTCCAGCAGCTGAATCAGAGGAGGAGGAGGTTTGGGAGTCAGGACCAGCATCAAGGCAACCTGAGAGCTCTGAGCGGGAAGAGGGAATGGAGCTGTCAGAGATAGAGACAGAGGTCTGGGCCATCTGTCAGCCTTCAGATGGAGAGTCAACAGCCCCCAGGTCTGGAGGTGGCTGATGAGGAAGAGGAGGAACAGCTGGGTCCAGTGCCTGACATGCGGGCACGCAGAAGGCAGAGGAGAGGAGAGCAGTGGAAATCCATGGGCCGGTCCTTGGGACCGAAGAGCCATCGCTGCTAACGAAGCCCCACCCTAACTCTGGGGATAAAAGGCCGGAGGCGGAGATGAATAGATGTGGCAGACAACTATTCAACTTCCGGCTGGACAGACTTGTTAGCCTGTGTTGAGAGAGAAACTTTTTGCTGGGGTTGCTGGCACTCCTAATAAAAGAATAATTGTTTCAGCTACAGAGGATTTGTCGTGTTTGGAGAGCTGGGTCAGAACCAAAGGTGGCATTCACCAGGTTCTGACCAGTTTTGGTGAACCGGTAAATACCACCTCTGACTGGCCCCGCCCCCATTTATTCTCTGCCTCCCGAGTCCCAGCTGATCAGGAGGAAATGGGGATTTTGCAGTAACCTTTCTCTGGAGTGGGGTGGGAATGGGGATTTTACAGTACCCTTCCCCTGCCAAGCCACACCCACACCAAGCCAGGCCACTCCCACAGAACCAGTAGTAAACAAATTTTAATCCCACCACTGGTCAGACCAGCAAAGCTTTGGCAGAAAATGCATTGAGTTGTTACTGGTGGTTGAACTTAGGTCTCTTGTGGGAACGTAACGATTCCAAACTGATGGTGCGTTTGACTCCACTCTCAGCCACTCTCAGTCGGATTAAAATATTGCACAGCATTGAGTTCTTACTGGCTGTTCCTTTGATGCAGTTGATCTACCCTTCCAAGATTATGTGGATCATTTGCTGGAACCCCAGGATCTGGCTTCCCTAGGAAGTGGTGAGTAGGATGTAACTATTGCTCGGCATAAATCAGATCTTCATGCTTCCTTGATCCATGGCAACCCAGACTCAGTCTGGATTCCACAGACGAGAATCAGCTGATGTCAACTCTTCCAGGTAGACTACAGATAGTCCTCGACTTACAACAGTTCATTTAGTGACCGTTCAAAGTTACAACGGCACTGGGAAAAAGTGACTTACGACCATTTTTCATACTTACGACCATTGTAGCATCCCCGTGATCCCATGATTAAAATTCATATGCTTGACAACTGATTCATATTTATGATGGTCACAGCCTCCTGGGATCATGTGATCCCCTTTTGCAACAAGCAAAGTCAATGTGGAAGCCAGGTTCACTTAACAACCGGGTTACTAAGTTAAGAACTGCAGTGATTCACTTAACAAAAATGGCAAGAGAAGCCGTAAAATGGAGTAAAATTCACTTAACAAAGGTCTCACTTAGCAACTCTTGGGCTCAATTGTGGTTGTATGTCGAGGACTACCTCTAGTCTAGACCTGTATACCAAAATTATGAATATGAAAACTACTTTTTTATGATAGGATTATAGTAACAAATCCTGCAACTCTGAATGCACTTTCCCCTTCCTTCCCTTTAATTTCGGAAGAGCAAGAGTCAATTTTTGTATAGTGGTCTAGAAACTAGACCACTAGGAGAGCATGAGTTCTAGTCCTGCCTTAGTCATGAAAGCCTGCTGGGTGACTTTGGGTCAGTGATTCTCTCTTAGTCCAACCCACCTCACAGGGTTGTTGTTGTGGGGGGAAAAAGGCAGAGGAAACAGTAGTAGGTTTGAATTACTTATAAAATAATAAAAATGGGATAAAGGTAAAGGTTCCTCTCGCACATATGTGCTAGTTGTTCCCGACTCTAGAGGGCGGTGCTCATCTCCGTTTCAAAGCCGAATAGCCAGCGCTGTCCAAAGACGTCTCCGTGGTCATGTGGCCGGCATGACTCAATGCCAAAGGCGCATGGAACACTGTCACCTTCCCACCAAAGGTGGTCCCTGTTTTTCTACTTGCATTTTTTTAACCTGCTTTCGAACTGCTAGGTTGGCAGAAGCTGGGACAAGTAGCGGGAGTTTACCCCATTTCGCGGCACTAGGGATTCGAACTGCTGAACTGCCAACCTTTCAATCGACAAGCTCAGCGTCTTAGCCAACTGAACCACCGCATCCCTAAAAGATGGGATCGAAATCTAATAAATAAACTGAGTCTGAGATGCTTTCTCAAAGTACATTTCTGCTCCGGACTCAGATTTCCTTTATCTTTATTTCGATTGCAGTTATTTTCACTGCTCAATATGGATAAAGTTATCTCCCTTGCAAATGATCTTCTCTCCCAGATGTTTTTCTTTCCCTTGAAGATACTTGATTGATTTTAATGGGGTTTTTAAAATTTTTGGTATTACTAATTTCTGGGGTTTTAAATTGGGTATTTTAAAGGGGTTTGAGACTTTTATTTTGGAATGCCAACGATTTAATCTAATTTTAAATTTTTTTAATATTTGTATTATATGTGTTTTAATTTGGCTGTTCACCGCCCTGAGTCCCCCTCTCGGGGAGAAGGGCGGTATATAAATTGAAATAAATAAATAAATAATAAATAAATAATACTGAGACAAGAAGGTTGCAGGTGCAACCCAATTTAGTCCCTGGTTTTGGCCCCCAGGACCCAAGAAAAGCAAAAGGTCTGTTGGGAAAAACGACTAACTTCTCTGTCTTTCCTTCTTCCCTGCAGAAACCCTCTACTTCTTCGGAAACAATAATTTCACTGAATGGGGGTCCCTCTTCAAGAAATACAACCCACCACCTTTCAGGATTCCAGGCACCACAGGAGCATACAGTTTTGGGATTGGGGGTCAGTAGCTGGTATCTTCAGGAGATGTTTTAACACCTTCATGGGGCAACAGTGTTGGCTTCGTAGCTTCATCTGCTTTGTTAGGACCATGTAGCAATAGCGCTTAGACTTATATACCGCTTCACAGTGCTTTATAGCCCTGTCTTAGCAGCTTACAGAGTCAGCCTCTTGCCCTCAACAATCTGGGTCCTCATTTTACCGACTTTGGAAGGATGGAAGGCTGAGTCAACCTTGAGCTGGTCAGGATTGAACTCCTGGCAGTTGGCAGAGTCAGCCTGCAATACTGCATTCTAACCACTGTGCACCATGGAAGGAAGGAAGGAAAGGAAGGAAAGGAAGGAAGGAAGGAAGGAAGGAAGGAAGGAAGGAAGGAAGGAAGGAAGGAAGGAAGGAAGGAAGGAAGGGCAATAGAAATAGTCCTTAGACTTATATACCACTTCATAGTGCTTTACAGCCGTCTCTAAGCAGTTTACAGAGTCAGCCTCTTGCCCCCCAACAATTTGCATCCTTCTTAGTGCCAAATCTGTATGTCTCCTTCGTTCCAAAGATACAAGACTATCACCAAAAAAGGATCGTCTGTGGATTCCCTGCCAAAAAACTAAAAATGGGGTCATTGGGTATTCATTGCGTCACACAAAGCCCATCTTCATCCAGGGCCAATCAGATGTTAGCTAGCAGCAGAGATGTCTCTTCCTCTTCTGCCACTGCTGTCCAGTGCATGAAATCAGAGGTCCAGCCAGTTGAAAAGACTATACTATAGGTTTATAGTCCGCTAAAGCTCTCTAGAAGAATCCGAACTACTAACAGCCAAAGCGAGTTGGTGGTACGGTAGATAAGAACAGAATTCAAGATGGGCTGGGCTGAGATCACTTGTGGGCACCGAAGGACTCCAGACTGATGACGCATTTGACTCCTCCATCGGGCTCAGCCAGGTCGTCTCCTACACTACACCTCTCTTGCAACTGGTCTTGAGAGTCACAGTATCTCCAACATAGAAGAAGCACAGTGTCTTCAAGGCTAAGAGTCCTCAGGAGGGTCAGCCTTCAGTCACCCATGTCAGTATATGTCACGTGGCAATTTCATAATGTCACGGAAGTCCCGTGATGCTGATGGGATAGCTCTGTCCAGCAGGTCTAATATATTAGATTCAGGCAATGGTGGGTTTCACATTATGTTACTACCAGTTCGCCACGCGCCTGATTTGTGTATGCACCTGCCTTCCGAGCATGCACCCGGCCTCAAAAACGTGCCTAAATAAGATAGCATAGAGCTGGGGCTGGTGGGCAGGCTCACCCGTGATTTCCGCTACCAGTTCAGGCCCAAACCGGCTGAATACCAGCTCTCGATTCGGGTAGATTCTTATGAAGAACCAGATTCCAAAGGTTGAGTCATATGCCAGTGACCTTTGGGCTAAGCCCAGGATCCACCAAGATCATTCATACAGAATGTCCATCGTGTGGTCAGAGAGCTTTGCCTTTCTCTCTCTCTCTCTCTCTCTCTCTTTTTTTAAAATAATATTTTATTATGACACAATATGACAATCAGATAACATACAACATATAAATATCTCCTCTTTTTTAAACAATGTTTCTTGGTGGTCTACTTTCTGTTTTGTATTTTTCCTCCCTATATCTCTCTTATTATTTCATTTTTTCCATTGTTCCTTTTTCTTTGGTTACATTGTATTTTCTAACACTGATAAACTTAATTTTATACATTTCTATACATTTGTTGTATACGTATTTTATACTTTTGACTTCTTCCCTGTATTTATTATTCTTTATTTCTAGACTCAAGCCATTCATACCATTTGTTCCAAATTATATAATAATCTGTCTCTTCTTTTTCTTTAATTTCTTTTGTTAATTTGTCCGTCTCGGCACATTCTAAAACTTTTTCTATCACTTCTTCGTCTGTTGGAGTTTTTTCCTGTTTCCTGCATATGTTATTTGTGCAGCAGTTATGATATGTAGAATTGCATATTTTATTTCTTTGATGTATGTTCTCATTAATATTCCTAACAAGAATGTTTCCGGTTTCTTTCAGTTGGTTGATCTATTATTTTTTCTATCCATTTTTTTTTTATATTTGTCCAAATTTTTTTTTTCTGAGAGCTTTGCCTTTCTCAAGCGTCCTTCCTGTCCCAGTTGAGAATTCTGGACTGCGCTCCAGGTCATCGGGATAAGGAAACAATGCAATTCTCCATCTGGATTTAATTTCTCCTTTTTCTCTTTTTTCCCAATCTCTTTCAGGGTCTGGTTCCGGAGTGCCATTTCATTGGCACGGGCCTGGCTTTTCGGAGGTCATCTTCGGGAGGAAGGTGAGTGGACCAACAAGGCGTTCAGGAATGGGCTGCTGGGGATTCGCAGGGGTTCGGGAGAACCTGTAGCTAAGATTCTGTGCAGTTCGGAGAACCACCAAATCTCACTCCTGCCTGGCCCTGTCCACCCCTCCCCTCCCAGGAGCCCCCACGCAGCCCGTTTTGGATGCAAGGCTCGGGGAGGCCTACCGGAAGTCTGGAGAGGCTATTTTCACCCTTCCGGAGGCTCGAGAAAAGCCTCTGGAGCCTGGGGAGGGCAAAAATGCCCCGCCCCTCACCGTGGTGCAGGAGGCCGACTAGGCCACGCCCACCATGGCCACTCCCACCCAGCAACCAGGCAGAGAACCCCTTGCTAAAATTTTTGAAGCCCATCCCTGAAGGCATTGCCCTACAAACTTACGTTCTCACCTGTTTATGGGATGTGAGAATAACCTTGGGAGACAGGAGGAAGATGCTGCAGCCGAGACAGCTACAGCTGATCAGAGAAATCCCAGCCCACAGAAGGAACGGGAAGGGAGAAAGCGCTTCAGAAGAACAGCACAGAATAACAAGAGTTGGAAGGGACCTTGGAGGTCTTCTAGTCCAACCCTCCTTGCTCAAGCAGGGGACCCTATATCAGAAGAGAAGAATCCTGTCCTAGTTCTCATGGCTGGGGAATTCTGGGAGTTGAAGTTCACACCACTCAAAGCTGCTTAAGAAACATGTCCTATACCAGCCCTGGCGGAACTTTTAGACACCGAGTGCCCAAACTGCGCACACGCATGCCCAAACTGAAAGGCGTGTGCGAACGTGCGCTTGGACGAACATGGGCATGCGCAGACATGTGCTGACATGCGCAAATGTGCATGCGTGGCTATGCGCATGTGCAAACATGCACATGTGCAGAAATGCGTGCGCGCATGCATGGACATGCGGGCACGCAAAGCAGAGACCCGAAGACCAGCTGGCTGGCGGGAGGCGGGGCATCCCAACACCCACCAGCGCGGCAAGAGGTAAGATCCTTTTCTTTCGTGAGCTTCTGTTTCATCGTTTGCAAGAGAAGCTCGCGAAAGAAACGCCGCGGGGATCTGACCTGGGGCGACAGTCCGCGCGCTGGCAGACAGGACTCTCTGTGCCACCTCTGGCACTCGTGCTGTAGGTTCTCCATCACAGTCCTATATTAAATCTCAAAACGACTTTAACAAATGTAGCATCGGGGGACAGAGAGAGAGAGAGTGAGAGCCTAGATTTCTGAGCAATTGGAGGAAGATGATAACGGCGGTAAGAATCCTGTGATTTGTGTCGTGAATATTTCAAGGGGTTTTATTCATCTCGATGCCACCATATTGGAGTAGGAGATGTACTGAACTATCACGCAGTCAGGGATGGGCTTCAAAAATTTTAGCAAAGGGTTCTCTGCCCGGCTGCTAGGTGGGCGTGGCCATGGTGGGCATAGCCTATTCGGCCTCCTGCACCATGACAGGGAGGCATTTTTTCCCTCCCCGGGCTCTGGAGGCTTCTCTCGAGCCTCCGGGAGGGAGAAAATAGCCTCCCCAGGCTCCGGAGGCCCTTTGGAAGCTGGAAACAGGCCCAAACTTCTGGTAGGCCTGTTTTTCGCCCTCCCCTAGCCTCCACGTGCGCCCTGCACTTACCTGAATCCAAAACGAGCCGTGTGGGGACTCCCGGGAAGGGCCTGGCCAGCCAGGAGCGGGATTTGGGGGTTCTCTAAACTGCACAGAATCTTAGCTAGAGGTTTTCCCGAACCCCCAGCAGCCCATCCCTGCATGCAGTGGTGTAAAGCTTGTCCTTACGTCTTGAACTCTCTCTCTCTGCCCAGCACTGGTTCCTGTATCCTCCGGAGAAAACGCCAGCATTCCACCCCAACAGGACAACCCTGTCCTGGTTCCTGGATACGTACCCTTCCTTGCCGCCTTGGGAGAAGCCGGTGGAGTGCACCATCCATCCAGGAGAGGCAGGTGGCTGTAGGGCTGTGCATATGCGCACGCTTCCCTTTTGCCCCGTGTACAGATGGGGCTTCCAGGCAGAGTGCACAAAACACCGCCAAGCTCTATTGGTCCAACAGGGGTTTTGGAAAACATGGCACAGTCGCCTGGATTCGCACAACCGCCTTAGGCGCACAAACAAAGGTTTCCAAACGTCAGCCTGCAGTTCAGGTTCTGGTGCATCGAAGAGGATTCTTTAATTGCGTAGGAAAAGCTTTCCCTTTTTGTACCATTTGAAAATTATGATTTAACAAGTCTTTGGGGCGTTTGTAAGTAAGTCCTCGAATTATGAAGGGTTGCTTAGGGATCCTTTGAAGTTAGGAATGGACCGGTGGTGGGTTTCAAATTTTTTTACTAAAAAATTTAGTAAATTCTGGTTCTGTGGGCGTGGCTTGGTGGGTGTGGCTTGGTGGGCATGGCAGGGGAAGAATACTGTAAAATCTCCATTCCCTCCCCACTCCAGGGGAAGGATATTGCAAAATCTCCCTTCTCTCCCCACTCCAGGGAAAGGATACTGCAAAATTTGCACTCACCCCACTCCAGGGGAAGGATACTGCAAAATCTCCATTTTCACCCCACTCCTGGGAGAAGGAATTGCAAAATCCCCATTTCCTTCCCACTCCTGGGAAAAGGGTATTGCAAAATCTCCATTTCCTCCCCACTCCTGGGGGAAGGATATTGCAAAATCCCCATTCCCTTCCCACTCCAGGGGAAGGATACTGCAAAATCCCCACTCCTGGGGGAAGGATACTGCAAAATCTCCATTCCCACCCCACTCTGGGACCAGTCAGAGGTTGTATTTGCTGGTTCTCCGAACTGCTCAAAATTTCCACTGCTGGTTCTCAAGGACCTGTCAGAACCCTTGAAATGGACTCTGAAAATGGAACTTACAAAGAGGGATTCAAAGTGTTGATGTCTGCCCCTTTCCATGGTTACATGACCACCTTTTGGGCATATGAAAACTGGCTCACATTTATGGCCATTCACCCCACGCTCGTGATCGCAATTTATAACATTTTGGTTAAAAACTCGGATTTATTTCTGGTTTCCAGCCAACATTGCCCTGTAGCAAAAGTGGGTTTGTTTTACAACCTCTGCAAGAAAAGGTTATAAAAATCAGTTGCGGTCATGTGTCATTCCACCATCACAACTTAAAACCAAAATTGTGGGCTCAATTAGGGTTGTTAAATCAAGGAATACCTGTATTGGAAGTTTTCCAGAGTTGGCTGGAACCCCAGGCTCTCTGCTGTGCATCACTGGCTTAGAATAATTTTTCTTAAACTTGCCCTTGCTGGGGATTTCTGGGAGTTGAAGTCCACGTCTTAAAAATTGGCAATTTTGAGAAACTGGCTTAGAATGAGATATGAACTCTGCTGATAAGTAGTTCTGTTCCCATCAAGTAGGAGGATTAGCCTGAGACAGAAAAGGAAGAAAGGAGAGGGGAGGAGGGAAGGACAGAAGGAAGGAAGGAAGGAAGGAAGGGGGAGGGAAAAAAGGGAGGAAGGAAGGAAAGGGTGAGGGAGGGAAAGAAGGAAAGGAAGAAAGGGAAGGGGGAGGGAGGAGGAAGGAAGGAGAAGGAAGGGGGAGGGAAGGAAAGGAAGGAGGGAGGGAGGAGAAGGAAGGGGGAGGGAGAGAAAAAAGGAAGGGGGAGAGGAGGGAAGGAGAAGGAAGGGGGAGGGAAGGAAAGGAAGGAGGGAGGGAGGAGAAGGAAGGGGGAGGGAGGGAAAGAAGGAAGGAGGGAGGAAGAAAGGAAGGAGAAGGGGAGAGAAGGAAAGGAAGGAGGAGGGAGGAAAAGAAGGAAGGGAGAGAGGAGGGATGGAGAAGGAAGGAAGGGGGAGGGAGGGAGGAAGGAGAAGAAGGGGAGGGAAGGAAAGGAGGGAGGGAGGAGAAGGAAGGAAGTGGGAGGGACGGGAAGGAGGGAGGAAGGAAGGAAAAGGGGGAGAGAAGGAAAGGAAGGAGGAGGGAGAGAGGAAGGAGAAGGAAGAAAGGAAGGGGGAGGGAGGGAAGGAAGAAAGAAAGGAAAGATCTTCTACAAAGCTATTGCATCTGAAGTCATTCTCTCTTTCCTTCCAGATTCTGTATTTTCCAGACCACTGGTGGCACGCCACCCTCAACTTGGACACCAGTGTTTTCATCTCCACATTCCTGGGTTAGCAGCTCCAAGTGACACCTCCTCTATGTCGGAACTCTTGCCACCATTCCTCATGCAAAGAAATTGGATTTCTTGGCCCTTTCACACCTCCATGCTGGTCTACTGATTGAAAATTGTCCCAGTCTCCCCGTAAGATGAACGGCACAATTGTTCATTTGGGCACAAGGCTTCGGAGCCGGAGACTATAACTTCCATCACCCGGAAATATCTCTGTTGGCTTGCTCCAATGGAGTTGACGAAATTCAACAGCCTGAAGACCTCATGAAGGTGGTGGCCATCAGCGATGGTTGACCATAGTAACACCATCTCTATGGCCGTTTAGATCGGCAGAGGTGATGTGGTCCAACTGACCAATCTTACACTCCTCTTTCTCAGGGATCTCCTCCTAAACCGTTTCAGCCAGCATCTCAGGACCAACTCCTCCCCACATTTCTCTCTCCTCTGCCTCTTTGTCTCTCTCCCTGTTGTGGGTGGAATCCTGATTTAGTTAATTTTCTTTCTCTGTTTTTCTCTCTCTCTCTCTCTCTGTGTTATTCTCTCTGTGTTACTCTTTCTGTTTCTCTTTCTTTCTGTTTCTCTCTCCATTTCTCTGTTTCTCTCTCTTCTTCTCTCTCTCTCCGTTTCCCTCTCTCGATTGTTTCTCTCCGTTACTCTCTCTCTCTGTTACTCTTTCTCTCTCTTTCTCTGTTCTTTCTCCATTTCTGGGTTTTTCTCTCTCCGTTTCTCCCGTTTCTCTGTTTCTATCTCTCTGTTTCTTTCTCCCTCTCTCTCTGTTTCTCTCCGTTACTCTCTCTCTCTCTGTGTTAACTGTTTCTTTCTCTGTTTCACTTTCTGTGTTTCTCTTTTTGTTTCTCTCCGTTTCTGTTTCTCTCTCTGTGTTTCTGTTTCTCTCTCTCTGTTTCTCTCGTTTGTTTCTCTCCGTTACTCTTTCTCTCTCTTTGTTTCTTTCTCCGTTTCTGTGTTTTTCTCTCTCCATTTCTTCCCGTTTCTGTTTCTCTGTTTCTATCTGTTTCTTCCTCTCTCTCTCTCTGTTTCTCTCTGTTACTGTCTCTGTGTGTTACTGTTTCTTTCTCTGTTTCTCTTACTGTGTTTCTGTGTTTCTCTTTTTGTTTCTCTCCGTTTCTCTGTTTCTTTCTCTCTCTCCCTGCCCGCATGCAGAGGTAACCACTACTGCTTCTCTTGTGTGTCAGCCAGCTAGCTCTTCCAACTCCCCAGGGGATATTTACTCCACCAGGTGACTAAAAATAATTTAAGCTGCTCAAAATTACAGGCTTGCAGGGCAGGTAGGAAATCTCATGACTTGTATGCAAGGGTTGGTCAGCAACCTGAGGGCGAACACACCTGGGTTCACCTGGAAGCAACCTGTTTGTACCTCCTGCTCCCCGTGTTTCTCTGGCAGGGAAGGCCTACATTCCTTTCCTTTTCTCTTGCAAAATGGTTTTCCTGCCAACTGGATGTCCAGAAACGCGACCGGCAGATTCTGGTCTCGTTTCGATCAGATTTATATCCCTGGCTGATGTGGAATACCAGAGCAGATCTTAGCATAAACATTTTGGTTTTTTTTTTTTTAAAAAAAAACCCGCAACCTGTGTTTCAGTCAAGAGTTAATTTCGTTCTGGCTTTTCCTCTGGAGATTTTGCTGATTTATTTATATCTCACCTGCATTTCTTTTTAGAAGTAACTCAAGGTGGCAAGCATGCCTAATACTCCTCCTTCCTCCCATTTTCTCCACAAATGAAAACCATGGGAGATGAGTTGGGTTGAGAGTGACTGACTGGCCCAAGATCCTCCAACTGGTTTTCATGCCTAAGGTGGGACTAGAACTCACCATCTCCTGGTGATTGGCGCCAAGTCACCCAGTTAAGTCTTTGTGTCTAAGGCGGAACTAGAACTCACTGTCTCCTGGTGATTGGCACCACATCACCCAGGTAGTTTTCGTGTCTAAGGCGGGACTAGAACGCATCGTCTCCTGGTGATTGGCGCCAAGTCACCCAGTTAGTTTCCGTGTCAAAAGCGGGACTAGAACTCACCATCTCGTGATTGGCGCCACGTCACCCAGTTAGTTTTCGTGTCTAAGCTGGGACTAGAACTCACCGTCTCCTGGTGATTGGCGCCAAGTCACCCAGCTTTCATGTCTAAGGCAGGACTAGAACTCACCATCTCCTGGTGCAATCAGAGGCATTCAACCAGAGGCTCAGAGGCATTCAACCAGCTTTCATGCCTATGGCGAGATTAGAACTCCGAGTCTCCTGGTGATTGGCTTAGTCACCTAGCTGGCTTTTCATACCTAATGCAGGACTAGAAATCACTGTCTCCCAGTTTCTAATGGCCTTAACCATTAGATCAAATTAGCGCTTTAGTTTCCTTGCTTTGGTCTAGGCAACTTGATGTGCAGTTCCCAACTACTATTTGCAAGGGCAACTACTCACAGACGATGATTCAGGTTCAGCTAGACATTCCAGAGATTCACCGCAGATACACAAGACCCAAGATTAGAAAAGCTGTCACGGTTGTGATGAAAATATTGGTCTTGAAGGCTTCCAAGCTTCGTCAGATTTCCTTTTCAAGTTGGAATGTGCCAAGCCAATGAGTCAACTTTTCTTTTTCCTCCCCGTTCTCGACTTTGAGGGCCATCTACAAAAGAACCAAGCTTCTGAGTGATGGCCCTCCAGATGCACCTCCAGCTGCTCTTGACCTCGTTTTAGGTTTCTGGACGGGGTGGTGGACTACCATCTTCCTGTCTCCATTCCCCCAAGCAGCTTTGCTCAAAGCATCTGAGCATTATCTAGAATGGAGCTGATGGCCAATGGTGTAGCTGATGAGAACCAGTTACTGAATCCCCGTTAGCATGTTTTCCCTTTATTTCTCCTCTTCTTCTTTTGCCATGTTCATCATCGGACGCTGGCAATCCTATTTTTATCAACAGCCGCACAAAAAAAGGGCTCTTGAGTTTTGTCCAAACTGGTCCCTTAAATTTTGAAGCCATGATGTTCTTCTCCAGAAGCCTAGATCTCGTTTGCCTTCCATCTTTCCCTGGAGGATTAAGTGAAGGATGCCCTATTTTTCCAGGTGTCGCATCACACGTCCAAAATATTCTAACTTTCGCTTTTTTTATGGTTTTGATGATTTCCCTTGGCTTTCCCAGGCGGCTTATCCCCTCCTCATTTCTGATTTTGTCAACCCAACTTATACATAACAGCCGCCTGTAAATCCACATTTTTAACGCTTCTCGTCTCTTCAAGTGGCTTTCCATCAGAGACCATAAAACAGCCCCCCCCCCCCCAACCACCCGAGCTGCAACTCATTACTGGGCCTTGAGCTTTTCGGAAACCAGGCTGCAGAAGTGGCAGGCGGGCGTGGGTGTTCATCCCCACTGGCATTAGCGGGTGAGCACATGTGCTCCATTTGCATTCAGGGTGGCAGAAGTGGTATTCGGCAGGTTCTGACCAGTTCTGGAGAACCGGTAGCGGAAATTTTGAGTAGTTCGGACAACCGGTAAATGCCACCTCTGGCTGGCCTCGCCCCCATCTATTCTCATCTATGCCTCCCGAGTCCCAGCTGATTGGGAGGAAATGGGGATTTTGCAGTATCCTTTTTTTTTTAATAATTTGATTTATATGCCGCCCTTCTCTGGAGACTCAGGGCGGCTTACAATGCGTTAAGCAATAGCCTTCATACTTTTGTATATTTATACAAAGTCAGCTTATTGCCCCCACAAACTGGGTCCTCATTTGACCTACCTTAGAAAGGATGGAAGGCTGAGTCAACCTTGAGCCTGGTGAGATTCGAACTTACTAATTGCAGACAGCTGGTGTTAATCACAATGCTTTAGTCTGCTGAGCCACCAGGATCAGGTCCTTCCCCTGGAGTGGGGAGGAAATGGGGATTTTACAGAATTCTTCCTCTGTCACGCCCACCAAGCCAAGCCACTCCCACAGAACCGGTAGTAAAAACATTTTGAATCCCACCACTGCATGGTGGATGTGCATGCTCACTGCTCATGCAAATGGAGCTGCATACATGCATGCTTGCCAGCCTGCCATGCATACGGACCCATCCCCTTTACCCCACCCACCCCGCCGACTGGCAAAGGCGGATAGGTTGGGGAACTCTTTTGTCATAAGGGATCCGTTTCTAAAAACGGAGTTCAACACAAGAGGCTGGCCCACTTCACGCTTAGTTTTTTATCTGTCTTCTTAGTATTTGGTTTTAATGTTAGGTCTTTTCTCAGTTGGTGGAATGGGTACAGGCAGTCCTCTACTTACAACAGTTTGTTTAGTGACGGTTCCAAGTTACGACGGCACTGACAAAAATGTAACTCGCGGCTATTTTTCCGAGTTAACGACCTTTTCAACATCGCCATGACCGTGTGATCAAAATCCAGATGCTTTCATATTTAGGATGGTCACAGCATCCCAGGTTCATGTGATTCCACATTTGCGACCTTCTGACAAGCACAGTCCAATGGGGGGAAAGCCAGATCCACTTAGCAACCAGGTGACTAGCTAATCGACGGCAGCGATTCGCTTAACAACGGAGGCATGGAAAGCTGGTAAAACGGGGCAAAACTCAATTTAGTTTTCACTTAAGCCCTTAAATCTCACTTAAGAGATTTAAGGACTCAACTGCGGCCGTAAGTCGAAGACTGCTACATGTCAAATAGGTGAATCCTTCATCCAGAATTGATACCCACAGATACCAGTGAAGGTATAGGACAGTGATAGCTAACCTTTTTGCTGCCATGAGCCAAAAGTGGGGGGAGCGTGGGGGAGGGGGAGTTGCACCCACGCATGCCCACACCTATAATTCAGTGCGCCTCTCCCCCACACTCCTCCTGCCTTTGGCACACGATGGCACGGTGGGCCCAGTAGGCCCATTTTTCACCCTCCCCAGGCTCCAGAGGCTTTCTTGGAGCCTGGAGAGAGCAAAAACAGCCTTCCCATCCCTCTGGAGTCCAGAAACGGCCCGTTTGCCGACTTCCAGTGGGACTGGAAGGCCCGTTTTTCGGCCTCCCCAGGCTCCAGAGCCTTTCTAGGAGCCTGGGGAGGGTGAAAATGGCCTTCCCCATCCCCGGAGGCCAGAAATAGCCTGTTTCCCAACTTCTGGTGGCCCCGGAGAGCCCGAAAATCAGCTGGCTGGCGCCACATGCGCTCGGGTGCCACCTGTGGTACATGTGCCATAGGTTCGCCATCACGGGTATAGGAGAAAAGCGATAAACAAAATAGAAATGCAATTTGTTAGCATAAGCACTGGACTCTTTATCCTGCAAAGCCTTTTCCAACAGCTTGCCTCCAGAAGTTATGGGCGCTCCATCACTGGAGGTTTTTTTAAGAAAAAACGGACAAAGATTTGTCCAGAACGTTATAGGGCAGTGATGGTGAACCCTTTTGGCACCGAGTGCCCAAACCAGAATGCGTGTGCTTGCATATGTACACGCGGAGTGCCGGAAACCCAGCCAGCCAGCTGGTTTTTGGGTTTCCCGGACGTCCGTGTGCGCCAGCCAGCCCGTCTTCGCGCACACTGGAGCATTGGAAACCTGAGCACAAGCTGGCCGGCACGCACATGCCTGTTTTTTGGGTGTTTTCCGGGCCGTTTTCCGGCTGTTTTTTGGGCCTTTTAAAAAGCCATTTTTGGGCCAAAAAAGATCTGAAAAACGCCCGAAAAATGGCCTGTTTTTTGGCCATTTTGGGGGTCCTTTTCAGGCTGTTTTCTGGCGCTCCAGTGCCCGCAATGACCAGCTGGCCAGCATGCATGCATGCCCCAGAAACCCAAAGACCAGCTGGCAACGGCACATGTGCCCATAAGAGAGGGCTCTGCGTGTCACCTCTGGCACATTTGCCATAGGTTCACCATCATGGTTTCTTCTGCTTGAACAGGGATTTGGATTAGAAGACCTCCAAGGTCCCTTCCAACTCTTTGTTATTCTGTTTTCCGTATTATATTCTCTTTAACTAGGCTGCAATTCCTTACTGGTGAGGCAATGGCATTTTGGACATGCTCAGAGATAAATTAACCAGCAAAAGGAAGACAAGATCTTCAAAGGAGACAGGAGGATGTCCAGGTGCCAGTAGAAAGTTGTTGGGGGTTTTTTTTGTCTTCAAACAGACACCCAGGCACCTTCCCTCCTTCCTCACTTTTGCTGCAATTTGAATATTCGATTAAAAAATATTTTATCATCGTTTCCTCGCAGGAGAGCAATTTCCAGATTCTTTTTTTCCCTCTCTCGCTCATCTGCTCCGAGAATCTTAATTGGAGAGCCCAACAATGCCGGCCCAAAAATAAAAGAGCAGGATATGAGCGGAGCGGCGGGGGAGGAAAAGCTTCAACTCTGCAAAAAGTTAATTTGATTTAATGCCTGCGTGGTCCCAAGGCGGAGGGAAAAATGGAACAGTGTGTCCCAGTTAAGGTGCTGCTGCCATGTTGCAGGTGAGCCTTTCGCCCTGCAACATTTGGCAGTATGTGTTAAATGGAAGCGATAAGAGGTGCAAAAGAATTTCTGACTAGCGATAGCAATAGCACTTCTATACCGCTTCACTCTTCTATAAAGAGTGTTTTAGAGCCCTCTCTAAGGAGTTTACAGAGTCAGCATCTTGTCCCCCAACAATCAGGGTCCTCATTTTACCGACCTCGGAAGAATGGGAGGCTGAGTCAACCTTGAGCTGGTCAGGATCGAACTGTTGGCAGTGGGCAGTTAGCCTGAAATGCTGCATTCTAAACACTGTGCACCAGGAAGGAAGGAAGGAAGGAAGGAAGGAAGGAAAGGACAGCAATAGCTTCACAGTGCTTTTACAGCCCTCTCTAGGCGGTTTACAAAGTCAGCCTCTTGCCCCCAACAATCTGAGTCCTCATTTTACCCATCTTGGAAAGATGGGAGGCTGAGTCAACCTTTAGCCAGTCAGGACTGAACTCCAGTCTGTGGGCAGAGTCAGCCTGCAAAACCACATTCTAACCACTGCGCCACTAGGGCTCCTAATGCAACATCCAGTCAAATACAGCAATAGCCCTTAGACTTATATACCACTTCACAGTGCTTTCCAGCCCTCTCTAAGCGTTTTACAGAGTCAGCACATTGCCCCCCGACAATCTGGGTCCTCATTTTACCGACCTTGGAAGGATGGGAGGCCGAGTCAACCTTGAGTCGGTCAGGATCGAACTGCTGGCAGCGGGCAGTTTGCCTGTAATGTTCGTTCTAACCACTGTGCCAGTACAGCTAATCCCAAAAGCACTTAAACCAAGGCTATCAAACTCCTGGTCAGCAGGCCGGATGCATCATGTGCTGACCACGCTTACGACCCGTTTAGCGAAGTGGGGGGGAAATGTCCCGCTACGTCATGTGACGTCACTGTGACCGAAGTTTGACACCCCTGACTTAGACTTATATACTGCTTCACAGGGCTTTACAGCCTTCTCTAAGCAGTTTAAGAGTCAGCCTATTTCCCCCAATAATTTGGGTCCTTGCAAATGGCGACCACGTGGCCCCAGGACGCTGCAACCGGTTGTAAACACAGGACAGCTGGTGAGCACCTAAACCGCGATCATGCGATGATGGGGATTGATGTGACAAGTTGTGTGAACCACCGGTCACAGGTCGCATTTTTTTCCAGTACCATTATTTATTTATTTATTTAATTTATTATTGCGATTTCTATGCTGCCCTTCTCCCGAAGGACTCAGGGTGGCTTACAAGATAAAAAAATCAACAATAACAGCTAAAATGTAAGTTAAAAACGAATTTAAAATTAATTAAAATTATTACAACGGGAAACCCCTCGACGGGTCAGTCCAGTTGACGAAAGAGCCACGTCTTCAGCTCGCGGCGAAAGGAGAGGAGGTCGGGGGCTGTCCTAAGCACGGTGGGCAAAGCTTTCCAGAGGGTCGGCGCTCCCACAGAGAATGTTCTCCCCTGGGGGGCCGCCAGCCGACATTGGCTGACAGCACCCTGAGGAGGTCCGCTCTGTGAGAGCGCACGGGACGATGGGAAGATGGCAGGAGATGATCCTGCAAGTACCCCAGGCCTAAGGGGTACAGGTTGTATAGGTAAGCACCAGCACCTTGAAACGAACCCGGAGGACCACCGGCATCCAGTGCAGCTCGCGCAGGAGAGGTGTTACACAGGAGTAACGAGAAGCTCCCGTAACAACCCGCGCGGCCGCATTCTGGACTATTTGAAGTCTCTGGATGCATCACAAGGGCAGCCCCATGTAGAGGGCGTTGCAGTAATCCAACCGAGAAGTAACAAGGGCGTGAGTGATCATGGTGAAGGCATCCCGCTCTAGGAAAGGGCACAACTGGCGCACCAGGCGTACTTGTGCAAAAGCCTCCCTGGTCACGGCTGTCAAATGATCATCTAAGGACAGCCGAGAATCCAGGAGGACTCTCAGATTGTGGACCCTGTCGGAGGGAGTAACTTTGAACAGTCGCTAAACAAACAGTCGTAAGTCGAGGACTATCTCTAGCAGGCCCAGCGCTGAAAGAAGCAATAGATGCGGCAATACAGGTAGTCCTTGTCTTACGACAGTTCATTTAGTGACCGTTCGAAGTTACAGCGGCACTGAAAAAAGGAGACAGTAACAGAGTTGGAAGGGACCTTGGAGGTCATCTAGTCCAACCCCCTGCTCACACAAGAGACCTGTACTAGGGATTCGAACCGCCGAACTGCCGGCCTTTCTGATTGACAAGCTCAGTGTCTTAAGCCACTGAGCCACCTAGTCAGGCTAGGGATTTATGACTGTTCTTCACGCTTTATTCCCAGGGTCATGGGATTTACACATTCAGACCAGGGATGAAATGCTCCCGGTTTGGACCAGATTGCGATGGCGGCAGATGATTCGGAGAACCGGTAGCAAAAATCCCTGCGCCGCCCCCCCCCCCCCAATGCCCAGGTGAGCCTCACGATCATCAGAGGCTTTTTTTTTACTTTTAAAAGCATTTTTTCTACAACCTCTTCCAATGAAAAAATGCTTTTAAAAGTAAAAAAAAAAAAAGCCTCTGATGATCCTGTGGCTCAGCTAGGATCGTCAGAGGCTTTTCCAAGCATTTTTTCCTGCAACCTCTTGGCCGAAGAGGTGGTAAAAAAAAATGCTTTGAAAAGTCTCTGACGATCCCAGCCGAGCTGCCTGATCGGCAGAGAGGCTTTTCAAAGCATTCGAAAAAATGCTTTGAAAAGTTAAAAAAAAAAAAAAAACTTGGCCACGCCCACCCAGTCACATTACCCCCAGCACCACCAAGCCACGCCCACAGAACAGGTCGTAACAAATTTTACATTTCACCCCTGATTCAGATGCTTGGCAACTGGCTCACATTTATGACGCTTGCAGTGTCCCGGGGTTACGTGATCTTCCTTTTTGCGACCTTCCAATGAGCAAAATCGACGGGGAAGCCGATTCCACTGAATAACCGTGTCACTAACGTGGCAAGGAAAGTCGTAAAAGGGGGGGAGAAAACTCACTTAACAGATTTCTCACTTAGCAAGGTAAACTGTGGCCGTAAACTCGAGGACTACCTGTAGATGGATGTAAACAAACAAACAAACAAAAAAACCCCAGGATTTTCTTCAGCTGATCCCTGTATCTTTGCCTGGGTAGGATTCCTGGCCCTTCCCACTCAAAAGTATTTTAATCCTGTTGCAAAGAACTAAAAAAAAAAATCCAGAAAGGACATAGGCCCATGTTGGCGATCCTATCGCATGCGTGCCAAAGATGGCACGCAGAGTCCTTTCTGTGGGCAAGCGTGCCATTGCCAACTACTGTTCTACTTTCCGGCATGCCAGCCAGCTGGTCTTCATGGGCAGAGTGCCAGAAAAAGCCTTGAAAACAGCCAAAAAACAGGCCGTTTTCAGGCCATTTTTTGGGCTGTTTTTCGGGCGTTTTTCGGGCCGGCGTGTGCAAAGATTCTGGCCAGTTGATCTTCAGGTGTCCGGCAAATGTGCATGTACACGCATTCTGGTTTGGGCACTCGGGTGCCGAAAAGATTCGCCATCACTGACATAGGCTGATTTCCCCATTTGTCTTCCCTGAGAGGGAAAACTCCCAATCGGTGGATTCCAAATAAAACTGCAAAACTATGGATTGAAGGATTGAAGTGGGGAAGGGGGGAGGGGGAGTTTAATTCAAAACCAACCGGAAAACATAAAACTTTTTTTTTTTTTTTGAGTACTATAATAAATCAAACAAACTACCCAGAAAGGAACCGCGGGGCTCCAGCTCTCTTCTCCCCACCCTCTTCTGTCAATACATTTTTTCTGCCAGCTGGGCAGACCGTTTCCCCCGATTCCAGTCCACTTGGAGAAAAGGCGAAATAATGAACCATCTCGCTTCGCCCCTCCCTGATGGGCCCCCAAATCGGTGGCCGTTTATTTACAGAGAAGCAAATGCGGAACTTCGGGCTCTTCTTGAACAGGCGGGAAAATGGAAGTCGAGAAGGAAAACTTTGTACAGGTAAAGAGGCCAGGAGAAGAAGCAACGGCTGGAGGGGTCTCCTGGAAGGTAAGGTGGGTGGGCCGGATCCAGTCTTTACTCCATGGAGAGGCCAGGTCCTTTGTGAGGGCTGGTGGCGTGGGGAGGAAGGCGTGCCGAGCAAGGGAGAGCGAAGGGATTTGGGTGTAAGTGGGACAGGTGAGCTAACGGTGTGCTACCAGAGTCAGGCGGGCTTGGGATAAAGTGGCCCTTACGAAGCCCGGGAAAAGATTAACTCGCCGAGCCTTGAGCTTCTGCAACGGGAACATCTTCCATTCCTGTCTGGATCAAAGGCCGAGGTCTCCTCGTTGCCCGGAAGGAGATCTGGCTCAGAAAACCACGGAAGCCACGGAGCTACCCTGCCCTCCTGCCTACTGGAGGAGGGAAGGGGAGCCGATCCCCAACTCGGCCGAGCCAGGCGAGCGAAGAAAGGGGAAAGGGGGAAGATGCTAAGGCATGGGAGTGGCCCAGTGGGCAGTCTGGCGCGGTCCGGAGAGGAGCGGGGGGGCTTCTTGGTCGCCGTAGCAGCTGGAGATGCCCAGGAGCATCCTCGTCCATCTGAGGTCAGTAATCTTCCACCCAGCCATTTTCGGATATGAAGGCATCAATCACTTCTTTCATAGCCAGGTTTGGGATCAGCTGGTCCTGGGTCAGCGGACTTCGAGTCACGGGATCAAAATGGCCGACCCGCTAGGGAGGATACAGAAGAGGAGGTTGTGGGGGGTGGGGGTGGGGTAGAGAAGCCAGAGGAGTGGATTATTTTCAGGCCAGGGATGGCCTCAATAACCACAGCAAGGCCACCCAAACCATATTCCACTGGAACTTTAAAGACATTACATCATGCTGGCTGGGGAATTCTGGGAGCTGAAGTCCATACATCTTAGAATTGCTGGGGTTGAGAATCCCTGTTCTAAACTCGGCTGAGACCAATAAGCTGCTTAGGAAAACCAGTTTGAAAAGTGGGAAAACCACTCGGGCACAGAAAGCCTCAAATCCTTCATCATTCGCATCACTCAGTCCACCCACCCACCCGACCCCCTGCAGCCTCCAGCCTCTTCCTCAAAAAAAGGCTGCCGATCCTTAAGGATCTACCTCGTTCTTATTATTTTTATTTATAAAATGGATTGGCCACCCAATTTTTCCATAAGATAACTCTGGGCGGCTTCTTCACCTTGAAATGAGAAGCTAAGGAGGCCAAGGAAAGATCTCTGGCCACAATGTTGTGGACAGCAGAGCTGGCAGCCGATTCGGACAGTGAGGAGGTTGGGGAGGAACATGGGCCAGTCCTGGAGTCTGGGGAAGGCTCTGATGAGGGCTCTGCATCGGAGGCAGAGAGAGGGCCAGGGCTGTCTGACAGTTAACAGCTGCCTTCGGAGGCAGACATCAATGAGGCAGATGAACAGCTGGAGCCTGTTCCCAGTGTGCGCATGCGCAGAATTTCCAGACGAAGGGAACAGCTGAAGAACAAGGGTCGACTTGGGAGTAAGGCCACAGGTGGACGATGAAAGGCCCCTCCCAGAGGGAATAAAAGAGGAGCGAAAGGGGAGGGGAGTTTGCAGGAGACAATTAGTTCACTTAATTGGTTTGTGACTGTCAGAGACTCTTGGCCGAGTTTTGAAGATATCGGCCTGGCAGCTCTCCAAGCCAGATAAGGTCTGTGACTGTAAATTCTCTATTGAAAGACTTTGCTGAATGGGAATGAGAGGAATTCACAGTCACTTAATAAAAAGGGGGGGTTTTTTTGCTAGGAAAAGGAGTCTGTTTCCTGCTCTTGGGAATCCTAGGTCAGAAGACACAAGATCTTGTGGCCAGAGATCCATATTTATTCTGAACCAGGCTTCGGCCCTATGAACCAGCTCCAGATTTGAGATTTTCACGGGCTTGTGGCTCATCCTGACATTTATTCCACGACTTGGGATTCCTGTTCCTTCTCCTAGGGCAGCCAACTTGCCTCATTTACCTGCAGGTGCTCTTCGATGTCCTTCCGGTCATAGGTGATCCCACTCGGCGTAATGCAAGGCTCCCGCATCAGTTCGAAGCTGATCTTCCCGCACAGGTAATCAGGGATATCCCGTTTCTGGCCCCGAAAGGAGAGAATATTACTTGGTATTTCTAACTTGGCATCGAGCTTCTTCATCGTTTTCCTTTTCTTTCTTTCTTTTTAAAATTTTTGATTTTTAATTATTATAACATAAAATGAGATTACAAGACATACAACATTTACATATATACTCTCTTAACAGCTATTTCGTGATCTTTTTCTAATATTTACATTTCCCCCCCTTATCCCTTTATATTATTCCAGTTTCTTCTTGTCCCCTTCTCTTTTAATTACAGTGTTTTTATTAAGACTCATATTAACTTTATATTTTCTATACATTAACATATTCATTCTTTCTTTTTTTTACATTTCATTCCTATTTTTCTTCTCCTTTATTCCTATTCTCCAGCCACTTATAATACCATTTATGCCAGATGTTATAATATTCCGTATCCTCTATTTTTTTAAGTGGTTTTGTTAATTTATCCATCTTGGCACACTGTAAAAGGTTTAAGATTAAAGAATGGCTAGAGGAAACAATAGAACAACAACCTATGAGCAGAAAACCAGAGACATTTTTATTAGGGATATTTACTAAAAAATACACCAAGGAAATAAAATATTCGATCTTACATATTATAACAGCTGCCCGTATAGTATACGCACAAAATTGGAAAAAAGAAAATATACCAACAGAAGAAGAGTTGATTAAAAAAAAAAAAACAACCATCGTTTTCCTTTTCTAAGGATGGCTCAAGAGTATATTATTAGATTTCTATCCATCCATCCATCCATCCATCCATCCATCCATCCATCCATCCAGAGATGGGATTGAACCGGTTCTCTGCCCAGTTGCTGGGTGGGCGTGGCCATGGGAGTATTAGGCCTCCTGCACCACGGGGCAGGGGTGGGGTAGCTTTTTGTTCTCCCCAGGCTCTGCAGGATTTCCTCAAGCCTCTGGGAGGGAGAACACAGGCCTGTTTCTGGACTTCCGGGAAGCCTATTTTTCACCCTCCCAGAGCCTCCATGTGGGCCCTGCACTTATCTTGCATCCAAAATGGGCTACGTGGAGACTCCTGGGAAGGATGAGGCAGGGTGGGTGGGGCCAGCCACTCCTTGCAACTACCGGTTCGGTGAACCGGATGTAAAATTAGCATCTGGCTTGACCGAACCGGCTGAATCCCACCCCTGCATCTATCCATCCATCTTTTTTTTTAAAAAAAATCTTTATTTACATTTTCAATTAAAAACAAACAATGATTAGACAGACAAACATCATACAATACAGTACAATACAAAAAACAATGTGTATAAGAGTGACCCTATACACCCCTAACCCCCTTACCCAAATATCCTACATTTTGGTTGGTATTATAATCCGGAGGTGACAGAACAATTTACATCTCTTCATACATCAATCTAATCTTTTCTACTTCATTACACACATATACTATATATTATATTGTTTTACATATTCTATGTTATATTCCTAATAAAATATATATTTCCTCATCTATTTTACCATTGCTTTCTTTTTCTCGATCCATCTATAAAGTTTTTCCCATGATAAACATATTCGCGTTTGATCTTTGTCTTTCAGTTTTTTAGTTAAGTTATCCGCCTTTGCGCATTCTAAAATCTTCTGCATAATAAGTTCTTCTGGTGGGCTATTTTGGTTTTTCCAGAATTGTGCATATGACAGTCTCGCTGCTATGATCACATGCAGAGCAAGATACCATATATCCTTTCCCATTTTGTCTGGCCTAAATCCGAGGAGGCATGTCTCTGGGCGCCACTCAATTTTGGTGTCTAGAATTTCATTTAACCATCTTTTTATCGTCCCCCAAAATTCCATTGCTTTCGGGCATGTCCACCATTGGTGGTAATATGTACCTCTTTCCTTCCTACATTTCCAGCATTCTGCTGTTAGTCCCTTGAACATTTTCGCTAGTGTATCTGGAGAAAGGTGCCACCTATATACCATTTTATATATGTTCTCCTTGTAGGCTGAAGACACAACTAACTTCGTATTGTCCCACCATATTTCCTGCCATTTTTCTAAATAGATTGGATGTCCAAAATTTTTCCCCCAGGCAATCATTGTATCTTTGTATCCATCCATCCATCCATCCATCCAAGATGGGCGGAAAAATAAATCCAAATAAATTCAATACATAAATAAAAACTCACCTTCCTCTTCTCGTCCACCTGGGAGAAGAGTTCGTCCATGTCTGCTAGATATTTTTCCTGAAAGAGAAATTGGATCCTTTCGTTATCATGGCCATCAAAAAAACACAGAAGAAGCCTTGGATGGCTCTCAAAGAGGAGTGAACAGATTCCTGGAGGTCTATCTGCCTAGAAGAAACCATGTTACGTCTGAGCTGAGAGCCAAATATCCATTGTAGGGAAAGAACCTATGCTTGCAAGCACCCAAATGGATGTCTGTAGAGATTCTCAGTCATCCAGGTTATGCTTGTCCCAAAGATGCTTTTTCGGGAGGCAACTGGACTATCTGGTGTTTTTTTCCTTTGAAGTCGTTTCGCTTCTCATCCAAGAAGCTTCTTCAGTTCTACTGGATGGTGGGGAATGGAAGGATTGATACTCCTTGCAGACTGCTGGTCATTTGTGTCCCTTTAGAGGGACGTTGAGGCTACTTGGAGGTTTATCTGTGTCCTCAGAGTCACCTGAGTGGTGCTCCTGGTTCCTGCAGTCTGCACTTTTCCCCTCTGGAAATCCATTCCTCCTCCCACACCAGCTGGCCTATGTTATATATTCCTGGTTTAAAATTCAATTTATTATCTGTTAAATCTTTGGTACAATTTGGGTTTACAGTAACATTTAAAAATGATAAGTGTCTTATAGAGAAAGATGGCAGGGTTGTTACTGCAAGTTTAGAAAATGATGTATTCATTTTAAGGGAGAACCCAGTATTGGTGGCTAAGTCTAAGTCTGTTTATGAGAATGTTAAACCACATGATGAATGTATTCATCTGTTACATCGGAGACTTGGGCACTTGAATTTCAGGACGTTAAAGAAGACAGTGCTGAATTTCTAGAGCACGAAGGATGGGATAAACTAGAGCGTGCAGATTTCAGACATGATAATACTGTTAGTATAGAACATCATATTCCTGATGAGAGTCCTGAGGATATAGATACTGTAGAATCCTCTATTAAGGTTGAGGAACAGGAGGTAGGTTTAGGGGAGGATGAATCTGACACATCTGAATTGAGTCCTGTATTACCTAGAAGATCTATTAGGGAAAGGCATCCACCAGATCGATATAAGGCAACTGTAGTTTGCTCAAGGTGCTGTCAAACATAAAGCATGTTGTGAAAGCTATGGGTTAAGGATCTAAACTGTATGTATTGTATCTAAACTGTATATATTGTATTTAAACTGTATATATTGGCCTGTCCAAAGGGGAGCATGTTAGGATATGATTTGGGCCTAACAGTTGTCCAGGCAATATATGTGTTCTGTGACTTTAAGTTTTAATGCTGCATCATGCTGTAATGCTGAGTCATGCTATAATTACTTATAGTCTAACAATGTATTTAAGCACGGTACTGTAAAAGGTTCAGTTGATGATAAGCTGCCATTGCGTGCGTGCATGTGTGGGTGGATCTGCTACCATTCGGGGTTTGTGAACCAACTACTGTTTGTTTGGTAAGAGTTTGTTTGGAGTTAACCGGTAAAGACTTGGACTGTTTAGAAGACTACGAGATTGTTTATTTTCCATTATAAAGAAAACTTTTGATAACACCAGTTTGTATGTATCTCTATCTCAGTGCTCTCAAAAACGTTTCTCTGTGCACTTCGCTCTGCTAGTTGTTACACAACAACAATATCCTTAACAAAGGGGGTTCATCCTAAATTGTACAGCTAAACGTTTGTAGAGATTCTCAGTCATCCAGGTCATGGCTGTCCCAAAGGTGCTTTTTTCAGGGGGTGACTGGGTGATCTTTTCTTTTGAAGATGTTTCACTTTTCATCCAAGAAGCTTTTTCAGCTCTGATATCCTGTCAGAGTTGAAGAAGCTTCTTGGATGAGAAGCGAAACGTCTTCGAAAGAGAAAAAAAACAAGGAAGTCCAGTTGCCTCCTGAAAAAAGCACCTTTGGGAGCCAAATGGATGGCTACCTTGAGAAGCAGCAGAATCCTCTGGCTACCTAACCAGTGCGGTTGAATGGGTTTCTAAAAGATCTTTGAAGATCGAGGTCAGGAAAAATGTGCATGGCTTTGGAACGGTTAACCCAGATTAGAAAAAAACAACACCTCAAGAAGACTAGATCTCGACTCTGTTGAGATAAGCCAGGCGTCTGCAACCTTAAACACTCAAAGAGCCATTTGGACCCATTTTCCACAGAAAAGAAAACACCGGGAGCCACAAAACCTGGGTGGGAGTGGCCAACTCGATGTCACTCACTTCTACCAGTCACATGATCCCCTAGCCACGCCTACCCATCATTAGGGCAGAGAACCGGTTGTTAAAAAACACTGGGAACCCCAAAACCCTTTTGACATCTCTCTCCTCCCCCTTCCTTCCCTTCTCTTCGTATCTCTCTGTGTCTCCCCTGGCCACTTCTCCATCCCCTGCCATTGCCCTTACTTTCTCAGGTCAGCCGAGGAGTGACTGGGAGGGGAGGGCGAGGCCAGCCAGTGGTGGGATCACCCGACAGAGAACCACAGCAGAGGGCCCAAAGAGCCACATGCGGCTCCGGAGCCGCAGGTTGCTGACACCCAAGATACTCTATCACAAATCTTGCCAACATATTTGTGGTTTTCTTCTTCTCCCTCCGATACTCCAGGGAGTCAGAGAAGAGGCAACCAAAATCTCTTTCTTAAGGACTTAAGGAATGTTTTTTTCCCCTCTGTTTTCTTAACGGTTGGTGGATATTTGCCTCAAGGCCTCTCCCTTTTCTCTCCAAGGACATCTCTGAACCAAATACATCCCAAACAATCTTGGCAACCTGAAGATGCGTGGACTTCAACTCCCAGGATTCTCCAGCCAGTGTGATGTCTTGCCTTTAAGGTAAAAGGTAAAGGTTCCTCTCGCACATATGTGCTAGTTCCCGACTTTAGGCGGCGGTGCTCATCTCCGTTTCAAAGCCGAAGAGCCAGCGCTGTCCGAAGACGTCTCCGTGGTCATGTGGCCGGCATGACTCAACGCCAAAGGCACATGGAACACTGTTATCTTCCCACCAAAGGTGGTCCCTGTTTTTCTACTTGCATTTTTTAATGTGCTTTCGAACTGCTAAGTTGGCAGGAGCTGGGACAAGTCACGGGAGCTCACCCCATTAGACAGCACTAGGGATTCGAACCGCTGAACGGCCAACCTTTCGATTGACAAGCTCAACGTCTTAGGCACTGAGCCACCGCGTCCCTTGATTTTTCAGTTCAATTCAGTTGAAGTCTCTTGCCTTTAATTGACTTTCAACTTTCAATGGAATATTGTTTGGAGTTCTTCCTGGCCTTGCTGAGGTTATGGAGGCTACCTCTGGATTGGGAGTTGAAGTCCATGTATCTTCGAGCTGCCAAGGCTGAGAAACAGCTGCTATAGACCATCTTAGGCCAACTTAGGAGGAAAGCAATGCTGGTTTGCGGTGGGAAAAAACACACATTTTCCAAGTAACATGTTTAACATGTTAACATGCTAAACAAATAATCCCCTCAACACTGTCAAACTATTCACTAAGTCTGCATTACTATTAGTATTAGTCTTCCCATCATTCCTATCACCCACCTCCTCCCACTTATGACTGTAACTTTGTTGCTTGTATCCTTACAATTTATATTGATTGTTTCCTAGTATGATTTGATTGCTTATATGTACCCTATGACTATCATTAAGTGTTGTAAGTGTGGTACCTTATGATTCTTGATGAATGCATCTTTTCTTTTTATGTACACTGAGAGCATTTGCACCAACATAAATTCCTTGTGTGTCCAATCACACTTGGTTCTATTCTATTCTATTCTATTCTATTCTATTCTATTCTATTCTATTCTATTCTATTCTATTCTATTCTATTCTATTCTATTCTATTCTATTCTATTCTATTCTATTCTATTCTATTCTATTCTATTAATTCATTTTTCCCAAATGCCATCATTCTGCTAAACAAATAATTCCCTCAACACTGACAAACTATTTACTAAGTCTGCATTACTATTAATCTTTTCATCGTTCCTCTCACCTATCTCCTCCCACTTACGACTGTATGATGGTAACCTTGTTGCTTATATCCTTATGATTTATATTGACTGTTTCCTAGTATGATTTGATTGCTTATTTGTACCCTATGACTATCATTAAGTGTTGTACCTTGTGATTCTTAACTAATATATCTTTTCTTTTATGTACACTGAGAGCACCTCCACCAAAGACTAATTCCTTGTGTGTCCAATCACACTTGGCCAATAAAGAATTCAATTCTATTCTATTTTTTTAAAAAAAGGCATCAGCTTTTGCGACTTGTGTCTAGCTTTGTTGGAAGAAGAGACAGCCAACTTTCTAACGTTGACGCCTTCTCATAAGGTCCACCTTTGGCCAACACAACACAAATGGTGCCCCTTCAAGGACAGGGAACATGGTCTGTGCACCCCACCAGGGGACCAGAGAAGATGCCCCACAGCTTGGCTTGCTTCTGACCTTCATTCCATGCTGTGGAGGGGCAGGATAAAGGCCAACAAGGGGTCCTTACGTGTTTGGCTTTGATGTTGGCCAACTGTGTCCGGCTCCGGTTTTCATCCATGTTCTCCTGTTCTTGGGCCCGTTGGCATTCGTCGAGTTCCCTGAAAGAGAAGCAAAGTGTGGAGAGGTGTGAGGGGAGGAGAGGACATGTGGCTCATTCAGAAGAGAGCTTCTTCTGTCATGGCGCCTTCTGCCCTTTAGAACATCACTTCCTCTGGAGAGTCAGATTTGTTCCAACCTTATGTTTTGGCCCATACGTGGCCTGTGCAGCTAGTAGCTGATTCCGACAGTGAGGAGACTGTTGTGATGCTGCGCCAGCAGCCTGTGCAGCGGGCACTCGAGTCAGACCATGAGGAGGCTGGAGAAGATGTGGTGCCAGAAGTGGGGATTCAGCCAGGGCCTTCAGAACCTCCGTAAGTGAAGAGGATGAAGAGGAGGAGCCTCTTCTCGATGCACAGGCACGCAGAGCTGCTAATTGGCCACTCCCCTAGCCTATTTAAGGAAGGATGATGACTGAGGCAATTTGCAGGGAACAACTCCATTCACATTCCTTCGCGTCCTGATCTTAGTTCTCTTATCAGTTTCCTGCAAATTGTTTCTGGGCATTCTGCCAACCATAGTAAGATTTCGGTTATTAGTCTTTGAAGTCTTGTAGGCTGTTAACCAAGTTAATTAACAGCCTCTGTTCGTAAAGGACTGATTTAATTTAGTAAAATAAAGTTTGTACAGACTTGTGCGTTCTTTGGGGTCCATAGCTGGGGCAGAACAAATGGTTGTTATTTCACACTTATGACCATTGCCAAATCCCCACAGTCATGTGATCAAAATTTGGCTGCTTGGCAACTGGCATGAATTTATGACGGCCCCAGGGTGACGTGGATCCCCTTTTACGACCTTCTGATAAGCAAAGTCAATGAGGAAGCCAGATTCATTTAACAACCGAGTTAACTCACTTAACAACTGCTGAAGTGAAATGAGCCACTTAATAGCTACTGTAGGAAAAGCTGTAATCTTCTTTTAATCTTCTTTTAAAGACTCCGTAATCCCTTGTGGGGTGGAGTCATGGGCAACTGAATGGAGCTGAGGGTTTACTGGCCGGATGCCCTTCCTGTCGCCAATGCAGAGTTATACTTGGGATGCATCCGGAGGCTTCAGCTGGTACAGAATGCGGCCGCGCGGGGGATTATGGGAGCGACAGGGCGCTCCCATGTGACACCTCTCCTGCGTGAGCTGCATTGGTTGCTGGTTGACTTCCGGGTGCGTTTCAAGGTGTTGGTAATCACCTTTAAAGCGCTCCATGGCTTAGGACCAGGGTACTTACGGGACCGCCTTCTGCCACCTATTGCCTCCCACCGGCTGGTTCGCTCCCACAGAGAGGGCCTCCTCAGGGTGCCGTCAGCCAGACAGTGCCGGCTGGCGACCCCCAGGGGGAGAGCATTCTCTGTGGTAGCCCCCACCCTCTGGAACGATCTCCCTCCAGATCTGAGAACTATCACTGACCTCCGGACCTTTCGTCGGGCTTTGAAGACTCATCTCTTCCAACTTGCCGGACTTGCCTGATCCCTCCTATTTTTAAATATTTTAAATTATTTTAAATTTTTAGAGTTTTAGAGTTTTAATTCGGTTTGTATTTTCAGCCTAAATTTATATTGATTTTAGTACGTTTTAACTTATTGTATTGCATTGGTTTTAAATTGGCTGTTCACCGCCCTGAGTCCGGAAGGAGAAGGGCGGTATAGAAATTTAATTAATTAATAAATAAATAAATAAATAAATAAATAAATAAATAAATAAATAATAAATAATAAATAAATAAATAAATAAATAAATAAATAAATAAATAAATAAATAAATATTCAGCAGATATATTCTCATTGTGCCCCGAGAGAGAAATAAACTGCCTCTATACCTAGGATCAAACTCACAGCCTCCTGATTGTTGAGGCAAGAGCTCAACCTCTAGGCCAGTGCACCACTCGTAGGAAAGGTTGTAATATAGGGCTAAATTCGCTTAACAACTCTCTTGCTTAGCAACAGAAGCGCGATTGTGGTCATAAGTCAAGGACTACCTGTATTGATTGGTTAAATTTATTTCCTGCCCCTCTCGCCGTGAGGGCTACTCTGGGATGCTTACAACAGTAAGACAGGAAAAGAAACGATTAAAAAAATGTAAACCTATCAGTAGTATCTTCATTGGATTGATATCCTGCTTTTTATTCAGGGGCCCAAGATGGCCTCTCATTGCATTCCTCCTTACTGTCATTCACAACGATGTAGTCAGACACAAAGGACCATATATACTTCACAGATCTGTTGCTCATGCCTATATGTAAGAATCTAGCCAATTAAAACTCAATCCTAAGGGCCAGGTAAGGATCAGTGAAATTCAAAAGCAGTCGGACTTGGATCCTTTGTGGCAACTTAAGGATTCCAGGCTGATGACTCTCTTAACTCCGCCTCCCAATTCTGCTTGCTCTTCTACAATGCTTGTGAGATGGGCGGGCTTAAGGAAAGGATGGGCGCAAGTCTCCTTTAAGAATCACTGGTCATCAGGCTTTCTCCAGGGGTAGGCTGCTGGGGGTTCGCAGGGGTTCGGGAGAACCTCTAGCTAAGATTCTGTGCAGTTCGGAGAACCCCCGAATCCCACTCCTGGCTGGCCCCGCCCACCCCGCCCCTCCCAGGAGTCCCCACATGGCCCGTTTTGGATGCAGGTAAGTGGAGGGCGCGCACGGAGGCTCGGGGAGGGCGAAAAACGGGCCTACTGGAAGTTCAGGAAGGCCTGAAATGGGCCCGTTTCTGGCCTCCAGAGGGCCTCTAGAGCCTGGGGAGGCCGTTTTCATCTTCCTGGAGGCTCGAGGAAAGCCTCCAGAGCCTGGGGAGGGCAAAACCGCCACCCTCCCCGTGGTGCAGGAGGCCAACTAGGCCACACCCACCATGGCCACGCCCACCCAGCAATCGGGCAGAGAACCCCTTGCTAAAATTTTTGAAGCCCTCCCTCCGGTCTTCTCCCACCTAAAACTAGATCCACGCCTTCTCCCAGAGTCTTTCCATCCAATCCTCTTCCTCTCCCCTGACCGCCTGACCGCCCCCCCCCTCCCGTCTACCTCTCCTTCTCCGCCATGATGAGCTTGGTGAGATAAGCGTGCAACTCGTTCTCCTGGTTGATCCGCTTCTCCTCAATGTTATTCCAACGTTTCTTCTTGGCGATCCGCAGGGCGCTCGGAATGTCGTCCCCAAAATTCAGCCGTTGCTCTTTGGCTAAGTTGTGGGCTGAAAATGCAAAAAAAAAAAAAAAAAAAAAGAGCATGGATTGAATTGCAGTGCCAAAAACAGGAGCGGAAAAACAGGTTCTCTGAAATCTAAATCTTACGGCATCTCGCCACCCACTCTGTGTCGCCGTCTCATGTTCAGCTCAAGTTTCCAATCCCCGCTCGACAGATGCTGCTCCCTTTTCGGTTTAGGCTACTCTTCCCCGGTCTGACATGTCCCAGAGGGGAACTGCAGCTCCCATGTGCCCCAGCCAGTTTATGACTACCCAACCCATCTTGGGGCAGCAGGGTCAGGAAGAAGGAAACCCATAAGCAGCAGCTATGTGAGTCAGACACGTGTACAAAATCCACAAAGTTCCAAATTTCGCCCTTCAAGCGCCTGCCTCCTCTTCTCTGGGGTCTTCTGAACGGTCTTCGGAAAAGGGTTTTCAGTAACCAAGAATCAGGGTTTGAGAGAGGGTTTTTTTTTTTTTGAACGAAAAGCAGAGTTGAGAATTTCGAATCCATCAAATGTTATTGAATTTGAATTTGGAAAGTCAATATGTAACACATTGTATGATTCAGTGGGCAAGGAACTTTGGATATAATGGAAGAACGTGTGGATGAAAGGTTTAAAATTTACCTTAAATTACAATTTAAAAGAAAATGTTTTTAAGTATTGTCCAAAGGTCTCTCTCAAAGTATCTCTGTCTCTCTCTCTCTGTGTCTGTCTCTCTCTCTCTGTCTGTCTCTGTCTCTCTCTTTCTGTCTCTGTCTCTCTCTCTTGGTCTCTCTGTCTCAGTCTCTTGGTCTCTGTCTCTCTGTCTCTCTCTCTGTGTGTCTGTCTCTCTCGGTCTCTCTCTCTCTCTGTCTGTCTCTCTCAGTCTCTGTCTCTCTTGGTCTCTCTCTCTCTCTCTTTTGGTCTCTGTGTCTCTGTGTCTGTCTCTCTGTCTCTCTTGGTCTCTCTCTCTCTTGGTCTCAGTCTCTCTCTCGGTCTCTCTCGGTCTCTCTCTGTCTCTGTCTCTCTGTGTCTCGGTCTCTTTTGATCTTTCTCTCTCTCTCTCTCTCTCTCTCTCCCTCTGTCTCTCTCTTGGTCTCTGTCTCTGTCTCTTTCTGTCTCTGTCTCTCTCTCTTGGTCTCTCTGTCTCTATGGGTGTCTGTCTCTCTGTGTGTCTCAGTCTCTCTCTGTCTCTCTCTCTCTCTGTCTCAGTCTCTCTCTCTCTCAGTCTCTATCTCTCGGTCTCTCTCTCTCTCTCTCTCTCTCGGTCTCTCTCTCTCTCTCTCGGTCTCTCTCTCCCTCTTGGCCTCTCTCTCTGCCTCTCTCCCCCACCCCCCCACTTCTGGGAGGAGGTTTCGAAGTATTTCCAGCAGGACTACCAAATTCTGTAACAGCTTTGTTCCCTATATGCCCTCCGTCTGGTAAACTTGCAAGATTCGTTTTTCTATGCCATGTACATGTATATGTCCGAACTAGACTGTGTTGTTCCTCCGTGTCAAATAATATATGTGGGTATATGCAGATTTTTTTTTCTTGTTTTTTTTCTTCTCATGTATATTGCAGGTGGTGAGTGACCCTCTGAGAGCTGTGTGCAACGAAATTTCATTTTAACGTACGTCGATTATACTTGCAAAGCGACGATCAGGTTATTGTATTTTGTACCTGACCATCTTTCCACTTAATGTTTTTTAATGAGAATGGTAACTTTTGAACAACTGCACAAAACAGAGAAAGGCGGACCGTCCCCGAGGGTCCAGGGGTGTTACGAACAATGCAAGCTAATCCCTCACCCATTCTTTTCGGCTGTGGGTTGCTGACTCGTTTTTAAAGCGAATTTCCAAATCAGCTGGAATCTGTAACCGTGCTTGGCCCTAACACACCACTCTAATCAAAGCAAGTCCCCAGAACACATTTTCCAATTAACGTGTTTTTTTTTTTTTAAAAAAAGGCAGCTGATTTTGCGAGTTGCGTCTAGCTTTGTTGGAAGAAGAGACAGCCAACTTGCTAACATTGATGCCTTCTCATAAGGTCCACCTTTGGCCAACACAACACAAATGGTGCCCATTCAAGGGCAGGGAACATGGTCTATGCACCCTACCAGGGGACCAGAGAAGATGCTCCACATTTTGGCTTGTTTCTGACCCTCATTCAATGCCATGGAGGGACAGGACAAAGGCCAACAAGGGCTTTGATGTTGGCCGACTGTGCCCGGCTTCGATCCAGAACCTGGTTCTTGCAGGAGTCATTGGCGTAACCCAAATAAGCATTTTTTTTTCCTGAACCCGAAACTAAACTAAGAGACCCTAAGGCAGTGGTGAAATCCAATTTTTTTTTACTACCAGTTCTGTGGGCGTGGTTTAGTGGGCGTGGTGTAGCTTGGTGGGCGTGGCAATGGAAGGATACTGCAAAATCTCCATTCCCACCCCACTCCTGGGCGAAGGATATTGCAAAATCCCCATTCCCTCTCCACTCCTTGGGGAAGGATACTGCAAAATCCCCATTCTCTCCCCACTCTAGGGCCAGCCAGAGGTGGTATTTGCCGGTTCTCCAAATTGTTCAATCTTTCCGCTACCGGTTCTCCAGAACCTGTCAGAACCTGCTGGATTTCACCCCTGCCCTAAGGACCATGTTCCCCAACCTTAACCATTTTAAGATTGGGGGGGGAGGACGGGACTTCAAAACCCAGAATACCCGGGGCAGCCTTCTCTAATTTCAATTTCAACTCACTTTTTCTGATTTTTCTCACCTCACCGCCCCCCTCTCCAAAAGACACTTTCTCATCATTATTTAGGAAAGCATTTTCCAATCTTAATTTTGATCGACAGGCCTCCCTTGATTTTACTGTACATAATTAAAGGGTGAAAGAATATCAAACATAAATATAAAATGTGATTAAAGGGGACAGGGCTCCCTTTAATTGACTGCAATATTTTCACTGGCTCTTATATCACTTTGTTATTGCCGTTTTACTATCTCTGGCTACATCAACTTGAATGTTTCTTTCATTTTGATGTTACTTTCGGAGGGAAAATCAGCTTGCAAATGAATGGGACTGTTTCACAAATGGAGACATAAGGAATGTGACCTTGGAGCTCACAGCAGCCTGTGGTAAGTTTTATCGGAACATTCTCATGCCAACCTCTGAATCTCGAGATGTCAATATTTCTTTGAGCTAAGACCATTGTTCTCTGTGGATCATAGGCGGCCAGGAAGTGAGGTCTATTACGACTTATAAATATGTATGCAGGCACCACTTTCTCGTCCTTTCTGAAATGTATAAAGATGAGGGCATCCTTTTGTCTTTGGGGGTGTCTCCCATTAATTTGGGGGGGGGAGGGTGGCACCTCCTCCAGTGCACACTGTTAAATGATAAACTACTGCAGTGAGCCTTGATTACTTGTTTTGGGTCCCGCGTTTTGATGCCGCTTTTTCAATTCCTTTAATTTTTTAATACTGTAATAAGAGATAATAAACGAATACACTTCCCCCCCAGTACGAAATCGTCTTTTGTATTCATAATTTTTTCTTTCCTATCACTTCAAGCAAGCCACTTAGTGTATAAAATCAAAGCAAACACCAGTTGCTGATAGCGCCAATGATGAATTGTCTCTGGACAAGATGGGCAGGGTACAAATCAATCAATCAATCAATCAATTAAAAAGTTATCTATGAAACATTGGAAAGAAAAACAGCATATATGTATGTATGTATGTATATGTGTGTGTGTATTTATATTTGCTGATAAAGAAATAAAGGGAGACTAGTATAGATCTATTTCAAGCTATTTAGCTCTCATCAGCTAGCAAATAAATTTTATCAGCAAATATAAATTTTATACAAAATAGTTTGTTGCATATATATACCCCCAAACAGAACACCCCCCTAGCCAAACAGAGCACAGCCAAGCCCCCAACCAATCAGAACACACCTCCACCCAATCAGAACACAGCCAAGCTCCCACCCAATCAGTTCACACCCCCACTAGCAGTTAAAAGAAACAGCTGCGATCACACATTGCTCCTAGAAGCACGAAGCCGAAAACACCAGCCTGAAGATGACGAATGAGACTTCGTCTAAACGTCGCCAAGACACTTCCAATTTTACGCGGGAGAAGACCCGAATAACCAAAGACCTACATACAAACGCCCGCGAAAACCTCAGAAAACACACACACACACATACACAACATATATATATGTTTTCTGAGGTTTTCTATATAAAGTGTTTTTCTATCAAGACACCTGGTCTACCCCAACATGTGGGAGGGGGCATTCTACTCCCTTTCAGCTCCAATCCAGGAGCCCTCATTCACGACAAACCATTTTATACCAAATTTATATTTTGTTGATAAAGAAATATCATCCCCTGGCTCAAGCTGCTGAAGGGAGGAGAACTTGTGGCTCAGAAGGTTAATTCAACTGCCTTTTATCCCTCCTACCACTGATGATGTTACTTAGTTAGGCAATGAAACGTCTGTGAGAAAACCACTGAGCGAAAGAGAGTACCGAGGACTTCGCAGCTCAACCCCGAGCTACAAATATTCTCTTCTTCTACCCAATATTTCATTCAGATGTTATCCGTATGACCTTTTCCTAATATTTGTGACCGCACTATCTCTTGTTCCTTGATGCCCATCATTTTTTTTTAATGTTGCCAAGGCATTTGCCTCTGAGGCTAGAAATCAAAACAGAGGCCATTTACAGTTCAGAGGCCAGGAATATAAAATTTCCAGCTGAGTTTCTGAATATACAGTTAAGAGGAGAGTTTCTCAACCCTGGCAACTTTTAAGAGATGTGGACTTCAACTCCCAGAGTTCCCCAGCCAGCCAGCCGGGGGAATTCTGGGAGTTGAAGTCCACCCCTTTTAAAAGTTGCCAGAGTTGAGACATAGGATACTCCCCACCCACCCACCCACCCACCCCGCTCACCTCTTTGAAGGTTAGCAATGGCCTCGTCGTAATTCTCCATCTCCAGCTGACACTGTCCCAGGAAGAAATGAGCCTTCACTGACTGGCCATCCAACTCCAGGGCGTGCTTGCAGTCGGCCAGAGCCTTGTCGTGCTGTTGCATTTTTAGGTAACATAAGGCGCGGTTGGTGTAGTAGACGGCGACCAAGGGATTGCGGTTCTGCAAGGAGGGGGAGAAAATGGTAGGAGGTGGTTCAGGATAGCGATCGAAGGAGAACCTAGGCCAGGCAGGGTTGAACGGTGGAGTCCTTGGGGGGCTCCCTTGAGCTCAGTGGTTTTCTTGTAAAACGCTTGCGTACAAAATGAGAGTAAGCCCCCCACTCCTTTCTAGCACTGACGCCGTTACCTAGTTGGGTAATGAAATGTTTGTGAGAAAACCACCAAGCTTAAGGACTCTATAGTCCTCCTCCTCTTCTCTTTCTCCTTCTCCTCCACCCAGCCTGCAATTGTCAGTCCCTTCTAACATTGATGCTGTTACCTAGTTGGGTAATGAAATGTCTGTGAGAAAACAACAGAGTTCAGAGAGTATCAAAGACCCCACAGCCCCCCTCTTCCTATCCTTCCCCGTCTTTTCTTCCTCCTCGTCCTCCACTCCAAAAACCCCACTCCCCTCTAGCACTGATCTTAGTGCCTAGCTGGGTAATGAAATGTCTGTGAGAAAACAATCGAGTTCAGAGAGCATCAAGGACTTCACAGTTGTCCATATCCTCCCCCCCTTCTGTTCTTCCTCTCCTCCACTCTTCCTCCTCCTCCCCTTCTCTTCCTCCTCCTCCACTCCACAAACCCCACTCCCTTCTAGCAATGATCAAAACAATCAAGTTCGGAGGCCACCAAGAACCCCACAGATTCAAGATAGCTGCCTGAAAACGCTATGTTTAGTTTGCAAAAATCCTCCCAGTCCAACGATCTGCACTGGGTCAGTAGGACGACAGAGGATGACTTTGACTTAACCTGTTTGGGGTTGGTGAGGGCATGTAAAGCTCCGGGACCCCAAAAACCTTGACGCCTCCCCCAAAATGTCAACTCTGGAATTGATCTGCTCTTAGAACCGTAATAGGAGAAATCCTGAATACACTGAAAAGTGTACTAATTGCCACATCATTTCGCAAAATGGAGCCTGGTGGCTCAGCAGACTAAAAGCATCGTGATTAACACCCGCTGTCTGCAATGACTGTAAGTTCGAATCTCACCAGGCTCAAGGTTGACTCAACCTTCCATCCTTTCTAAGGTAGGTCAATTGAGGACCCAGTTTGTGGGGGCAATAAGCTGACTTTGTATAAAATATATACAAAAGTATGAAGGCTATTGCTTAATGCATTGTAAGCCGCCCTGAGTCTCCGGAGAAGGGCGGCATATAAATCAAATTAAAATAAATAAATAAATAAATCACACCATCCACATTCTGATGTCACTTCATTTCCATTTGCATTCTGCAGCATCATTCCCAGGTATTCCAAATTTGTGCGCCCCCCCCCCCAGTTTTAAAAAGGGCCCCATCATAAAAGGGTCCCAAATTCATCCCAAAACAGGTAGTTTTTATCTGTGCAAACAGGGACAAACCGCCCCCCCCCAAACATATCTGAGCCGGGCATGATCTCAGTTTTTTAGCCGAAGAAATTTTTTTTAAAAATTGCAAAATAAAAGCAGCAAACATATCCTTAAGCAGCAGGCACAATTATTTTCCAAGTGTTCCAAAGAGTTTATCACACGCACACATACACAGACACACAAATATATTATATTTCACAGTTAACCCTTGCAATAATGCCAGCTTTTTCCACGCGGTTGCTAAAGTCTTAATTTTCGAGCCCGCCTCCCCAGCTGCAAAAGGAGTTCTGGGCAGCCGTCCAGAGTTTAAAAGCAAGACGTTAACCCAGAATTGTATTTGCTAAAAACTGGAAAGGAGAAAAGTTATCTAATGATGAAGAAATTATTAAGAAAATGATGGATTGTTTGCTGAAATGAGCAAACTGACATTTGAAATAAGAGAACAGGAAGATAGACAATATTATTCGATATGGGATTTATTTTATCAACGGAGAGAGAATAAGAATTGGAAATAATTATGATATAAAGCGAGGTTGAAATTTTTTTGAAAAGAAGTTAAAATCTTTAGTGATAAATTGAAGAGAGGAGGAGCACAAAAAAATGTCACTGACTGTTACACTGTCTTTGATTGCATGGAATGATTATGGTTTTTATATTGTTTTGTTTTGGTTTTTTTTGAAAATAAAAAAATTCTATAAAAAATAAAAATAAAAAGAGGTTAACCCAACATTAGGCAAGTTGTAGAATACAGTCACCCTCAGGGAAACAGATTAAATAAAAGGCACAAATCCCCATTACACTTTTTACAACCCCTGAAGGGGTTGCGATGTGGGGTGGGATATTCTCTCTTTGATGTTTCTTTTTTTTAATATTCAGGTGGTCCTCGACTTTACGACCACTACAACGGAGGCCAAAATTTCTGCTTAGTTTTGTAAGCGAGACCTCTGTTTAAGTGAGTTTTGCCTCACCTTACCACAGGGGTGAAATGCTCCCGGTTCGGACCGGATCGCCTGATCTAGTAGTGATGGCGGCGGATGGTACAACCTCTTCTGATGAAAAAATGCTTTTAAAAGTTAAAAAAAAAGCCTCTGATGATTGCGCAGCTCAGCTGGGATCATCAGAGGCTTTAAAAAGCATTTTTTCGGCAACCTCTTGGCCGAAGAGGTGGTTAAAAAAATGCTTTGAAAAGTCTCTGACGATCTCAGCTGAGTTGCCTGATCAGCAGAGGCTTTTCACAGCATTAAAAAAAATGCTTTTAAAAGTAAAAAAAAAAGCCTCGGATGATCACACGGCTCAGCTGGGATCATCAGAGGCTTTTCAAAGCATTTTTTTCTGCAACCTCTTGGCTGAAGGGGTGGTAAAAAAAAATGCTTTGAAAAGTCTCTGACGATCCCAGCTGAGTTGCCTGATCGGCAGAGAGGCTTTTCAAAGCATTAGAAAAAATGCTTTTAAAAGTTAAAAAAAAAAAAAGTTAGCCACGCCCACCCAGTCACATTACCCCCCCCACACCAAGCCACGCCCACAGAACCGGTAGTAACAAATTTTACATTTCACCCCTGCCTTACCACCTTTCTTGCCACCAGGTTGAGTGAAATCACTGCATTAAGTAAGTCCCCCCCGTTGTTAAGTGAATCAGGCTTCCCAATTGACTTGGCTGATGAGGAGGTCACAAGAGGGGATCGCATGACACCCCTCCCCCCCGCCCCCCAGGACTCTGCAACTTGTCATAAATAGGAGTCGGTGGCCAAGCGTCTGAATTTTTGACCGTGAGAGAATGCTGCAACGGTCGTTAAATGCGAAGAACGGTCGTAAGTCACTTTTTTCAGCGCCATTGCAACTTTATTATTTTTAATTATTTTTTTTTCTTTCAAAACAAAAACCAACTAAAACTTTCTATTTTGCAACAGTTCCATATCAGTATGTATCCATGTTTTGTGTTCCCTCCACCCCTCCCAATTACCTATTCACATATTTATTTTTGTGGTTCCCTTATTTCTTATATATTTATAAACACTATTCCTTACTTATTATACAAACTATTGTATCTATATATTACTTTACACATAATATATAGTTAATATCATTTTATTAATACTTCCTAATTTCTAGATCATCTCTATTATGAACGTATCTTGTTTTTTATGTACACTGAGAGCGTATGCACCAAGACAAATTCCTTGTGTGTGCAATCACACTTGGCCAATAAAGAATTCTATTCCATTCCATTCCATTCCATTCCATTCCATTCCATTCCATTCCATTCCATTCCATTCCATTCCATTCCATTCCATCCCATCCCATCCCATCCTATTCCATTCCATTCCATTCCTATTCTGCATTCTATTCTATTCCTATTCCTATTCCATTCCATTCCATTTTTTGTTTATTATTCCTGTCCTCTGGCCATTTGTACCTTTTCTCCCATATTAAGTAATATTCCGTTTCATCTTTTCCTTTTATTCCTTTCGTCAATTTGTCCATCTCCGCTCAGTGCCGTTGCAAACTTTATACGGTCGCTAAACGAACTCTTGTTAAGTGGAGGACCACCTGGAATGTCGTTTCCTTTAACTTGTCAAGTAGTTTGGGGACGTCGCTTTGGGGGTTGGTGAGGAGGCTTGGAATCCGATAAAACGAGAAATAAGGCAGCGTGCCTCCTGAATCTGGAGGCTCTGCGGTCGCTTCCCAGATCTAAGCTTCGCCCAATCCCATTAATTTCCAGCTGCAAAGTTTTCCATCCATCCCAGATGTGCCAGGGAGATGGGCGGGGTGCCTCCATACCTTCTGCCTTGAGGAACCTGAGTTTGCGGCTTTTGGAAGGCACATCGGGAGCCGCATAATTTGCATCCGCGGAAGATGAATCACATCCCATCCCGCATCCGGATATCTCATATTTCTCATTTGTCACAGGGCTGACGCAACGAAGCCTCCTCAGCCAGGAGCCTGGAGGGGTGTCTGGATCCCCGTTTTAATTTGACTTTGGCTGAGTCACTTCCCCCATTCCCATGGACACACCCACCTCGCAGGGCTGTTGTGAAGGTCACGGGCAGGCTTCCGATGTCAGGCTAAAAAAGAAGTAAGGGGTCTCCAAAGCTAGCAAGTTTAAGACTTGCAGCCTTCAACTCCCAGAATTCCTCAGCTGGTCGGGCTGAGGAATTCTGGGAGTTGAAGTCCAGGTTGGAGATCCCCCTGGGCTAAAGCAAAGCGCGAGTCACTCCTTTGCAATGAATGCAGTGAACCTGGTCACTGATTTTAAGCCATCTTGTGATCTAGGTTTGTTTGCCTGAGCAAGCTTGCTGAAACAAACCATGTTTAAGTCTACTGCACAAACCTGTGCCAGGGTGAAATCTCACAGAATCTATGCAATCCTCAGCAGACTCAGAGGTCTTCTAGACCAAGAGTCCCCAATCTTTTGGACCTCAGGGACCACTAAATTCGTAATTTTAAATCTCGCGGACCACTAATATGATCTGCCTAATGACCGGCTGGGTGGGCGTGGCAAGATGGTCATGTGACTGGGTGGGCGTGGCCATCTCGATGTCCCTCGTGCGGAGGGGCACCTCGCCGGCCTCTATTCGCCCCTCCCCTCCCAGCCACTCCTCGCCTCCCCACCCGGGCTCCTTAGGGCCCCAACAGGAAGCAGTTCCTGGAGCTAAGCTGCCACCATGAGAAAGAGTTAGCAAAAAAGCTCAATTCAAATTGGATCTGACCGAGAAGGAGGCTCAGCAGAAGCACCTTACTGAGGACTAGGAGCATAGGCTTTCCAAGCAGAGGGAAGACCTGTAGGAGTGCAAGGCCAGGTACCAGCGCCTGGAGGCTCAACAGGTTGAGATAGTCAGCCAGTTCCAGGCCATTTATGCAGTCCCACTGGAACAAAGCCCTCCGGCTCTTCGCCACCAGTGGCGCTTCCCTCCAGCCTTCTCCCAAAGCCCCACACCAGGAGGCTGAAGCAGACCCCAAGTCGGAATTTCTGCCCCCCCTCTGACCCACACAAAAAGACCCCAAAGGGGGAGATTTTCTGCAGCAACAAAAACCTTCACTGCACGTATCTGTCCCAGGGGCCGTAGTTTGAGGATTTAGTGCAGTATAAATAAATGTATATATAAATAAATACAAATTATTTTTCTGCGGACCACCAAACTTTTTCACCAGTTGGTGACCGCTGTCCTAGTCCAACCTCCTGCTCAAGGTAAGAGACCTTATACACCATCCTTCTTGAAAACCTCCAGCAAGGAAGCACTCACAGAGAAACAAGTTGATGAACTGTCCCAACTGTCAGGAAATTCCTCTTTATTTCCAGGTTGGATCTTCTGAAGAACTTCTTGAACCCGTTGCTTCTTGTTCCTGCTTTTAGATGTTATAAAGAATAAATCAACCCGCGTCTTCCTTGTGAGACCCCTCAAGTACTGCAAGACAGCTATACTGTAATGCTCTCTACATGGGGCTCCCCTTGAGGAGCACCCGGAGGCTCCAACTGGTCCAGAATGCGGCTGCGCGGGCGGTGATGGGAGTGACGTGGCGCTCCCATGTGACTCCTCTCCTGCGTGAGCTGCACTGGTTCCCAGTGGTCTTCCGGGTGCGTTTCAAGCTTTTTGGTTACTATCTTCAAAGTGCTCCATGGCTTAGGACCAGAGTATCTTCGGGACCGCCTTCTGCCACCAATAGCCTCTAACTGTCCAGCCCGTTCCCACAGAGAGGGGCTCCTCAGGGTGCCGTCAGCCAAACAATGTCAACTGGCGGCCCCCAGGGGGAGAGCCTTCTCTGTGGGGGCACCGGCTATCTGGAACGAGCTCCCCCCTGAGATAAGGAGGATACAGGACTTACGTACCTTCTGCCACGCCCTAAAAACCTTCCTATTTCATCAGGCTGGTCTGACTTAAACCTCCCTTTATAAATGGGTTTTAAGATGGGTTTTTAATTGTTTTATATAATTGGATTTTAAATCGTTTCAGCCTAATTATTTAATTTATTTGTAATTTATTTTTGTATGTCATTGTATTTTATCTGGCTGTTCACCGCCCTGAGTCCCTTCTGGGAGTAGGGCGGTATACAAATTTGATTAAATAAATAAATAAATATATCATGTCTCCTCTGGGCCTTCCCTTCATTAGGCTAAACATACCTAGTCCCCTTACCTATTCATCGTACGATTTAGCCTCCAGACACCTGATCCTGTGGCCATCAACCAGGATTTCTTGGAGTTAAGAAGTAAATAAACTCCCCCAGCATGGCGGCTGTACAAGTTACTTAATCTAACAGAATAACAGAACAGAAGAGCGGAGTTGGAAGAGACCTTGGAGGTCTTCTAGTCCAACCCCCTGCTCGGACAGGAGACCCCAATACCATTTCAGACAAATAGTTATCCAATCTCTTCTTAAAAGCTTCCCAGTGTTGGAGCATTCACAACTTCTGCAGGCAAGTTGTTCCACTGATTTCTCAGATTTCCACAGATTCACTGAGTTCTAACTGAGTCAGGAAATTTCTCCTTAGTTCGAAGTTGCTTCTCTCCTAGATTAGTTTTCATCCATTGCTTCTTGTCCTGCCCTTAGGTGCTTTGGAGAATAAATCGACCTCTTCTTTTTTTAAGGCAGACCCTCAAGTACTGCAAGACAGTTATTATGTCTCCCCTGAGCCTTCCCCTCATTAGGCTAAACCGGGGGTCAGCAACCTGCGGCTCTGGAGCCGCATGTGGCTCTTTCACCCCTCTGCTGCAGCTCCCTGTCGCTCAAAATAGGTGTCACAACCGCCAAGGTGCGACACCCACCACTCATGCGATTTATTGAGCTTTTCAACTCCCGGGAGGCCAACCATCCAACAAAAATCCAACAAAAGAAAAGTTTCAGAAGAAAACAGAATATTGAATTCAACTACATAGGCTAGTTTTGTGGCCGCTCTAGAAATAGTCAACCACAGGAAGGGTTTTGTGGCTCCCGGTGTTTTCTTTTCTGTGGGAAATGGGTCCAAATGACTCTTGGAGTCTTTAAGGTTGCAGACCCCCGGGCTAGACATACCTAGTTCCCTTACCTATTCATCGTACGGTTTAGCCTCCAGACACCTGGTCTTGTGGTCATCAACCAGAATTTCTGGATTCTGTTTGATGATTTTGGTTAATGATTCTGGTTTATGTCTGGATTAAGACATAAACAAACTCCCAGCAGTATTCATACAAGACACTTAATCTAGTTTTTGTATAGATTATCCTTGTTTTACCATTTGTTTAGCAACTGTTCAAAATTACAACCCTGAACAAGAGAGGCTTAGGATCGATCCTGACAGTCTTGACAGTCACATGATCAAAATTTGGGCGCTTGAAACAGGTGTTTACGAGGGCTGCAGTATCCCCGAGTCACATAACCACCATTTTATAATGACTAGGTTTGTGTTATTTTGTTTGTTTGTTTGTTTGATTGCGTTTACATTAATTTATTACATTTGCAAGCTTCCCAGCCGACAAGTAAAGTCAATGGGGATAAACCGGACTGGCTTCACGATCGTGGGGGAAAAAAGCTTGCAAAATGAGGCCCGGCTCACTTAACAACCCCCTTACTTAGCTATGGAAAATTGTGGCCGTAAGTCAAGGACTACCTGTATTACTCTACACTACATTAACTCATTTTGGGAATCTTTAATCGCCAGACCTCCGTTCATACATATCACACGTGAAGTCACCAAGGTGAGCATCAGCTGTTTGTTCGCCGACAGCGATCAGATTCTGCACATCATCCAAGCTTGGTCATAAAATTGTGCGTGCACACCTCTCCAGCTGCACGCTTTTTTTTAAAAAAAATGGGGGGAATAGGATATAAATAGCGGATCGGAGCAAGTTCCTTCATTCCGGCTTTTTGCTCAGCTCAGACCCCAATTCTTTCTGTCCCCGGAGCTCAGGACCTCATTCACACACCCTTTTCTGTCACTCTAACGCAATGTTTTTCTCAAACCGTGGGAACTTGGAAGAGGTGTGGACTTCAACTCCCAGAGTTCCCCCAGCCAGCCTAGCCACCAGTATAGCTGGCTGGGGGAACTCTGGGAGTTGAAGTCCACACCTCTTCCAAGTTCCCACGATTGAGAAAACACCGCTCCAGCACCGAGGTCTTCAAACTTGGCAGCTTGTAAGACTTGTGGACTTCAATTCCCAGAGTTCACCAGCCAGCTATACTGGTGGCTAGGCTGACTGGGGGAACTCTGGGAGTTGAAGTCCACACCTCTTACAAGTTCCCACAATTGAGAAAAACCCCTGCTTCTAGCCACAAGCCCACCCCAAACTCACCTTGATCAGCGTCAACCAGTCCCAGCCCATCTGTCCCCGTCCAGAAAAATAGAGGTTCAAGAGAACCTTCTCCTATCCACACCTGCCAGCTCTCTGTACATGCTCAGGTGCCTTCCCTTAATTGCAAGGACCCTGTCAGGTGACTGCAGCAAAATTAATTAGCAGCATCCTCTTCTGGTTTGCCACCTCATTTCTCCACCCTGGGGCCAAAGTTGTCCTGCACTCTGTACATGCTTATAAACACTCTTGGGTCACAGTCCTGGGGAAGGGGGGAGAAAACTGGACCCCCTTTCCTTTGCCCTTCAAGCTTAGGAAGGCCCGCACTCTGCTTGTGCTCAGAGGACCCCTCTTCCTTTGCTTGGGAGAGGAAAACCAACCTCGTTACAACATTGCCATTCTGTCCACACGGGTAGTCCTCAATTTACGACCATGAGCGAGGCCAAAATTTTCCGATTCTAAGGGAGACATTGATTGAGTGGGCTTTGCCCCGTTTTATGACCTTCCTTGCTGAAGTCGTTAAGCGAATCACTGCAGTCGATTAAGTTAGCAACCTGGTTGTTAAACGGAATCTGGCTTCCACAGAAGGTGATCCCCGGGGACCCGGCAGCCGTCATAAGTACGAGTCAATTGCCGAGCATCTGAATTTTGATCACTTAATGCCGCAATGGTTGTTAAGTGTGAAAAACGGTCACAAGTCACTTTTTTTTTTTCAGGGACATTGTCACTTTGAGAGGCCACTAAATGGACTCTTGTAAGACTCTAGGACTATTTGTATAGAAAGCGGCAATGCAGATGTGTGGCTGACCTCCAAAAGGAGGAGGAGTGGCATTCTGTTTGTTCTCAGAGGCACCCTCTCCTTCCCACACACAAACCCAGAAACCCACCATGCCTGAAACCAATGCACTTTGGCCCTGCTCTGAGGCCCTCTTTTTCTTTGCTACCCTCCAAGTATCACTACCCAAACTCTCCCTCTCCAGCGCTCTCTGCCTATGTTCAGAGGACCCCTTCTCCTCCGTAACCCCACCCTCCTTCCTACCCTAACATTACAAAACCCAGCCTGTCTGCAGCTTCCTTCCTTCCTTCCTTCCTTCCTTCCTTCCTCCTTCTCCACCCCTGCAACCACCCCACTCGGGGCTGACCGACCTACCCAACTCTGCCCATGCTCAGAGGCACTCTCTCCTTCCCACACACAAACACGCAAAGCCTTGCACCCAATGCACCTGCTCATAAGGCATCCTTTTTCTGGGCGGGGGGGGGGGTTGCACTTTATTGGGTGGGCGGGGAGAACCTTTACTTCTCTCCAGGTATCACAACCCAAACTCTCCATCTCCAGCGCTCTCTGCCTATGCTCAGAGGCCCCTTCCCCTCTGCAACCTCCCCTTCCTACCCTAACATTATAAAACCCTGCCTGTCTGCGTCTTCCTTCCTCCTCCTCTTGCAACCACTACAGTAGGGGCCTACCGACCTACCCAACTCTGCCCATGCTCAGAGGTCCCCTTCCCCTCCACAACCCCCCCTCCCACCCTAACGTTACAAAACCTGGCCTGTCTGCAGCTTCTTTCTTCCCCCTCTACAATCACCCCACCAGGGGCCTACTGACCTACCCAACTCTGCCCATGCTCAGAGGCCCCCTTCCCCTCCGCAGCCCCTCCCCCTTACCTTCCTACCCTAACATTAGAAAAACCTTCCAGTCCGCGTTTTCCTTCGTCCCCTGCAACTACCCCACCCGGGGCCGACCTACCCACCCAACTCTGCCCATGCTCAGAGGCACTCTCTCCTTCCTTACACACACACACACACACACACACACACTCTGCCCACGCCCAGAGACCCCCTCGCCCCTCCTCGTCATCCTCCTCCGACTCACGATGGCCCGTCCGTAGCAGGCGGCGGCCTCGGGGTACTTGCGGCCGACGAAGAGCCGGTTGCCTTGCTCCTTGTACTCCTGGGCGCTGCGGGTCTTCTCCGGGCTGCCTCCGCCGACGCCCCCGACGCCTCCGCCTCCGATGCCGCCCCCGACGCCCGCCTCGCCTCCGCCGGGCAGCCCCGCGCCGCCCTCCTTCTTCTCCTTCTCCTTCTTCTCCTCCTTCCCCTTCATGCCGCCGCCGCCCAGGCAGAAGCAGCCGCCGCCGCCCCCGGAGGAGCCCGGCGGGCACCGCTCGCCCCGGCCCCGACGCACCGCCACAGCCCGGCCCGGGCCCCGCTCGCCCGCCCGCCCGCCTCCCTCCCTCCCCGCGACAGCAGCACCGGCAGCGGCAGCGGCAGCAGCAGAAGCGGCGGCGGCGACCCCGGAGCAGCCAGGCAGCCGGAGGAGGAGCCGGGAGGAACGGGCGGAGCGCTGCCGTGGCAAAGGAGGAAGGGGAGGGATCGGCGCGCGACGACTTCTGCCGCTCCGCCCGCCCGCGAAAACGCCGCCGCCGCCGACAGGCAGGAGGTGGAACCGGCTGGTGGGAGCGGCGGTCGCTGAGCGGGCGCTGGGCAAGCAAGTGGGGTGGGACCTGGCTTTGCGGACGTCGGTGAGCGCAGCCGCGGGGGGATCGGACTAGTGGGGGGTGGGGGTCGCTGAGCAAGCAGGGGACGGGACTTGGGTTTCCGACCGACGGTGAGTAGGTGAGCCCAGCCGCGGGGGGATCGGAATAGGTGGGTGGGGTGTCGCTGAGCAAGCAGGGGAAGGGACTAGGTTTTCCGACCGACGATGAGTAGGTGAGTCCAGCCGGGGGTGGGGGGTGGGGAGGAGAGGCGGAGTGGGTTGTGGGTGTGGGGGAGAAGGGGGTTGCTGATCAAGCTAGCAGGTGGGCGATCTTGCTTTCCGGCCGCCGGGGAGTAGCTGAGCCCAGCCCGGCGGGGCTCGGAGTGGGATAGATGGATGGACGGGTGGGTGAGTAGGTAGGGGGGTCGCTGAGCGGGTGTTGGACAAACAGGGGGGAGGACTTAGTTTTCCGACCGACGGTGAGTAGATGAGTCCAGCCAGGGGGATTGGGTGGGTGGGGAAGGGGGTCGCTGAGCGAGCTATGGGCAAGCAGGCGGATGGGGGTGGGGGGAGACCTGGCTTTGCGGACGAGGTGAGCGGCTGAGCTCAGGGATCGGGGGGGTGGGGGGCGAGGGATGGGTGGGAATGAGAAATGGCTGGGTGGGCAGGGGGGTCGCTGAGCGAGCGCCGGGCAAGCAGGCGGGCGGTGAGGGGAGACTTGGGTCCCTAGGCGAGCCGGCAGGAGGGTGATCCCGCTTTGCGCACGACGGGGAGTGGCTGCGCCCAGCCAGGGGATCGGAAGGGGGACTGGCTGAGAAAGTGGGTAGGGGGATCGCCGAGCGAGCGCTGGGCAAGTAGGCGGGTGGGCGACCTCGCGTTCCGGCCTCCAGTGAGTGGTTGCGCCCAGCCGGAAGATCGGAGATGCGTTGTCAACCCCGCTTTGCGCCCAGACGGCTCCGGTTGCGCACGGTCGTTGGCTTAACGGTCGGGCGCGGGGAGTGGGGGGCGCCGCCGGGCAGTCCCGCGGAGTTTGGCTCGGTTGTGCCCGGGCAGCGAAGCTGGTCGAGGGAGCAGCCTCTGGCTTGTTGAGTCAAATCGTGGTTGGTGGGCCTTGGCGTGGGGGTGAGGGGCGGGATGGGGGGCTGTTTCCAAACTAAAGCCTCTGTCGGTCGGTTGGTTAAAATGCAGGCTGGATCCTAATGCCCCATCACTGGAGGCTTTTAAAAAGAGACTGGACAACCACTTGTCTAGGGTCTCATGCTTGAGCAGGGGGTTGGACTAGAAGACCTCAAAGGCTCCCTCCAGCTCTGTTATTCTGTTAAGTTTTGATCGATTCACCAAAGGGGGAGGTTGCACATTCTGCTAAGATACATTGGACTTCAGTCGATTTGATGAAACTGTGAGTTAAACCAAAGTTAAAAGTAACTTCGGTACCTACTGGGTTAGACACTGGGAGATGGTGAGTTCTAGTGCTGTCTTGGGCATAAAGCCAGTTAGGTGACCTCTCTCAGCCCTAGGAAAGAGACAAAGGGAACCCACTTCCCAAAAACTTTGCCAAGAAAACCGCAGAGGCTTTATTATTCTTAATGAGGGCTAGTTTGTTGTAAGGCATCAGGCTTAAAAACTGGGATGCTGTGAGTTCCAGTCCTGCCTTGGGCATGCAAGTCAGAGACTTTGGGCCGGTCTCTCTCTCTCTCTCTCTCTCTCTCTCTCTCTCTCTCTCTCTCTCTCTCAGCCCTAGGAAGCAGGCAAGGGCAACCACTTCCAAGAAACATTGCCAAGGAAACTGCAGGAATTTGTGCAAAAAGAATCAACATTGACTCAAAAGTAGCAAAAAACACCCAAAACAAAACCCACAAAGTTGGCAAAGCTGCATGTTGGCATGCCTGCGCATCACAGCACATTTGGGTATATCTGACCACAATTACATTGAACAATTATAGCTGAGAGGTTTAGCCTTGAGTGACAGGTGGCAACCCACAATGGAAGGGATCCCATATTGAGCTAAATCCGGCTTATTTCTTGAAAAGTTTAGGGCTGAAATCCTAAACATGAACAAAGGTGTAGAAACAAAGGTTTTGCTTAGAATATCCCAGATATGATTGACTTTGGGTCAGAGTTTATATAATACCCTAAGTCAGCCTTTCTCTAGCTTGGCAAACTTTAAGATGAGTGGACTTCAACTCCCAGAATTCCCCAGACTTCAACTCTCAAAATTCCCCAGACTTCAACTCTCAGAATTCGTCAGCCAATTTAGCTTAGCTGGCTGAGGAATTCTGGGAGTTGAAGTCCACCCATCTTAAAATTGCCAAGCTTGAGAAATACTGTTTTAAACAACCAAACATAAAAAAGATGACCTCTGTGCCCTTGGCTACCTAATATTCTGATTTTTCTCTGTTCCAGGAGGTCTTAAAGCATGTCAGGGAAAGGACTTTATGCATGTGAAGATCCAGCGTCCTGGAAAGCCGTTTTGAATATTTACCAGGATGTGATTGAAGCTATGGGAAGCAAGAAGAAGAGACTAATTGCCTTGGATCGGTGGTAAATTACTGATGTGTAATTTGGACAGTTTAATGAAGGTTTTATCAGCCCTGCTTGGCCTATCCCAGAGGCCTGCAACCTTAAACACTCAAAGAGCCATTTGGACTCATTTCCCACAGAAAAGAAAACACCGGGAGCCACAAAAGCCTTCCCGTGCCATATCCATCATCAGATGTTGGCAATCATGTTGGCAATCCTATTTTTGTCCACAGCCGTATGAAAAAGGGCTCTTGAGTTTTGTCTAAACCGGTCCCTTAGGTTTTGAAGCCATGATCTTCTTCTGCCTGGACCTCGTTTGTCTTCAATCTTTCCCTTGGAGGATTAAGTGAAGGATGCCGTATTTTTCTGGGTGTCGCATCCCATGTCCAAAATATTCTAACTTCCACTTTTTAATGGCTTTGATGATTTCCCTTGGCTTTTCCAGGCGGCTTATCCCCAGCTTTAACCCAGCTTTTACGTACCAGCCGTCTGTAAATCCACATTTCAAATGCTTCTAGTCTCTTCAAGTGGCTTTCTGTCAGAGACCGACTTTCTACTCCGTAGAGTGTAGGAATCTGCAGTCTGCATATGTGCAGGAATTTTCCTGTCTTGGATGGCAAACCTCAGATAAGGAAAATTATTTGCACATAGGCGCCAGGAAATGGCATTAGAAAATAAGACCCAAAGTCTGTAAACAAGAGGAGAGGAAGTGGGATGTATGTTAGACTTTAATTAAAGTTAAACATTATAAGTACTTAAGCAAAGTAGTAATAGTTAACCAAAGATTCTAGTTACCAGGAAGATTCTGTAAGCCAATGATATGCTGCCAAATACGCTGTAACTTGAAAGTAACGAACTATATAATGTCACTGTGTAAGACAATAAGATACCACATATATCCTCAACCTTTGTGTGTGTGGTCATTCAACAGGTAGAGCAGGATAGAAAAGATGTAACATCTGACAAGCCTGATTTATTATTTCCCTAAGCTGCTTAAAAATGTCCCTCGGAGGGTGGCTCTGTATGCTTTTACTGTTTCTTTTTACTTGTCTCTTTTCAAGGTATCAAGAAGAGTTGCCCGAAATTCTTGCAGGGCGCAAGGAAAAATACTTGACGAAAGACGAATTGTTGAAACTCATGGAATGGAAGCTGACGGTAGGTCTTTTCCTCTCTTGAAGCGCTAAACGGATTTCAGCAGTTCAACAACAGGTGAAATCTCAGCCTTAAAACCCATCTGTAAAATGGGTTTATGAGGGGTCCTTGGTGCTTTCAGTACCCAAGGTGCACTGATGACATTAGTTAGGGTAACAAAACTTCTGCAAGAAAATAAGCAAGCTCAGAGAACAGCAAGGACGCCTCATTTCAACCCTGAGCTACAAATATTCTCCTTTAATGGATATAGTGAAGATGTGATTGCCCTATTAAGAAGATTGGCAATCTTCTTAATGGGTTGGTTAAGCTTTCGCTTAGCAAGCATCCACAGTGTTCTGTTCTCCTGTTTTTCCTTACAACAACCCTTTGAGGTAGGTTGGGCTGAGAGAGACTAGCAGGTCCAGTGTCACCCAGTGCTGTGGCTCCGTTGCCTGAGCCTGTGTCATCAGCAGGAGAGGACTCTGAGAGTGAGGGAGAGGAGTTGGCAAGGCCTCCTTCTCCAGGACCCTCCTCTCTGGCAATGCCTCCGGAGAACACCGAAGGGCAAGAGATAGGCCCAGAGCCAAGCACCTCCCCGCAGCCACAGGTGGACAGTGATGAGGGTAATGAGTCTTGGCTGGACCCTCGCCAGTGTCGCAGAGACAGGCGCGCGCAACAGAAGAAAAGGCGTGCCCGTGATTAGCTGACTCACTGGACCACACCCCACAGGCTATAAAAGGGGGAGAGTTAAGCATTCAGGCTCTGTGACAGACAAAACTAAGTAAACCCTTGGAGTCACTTTGCATCTCAGCTTCAGATTTATTCCTGGACAATTGTTGTGGTGTGTATTTTCTTCTAAGTTGATAAAAGGTCTTGGCAAGCAGCTGCTGGGATTGCTTCCAAGCGTCTTATCGGACTAATTGGTCGCCTGCCAGTTTATTTAACCCCCGTCTGTCTGAGTGTGTGTATGTGTGTGGTGAGGACAGAACACCCAGGAACTTTCTGGAATAACTCTGGAAGGTTGAACATCCCATTCCTTCGCTGTTTTCCTTAATAATTCTGAACCCAAACCAGCTCGAGACATGTTAGTTTATAGCGTGTTCGCACCCAGAGAGGTGACTTACAATTCAGCGTGTCTAAAATTTGGCTATTTGGAATCATTAGTCATCCCAGGGCCAAACATACCATATAAATATCAACTTTTTCGAGCTGGATAGGTTTTGGATCAAGTCCTGTGTCCCATTCTGGGCACCATCTTTGAAGGAGGAAAGAGCCAAAATTATTTGAGTTCCAAAAAGGGCACACAAAGCCAGGATCGGGACTAGAAACATGAAAGCTGAAAAAGAGATGGAAGGTTTAAGCCAGTGGTGAAGTTCACATTTTTTTACTACTGGTTCTGTGGGTGTGGCTTGGTGGGCGTGGTGTGGCTTGGTGGGCGTGGCTTGGTGGGCATGGCAGGGGAAGGATACTGCAAAATCCCCATTCCCTCCCCACTCCTGGGGGAAGGATACTGCAAAATCCCCATTCCCTCCCCGCTCCTGGGAGAAGGATATTGCAAAATCCCCATTCCCTCCCCGTTCCTGGGGGAAGGATATTGCAAAATCCCCATTTCATCCCCACTCCTGGGGGAAGGATATTGCAAAATCCTCATTCCCTCCCCGTTCCTGGGGGAAGGATATTGCAAAATCCCCATTTCATCCCCACTCCTTGGGGAAGGATATTGCAAAATCCCCATTCCCTCCCCGCTCCTGGGGGAAGATATTGCAAAATCTCCATTCCCTCCCCGCTCCTGGGGGAAGATATTGCAAAATCTCCATTCCCTTCCCACTCCTGGGGGAAAGATATTGCAAAATCCCCATTCCCTCCCCGCTCCTGGGGGAAGGATATTGCAAAATCTCCATTCCCACCCCACTCTGGGGCCAACCAGAGGTGGTATTTGCCGGCTCTCCAAACTACTCAAAATTTCCACTACCGGTTCTCCAGAACCTGCTGGATTCACCCCTGGTTTAAGCCCAGCACAGAGGAAAGACAAACGGTGGCGAAATTTATTAATTTTTTTTATTAATGAAAAAAAAATGGCACAGTTGGCAGAATGAAATCGCACTAAACATTTACAGCTCGCGCTCAAAGGTGGATCATTTCTGCTTTTCTGCTTTCCTTTGCAGAGAGGAAAATTTCGGCCTCGTTTGCAGCAGCTGGTGGCTGCTAATCCGAGCAAGATGGTGGAAGAACATACCAGAAAAGCTTTCCATCAACTCCCAGATGTAGAAGTGGCCATAAAGGACTTGAATGAACTGAAGGGTGTGGGGCCAGCCACCGCTTCAGGTACAAAAATGGCAGGTTTTTTTTTTTTATTTTATTTTTAATTTGATTTATATACCGCCCTTCTCCGGAGACTCAGGGCGGCTTACAATGCGTTAAGCAATAGCCTTCATACTTTTGTATATTTATACAATTTATACAAAGTCAGCTTATTGCCCCCACAAACTGGGTCCTCAATTTACCCACCTTAGAAAGGATGGAAGGCTGAGTCGACCTTGAGCCTGGCTAGGATTGAACTCAGAGAAATTACAGGCAGCTGGTGTTAATTGCTGCCTTTAGTAGGAGGCATTAGCCCTCTACGCTACACAGGCTCCAGGTTACAAATGAATGACGGATTACAATTAATCAGTGGAACAACTTGCCTTCAGAAGTTGCGAATGCCCCAACACTGGAAGTTTTTAAGAAGATGTTGGACAATCATTTGTCTGAAGTGGTTGCAGGGTTTCCTACCTGAGAAGAGGGTTGGACTAGAAGACCTCCAAGGTCCCTTCCAACTCTGTTATTCTATTTCTCTTTCTCTTTATAAATCCGTAACTTATAGTATTAACTGACATGGTGATCATTTTTGTATATCTCATTTTTTCTATGGTGATCCTTTTTTTGTAGGTCTCGCTTTTTCCCACTTTTCTTCTTTATATTGTAACTGCTATTCTAAAAGCAAATCCTTCATCAAAGTGATTGCATTACATTCTTGATTATTTATTTTTATTCATTTATTTATTGGTTCGATTGATATGCCGCCCTTCTCCAGAGACTCAGGGCAGCTTACAATGCATTAAGGAATAGCCTTCATACTTTGATATATACCTGCTTAGTAGGGCTTTTGCCCCCCCCCCGCCCCCAGCGGTGTTCTTTTTTATACACAGTCAGCTTATTGCCCCCACAATCTGGGTCCTCATTTTACCTACCTCGGAAGGATGGAAGGCTGAGTCAACCTTGATTAAATTATCTTTCCATTGATATATAATTTGATGGTACTACGCCGAAAGAAAAAGTGGTGTTATTAGCTAGTTTCAGAAAATACACTTTTCCCAAAAGGTTCCCACAATTTTGGCCACTACTGTAGAAGGCTAGGTTGGAATTTGAGATTTTCTAGTCCAATCTTCTACTCAAAAAAACCCCCAAAAAACTCTGTATCATTTCAAACAAATGTCTGTCCAATCTCTTGGACAAATATCAGGCAGGGATAAACCTGCCTACTTCTGGGCAGGGAGACTTCACACCGTGTCACACACACACATACACCAGTTATTTCTTCCATAGCACTGGTGGGTTCCTCCTGGTTCGGCCCGGTTCGGCGGAGCCGGTAGCAGTGACGATATGACGTCACCGAACCGGTTCTCTTTGTTCGGGAGCTGGGCCCTCTGACCCCCACCCAGTGTTATTCTTACCTTTTATTTGGCCCCGCCCCCAATCTATTCGCTGCCTCCCAAGTCCCAGCTAATCGGCTAGAAGGAAAAAAACTGTTTAAACTCTTGCCGCGGGGCTTCAAAGGGCCGCCCTACAGCTGATCAGTCTTAAAAGGCAGTGTGGTGGTTGACCAGTGCGTTCAAAAAACAAATGAGTAGACCGGTACCTCCGAAAACAAATGAGTAGACCGGTGCCTCCAAAAACAAATGAGTAGACCGGTGCCTCCAAAAACAAATGGGTAGACAGGTGTGTCCAAAAACAAATGGGTAGACGGGAACGCTCCAAGAACAAATGAGTAGACTGGTACAGCTCTGCAAGCAGTTAAAAGCCTGGTAGACCAGTACCTCCGCTAAATCCTAAAGGATTGTCACATGACCATCAAGCCACGCCCACAAAATAAGCCATGCCCACAGAACCGGTAGTAAAAAAAATTTAGAACCCACCCCTCATGTTTTTGCTTCTGTTTTAGCCATTCTCGCTGCCGGAGCACCCGAAATTGCTGCATTCATGGCTGATGAAGTGATGGAGACCCTCCCAGGCCTCGGTCCCCTGAAGTACACCCTAAAACATTATCTGCTTTACATGGACAAGATTCAGAGCTGTGTGAAGAAACTGAACAAAGGTAAGACAAAGCTTTCGCAAAGTCCTCCACTCCTGAATCATAGAATCGCAAGTCTGGAAGGGACCACGGAGGTCTTCTAGTCAAACCCCCAACTCAAATCCTCATACCATTCATGAAGTCACTAAGAGCGAGTTGGGCAGCCGTATAAATTTTCTTAAAATAAATGAATAAATTCAGGACAAACAGCTGTTCAATCTTCTCTTGAAAACCTTTTCTGGAAGGACCACTCTTGATTTGACAAACTCACATTACCCTTCTCTGATGTCTGCATAATAAAGGCTAAAAAATAAAGAGAACCTATTGAAAGGGACGAGAAGCAGAGAAAATATATTTATCTGTGGAATTTATTGCTTAGATTGTAACAGGTTATCCCTAGAGTTACGGCCACAGTCGAGCCCAAAATTTCTGTTGTTAAGTGAGACACTTGGAGGCTTAGTGGCTAAGATGCTGACCTTGTCGATCAAAAGGTGGGCAGTTCAACGGTTCGAATCTCTAGCGCCGCATAACAGGGTGAGCTCCCATGATTTGTCCCAGCTTCTGCCAATCTAGCAGTTCGAAAGCATGTAAAAAATGCAAGTAGAAAAATAGGGTCCACCTTTGGTGGGAAGGGAACAGCGTTCCGTGTGCCTTTGGCGTTGAGTCATGCTGGCCACATGACCACGGAGACGTCTTTGGACAGCGCTGGCTCTTCGGCTTTGAAACGGAGATGAGCACCGCCCCCTAGAGTCGGGAACGACTAGCACATATGTGCGAGGAGAACCTTTACCGCAAAATTCAGCTGATTCTGGAAGACTACGAAGTTCTCCAAGATCCTTTGCAACTCCGTTATTCTGTGTTTTGTTAGGTAACACCATGGAAACCTGGACGGCTCACCTGGTGGAAAAATGCCTCTGGACCTGGGCTTTGGCTCAAAAGCTGCGTTTGCCCTCCTTACCGATTGTGAGTCGAGACGAAGACCAGGGAGATGTTGGTGAGCAAGGAAACCAAGCCAGGAAGAAGCAGCGAACCAAATGAAGGCTTCCCAGCTCCTGCGATTGTGGGATGAACAACACCTGCTCCTCGGCACGTGAATGGCAGAACTGAACAAACACACCCAAGGGATGTTTAGCTCACTTTGGGACCAACCACACTAACCCACACCAACCCTCCTAGCACAGTTTTCTCACAAACAGAATGCGGTTTTTGTGTGACACCAAGTGGGTTAGAAACCCTGTTTGGTCGTCTTTCAAAGCATCGGCAGGGATCTGTGCCAGTGGTGGGATTCAAATGATTTAACAACCGGTTCTCTGCCCTAATGACCAGGTAGCCGGGCGTGGCCACTCAGCACTCAGCCTCCTGTACCCCCCTTGGAGCAAAAACAGGCCATCGGAGGGGGACACTGCTCCCCCCACGCTCCAATTTGGGCCTAGTATGTCTCCCTGCAGCCTCCAAGGAGCAAAGACAGGGTGTGGGGGGCCGTACCACACATCCCCATGTCCTGTTTTGGGCCTAGTAGGCCTCTCTGCAGCCTCCTGGGAGCAAAAACGGGGTGTGGGGGGACCGCACTGCATCTCCCCCCCCCCACCCCCCCCCGCACCCTATTTTGGGCCTAGTAGGCTTCCCTGCACCTGCCTGGGAGCAAAAACGGGTGCGTGGGGACTCCGGGAAGGGGCGGGTCCAACCAGTAATTTAACAACTAGTTTTCCCGAACCGGCTGAATCCCACCACTTGATCTGTCCAAATGTTCCTGTTTTAATAATATTGAAATGGATCATTCTATTACAAGCAGCCTTCCCTTTCCTGCCTCACTCTCTCTTACCTCTGTAGTAATGGATCCCATCCCACCCTCCCTTACTTGGTGGGGTATGTGAGGGGAACTAGAGATCCAGAGTTCAATTGATTGATATTAGGAGCTAAAAGATTTAATAGAACTGACGGGCTGATAGATATATATACTGTATGTGTGGAAATAGTTTTTATACACAATTCAGGAGTTGCTGAGTTTTCCCTCTCTTATTTTTTCAATAAAAGGGATTAAATGAGACGAGTAAAACTTGACACAATGACAAAATTAAAAAGCTGTGCCAAAAGGTGCAGGAAAGACGAAAAAGAAAGAACAAAGATTAAAAATAGAAAAAAAATCTGCTTCCATCCTCAGCCAGTAGAATCAACGTTAAGAACTTGCCACAGTCTCTTAAAAGAAAACCCAGTATCTCTTTAATCCATGTTTTCCTCCGGTTTCCATAAACACATTTCTAAATCCTCATCTCTCGCTATTAAACTGCAAAAGTCCAGTAGGGATTATCAGAAATGACAACTTTAAGGATTACAACTTGTATCTGTTATACCCAAGCTTAATCTGTCCTTTGCCTTCACCAAATCCCCCGTTCCTCTCTTTCAAATATATAGTAGTGGCCAAAATTGTGGAAATCTTTTGGGAAAAGTGTCCTTTTGAGGTTGGATGGCTAATAATACCATTTTTATTTTTATTTTTGGAGTTTCAAGATAATCCTATTCCACTGCTGGAATGGCCTGCGAATAGCCCAAACTTTAACCCAATTGGAAAATTTATGGAGCCGACTAAAGAAACTGGTTAGTCAGAAGCGACCCAGCAATAAAACCCAGTTAATAGAAGCAATCCTTCAATCTTGGTTTCACATGAGAACAGCTGCAGAACTCAAAGGCTTGGCTCACTCCATGGAAAGGCGTTGTAAGGCAGTCATTCATGCTAAAGGTTACCCAACTAAGGATTATTTTGTATATCTCATTTTTTTCTACGTGTTTCACTTTTCTTCTTTATTACTGTAACTGCTATTCTAATAGCAAATCCTTCCTAAAAGCTATTGCATTACATCCTTGATTCAATTATCTTTCCATTGATATATAATTGTATGGTACTACTCCCAAAAAAAAAAGGTGGTATTATTAGCTAATTTTAGAAAATACAGTTTTCCCAAAAGGTTTCCACAATTTTGGCCACTGCTGTCGCTAGTAGGTAGTCCTTGACTTAACCACTACAACTGAGTCCAAAATTGCCCAGCAAGAGTGTTGTTAAGTGAGTTTTGTCCCATTTTACGACTTTGAATCCTTGCAGCTGTGAAGTTAGGTTAGTAAGAAAATCTGACTTTGACTGCTTGTCAGAAGGTTGCAAAAAATGATCGCTTGATGATTGATTGATTGATTGATTGATTGAATTAGTATTGCCTCCCCTTCTCCCATGGTGACTCAAGGCGGTTTACAGAATATAAAACCTCATTTAAAACAATAAAAACTAACAAAAAGAATCAAACTAATATTGTACAATATAACAAAATCACCCCTCAACTCCCATCCTGGCGACAGCCGATGGATCACACGAGCCATTGAATGGGCTCCATCCCACTCTGGGTTCCCCAGGCCCGCTGGCAGAACCAGATCTTCAGCGCCTTCCGGAAGCATATTAGAGGGGGGTCCATTCTAATCTTGGGGGAGAAAGATGTTCTAGAGAGAGGGAGCCACCACGGAGAAGGCCCTTCTTCTGGGTCCCACCAGATGTATCACCCTCAGGGATGGGATCCACAACATTCCCTGCCTCCCCGTTTTGATGGGTTGGGTAGATGTGACCGGCAAGAGTCGGTCCCTCAGATAATCTGGTCTCAAGCCGATGTCCCAAGATGGGACATTGCAACCGTCATAAGTACGAGTCAGCTGTCAAGTGTCCTAATTTTGATCACGTGACCACGGGGATGCTGTAGTGGTCCAAAGTGTGGAAAAACAGTTATAACATAAGTCACTTTTTTTCAAGGGTGTTGTAACTTCAAAAAGTCACTTAATGTACGGTTCTAAGTTGAGGAATTGTTGTTAATTGCAAAGTCATGTCTGACCCATCGCAACTCCATGGACAATGTTTCTCCAGGCCTTTCTGCCCTCTACCATCCTCTACCATTTAAGCTCCCGCCGACTGCTCCAGTGACTCCATCCAGCCACCTCGTTCTCTGCTGTCCTCTTCTTCTTTTGCCCTCCATCGTTCCCAGCATTAGGCTCTTCTCCAGGGAGTCCTCCCTTCTCATTAGGTGGCCAAAGCATTTGAGTTTCCTCTTCAGGATCTGGCCTTCTAAAGAGCAGTCAGGGTTGATCTCCTCTACTGACCGGTTGGGTCGCCTGCAGTCCAAGGGATTCTCAGGAGTCTTCTCCAGCACCATAGAATACTTGTAATCAAAATTCAGTTCCAAAGGAGTGGCAGCAAAGAAGGACCTATGTGATTCCCCCATCCCACCCCCACCCCTGACGAATCATCTGGAACCCTGTTTCTCAACTTTGGCTGCTTGAAGATGGGTGGACTTCAACTCCCAGGATTCTCTAGCCAGCCTGAGGAATTCTGGGAGTTGAAGTCCACACATCTTCAGATAACGAAAGATTGAGAAACACTGCTCTGAATAACACGATGCTTCGCTCTCGCTAGAGGGAGCCCCTGTCTAAAGATATCTAATTACAACACTTCTTCAATCCATCCTGGCTACTTTCCTATTTGGCTGATTTAATGTAGGAAAGCTTTGCTCAAGTTGTTCAGATGCCGTGATGCGTCTTACACCTACAAAGATCAGAATCGTGCAAGCCATGGTGTTCCCTGTGACATTCTACGGAAGCGAAAGTTGGACTTTATATTTCTAAGTTCTGTTTTTATTATAGAATAGAAGGGAAGGGAAGAGAAGAGAAAATAGAGAATAGAGTAGAACAGAATAGAATAGGAATAGAAGAGAAGAGAAGAAACAATAGAATAGAATAGAATAGAATAGAATAGAATAGAATAGAATAGAATAGAATAGAATAGAATAGAATAGAATAGAATAGAATAGAATAGAATAGAATAGAATAGAATAGAATAGGAATATTGGAATGAATGGAATGGAATAGAATAGAGTAGAGTAGAATAGAATTAGAATAGAATAGAATAGAATAGAATAGAATAGAATAGAATAGAATAGAATAGAATAGAATAGAATAGAATAGAATAGAATAGAAATATTGGAATGAAGAATGGAATGGAATAGAATAGAGTAGAGTAGAGTAGAATAGAATAGAATTAGAATAGAGTAGCGTAGAGTAGAATAGAATAGAATAGAATAGAATAGAATAGAATAGAATAGAATAGAATAGAATAGGAATATTGGAATGAAGAATGGAATGGAATAGAATAGAGTAGAGTAGAATAGAATTAATAGAATAGAATAGAATAGAATAGAATAGAATAGAATAGAATAGAATAGAATAGAATAGAATAGAATAGAATAGAATAGAATAGAATAGAATAGAAATATTGGAATGAAGAATGGAATGGAATAGAATAGAGTAGAGTAGAATAGAATAGAATAGAATTAGAATAGAGTAGCGTAGAGTAGAATAGAATAGAATAGAATAGAATAGGAATATTGGAATGAAGAATGGAATGGAATGGAATGGAATGGAATGGAATGGAGTAGAATAGAATAGAATAGAATAGAATAGAATAGAATAGAATAGAATAGAATAGAATAGAAATATTGGAATGAAGAATGGAATGGAATAGAATAGAGTAGAATAGAATATAATAGAATTAGAGTAGAGTAGAGTAGAGTAGAGTAGAGTAGAGTAGAATAGAATAGAATAGAATAGAATAGAATAGAATAGAATAGAATAGAATAGAATAGAATAGAATAGAATAGAGTTGAATGGAATGGAACGGAATGGAACGGAACAGAACAGAACAGAACAGAACAGAACAGAACAGAATAGAATAGAATAACTACAGTACAGTATTATATTATATTATATTTATTATATTATATTATACTATACTATACTATACTATACTATACTATACTATACTATACTATACTATATTATATTATATTATATTATATTATATTATATTATATTAATCCTATACTATACTATACTATACTATACTATACTATACTATACTATACTATACTATACTATACTATACTATACTATACTATGCTGCTTTAATAATAACAATATTTGAATAACTAAATTTGTAGAACTAAAAGTTTCTTCATGCTAACTGGGGCATTCTGGGAGTTGAAGTCCACAGATCTTCAAGTGGCTGAGGTTGAGAAACACTGTAATACAGAACGAAACTGTTTGTGTGCTGCCTTCTAGCGGCCCTTATAAGTAAAAACACAGGATGTATATCAAAAGCAGAAATTTCCCCTTTCTTGTGGCCGTGGGACTTGTGTCAAGCCTTGTACAAAGAGACATGGCATCCCTATTGCTGTGAGAGTCCATTCTGATAGACAACTAAACATGGAGCATCCAATAAGGAAGCGTCGGTTGTTTCAGGTAGACCAAATTTGAATCCCACAGGTGTGAATAGTAAATCCTCCTTGGTTTATAGCATTACAGAAACAGAATCTAGTAAGTTTGAATGTGCCTTGCGTTCCCTATCTTCACCTTTGACAGAGCTACAGAAGGACCAGTCTGAGATGCTTTCTCTTATTACATTTCTGCTCTGGGCTCAGATTTCTCTTCTTTGACTGATGCCTTGGCCACAGCTCCTTTGTCCTTCAAGGTTATTCTCACAGCCCTTTAAAGGAACTTAAACCTTCCAGAATGGGACGGAGCCCGGTGGGGAAGTGTATATGCCTGGGTAATTGGAATCTGGAACATTCCATAAGTCATCAGGGACAACCCTCACCCTGGTCCCCACTTCTTTCCCCTCCTACCATCCAGAAGGAGATATAGAAGCGTAGCCAGCTGCACAAATAGGCTGAAGAACAGTTTTTATCCGTGGGCTGTCAGACTCCTGAATGCGAAATAACATCATAACTACGTAGTATGATGGACCTGCAGGGCTGGTGCAATGTGTAACATGTTCACACTGGTGCAATAGGACTGGGTGTTTTGTTAATATGATTTATTGGGTTAGGAAGTTTCTGTCTTCACTGTGAGCTGTATTGTGTTGTGGAGGGGGGTGCACTGAGGGAGCTCAATCAATCTCATTGTACATAACGTTGTGCACTGACAATAAAGCTTTCAAATTTGAAAGCCTTTATTGTTATTGTACATCATGTATGCAACGAAATTGGTTTAGCCTCTACTGATGCAGTTCATGCAAGACAATGTGAATAATATAAAGGATAATCTTTATACAAGTAGTTAGGGAAAAACTAGTCCTACGTTCCCATATGTACAACATATTCTGTTCAACATGTCAGGGTGAAATCCAGCAGGTTCTGACAGGTTCTGGAGAATCGGTACCAGAAATTTTTAGTAGTTTGGAGAACTGGCAAATACCACCTTTGGCTGGCCCCAGAGTGGGGTGGGAATGGGGAGTTTGCAGTATCCTTCTCCTGGAATGGGGAGGGAATGGGGATTTTGCAGTATTCTTCCCCTGGAGTGGGGAGGGAATGGGGATTTTGCAGTATCCTTCCCCTGGAGTGGGGAGGGAATGAAGATTTTGTATTATCCTTCCTGTGCCATGCCCACCAAGCCACACCCACAGAACTGGTAGTAAAAAAAAATCTGAATCCCACCACTGTTGAAAGAGAAAGGACTTGAAGAGAGGAATAAACAAATAAAAGACAGTTTAAGGGGAGAAATGTACTTTCAGACTTGCAAGACTAATGTCAGTCTTGTGAGGTTGTCCAGGGCAAGAAGCACATCCAGAAGTACTAGCCCTAACTTTATTGTAAGGTGGCGCAGTGGTTAGAATGAAGTATTGCAGGCAAACTCTGCCCACAGCCTGAAGTTCGATCCTGATCAGCTCAAGGTTGACTCAGCCTTCCATCCTTCCGAGGTGGGTAAAATGAGGACCCAGATGGTTGGGGGCAAGAGGCTGACTCTATAAACCGCTTAGAGAGGGCTGTAAAAGCACTGTGAAGCGGTATATAAGTGCTATTGCTTTTCCTCCATTCCTTCCTCCCTTCCTTCCTTCCATGATGCACAGTGGTTAGAATGCAGTATTGCAGGCAAACTCTGCCAACTGCCAGGAGTTCGATCCTGGCTGGGTCAAGGTTGACTCAGCCTTCCATCCCTCCGAGGCAGGTAAAATGAGGACCCAGATGGTTGGGGGGCAAGAGGCTGACTCTGTAAACCGCTTCAAGAGGGCTGTAAAAGCTCTGTAAAGCGGTATATAAGTCTAAGGGCTATTGCTATAGATTCTTGCAAATCTGACAGTCCCTCTTTCCCCACTCATCTTTGCAGCCTAAGAAACTAGCGGGGAGGTTGCCTTCTGAGATAGTTGAAATTCTTTCTGTGGGCTTAGCTGCCTCTTCTCCAACCCTTCCCCTGGCTGTGGTTTTTCCTTCTTTTTATCAGGTCATTCCCACATTATCACCGCAATACCTTATCTTATAAACAGCAAAATTTTATAAAAAGTAAATTTTATAAAAAGATGCAGAAAGAGCATACCTCGGTACAGGGAAAACCGGCTGGGTGAAATTCATCAGTAATGTGATTTTTTTCCCCCCTTGGAGAAGAGGTGTTGGCCTAGTTTTGGTCTTACTGCAATTATGGCACATTTATTCTCGAGTATCGTGAATGTTTTGTCCTGTTTTCCCAACTTCCTCCCACCTCTTTTCTAAGTCTGCTCCCAATGTTCCCAAAACTGTAGGCATTCTGTTAAATGTTTGCCTAGGAATCCTTCAGGGAAAATAAAATCTTAATGTTATTTACAGTACCGTGAAGGATTTCACAAAAATAGGATGTTTATATTTCAGTAAATTATTTAGGCACCCACAACTAGGTAGTAAACAAACATCATGTTCTGGATGCAGGTAATTTAGAATTTGTAATCATATTTGTAACCATAACCCTCTGCATTATTATAATATACAATGCTCAAAAAAATAAAGGGAACACAAGCAGAAGACATCCGAGATCTGAATGAATGAAATATTCTATTTGAGGAAACAGAAGCCTCGGAGTTTTCTTTCCTTGGAGGTGTAACTTGGACCCCTGACAGATATAATGAAAAGGTTTTGGGCAATTACTACTATGGCTCTACGTGAAGGAGGTACTGTATTTTTCAGTGTATAAGACGCACCTTTCCCCCCCCAAAATAGAGTGAAAATCTGGGTGCGTCTTATACTCCGAATGTAGCCCCATCCAGATTCTCAAACGGAGGTTTCAGAGGCTGAAAAAAGCATCAGAAACGAAGCTTCAGAAAAGAAGCCTCCAAACAGAGCTTTAGAAAAAAAGCCCCCAAACAGAGCTTCAGAGGCTTTTTTCCTGAAACTCCGTTTCAGAAGTTTCAAAGGCAGGAAAAAAAAGCCAAAAAAAAGCAAGGCACAGAACTCACAACCAAGGAACCTGTTGCTAAAATTCACCTCTGGTGAACAGCTGATTGGAGGTATTCTGGGAGGCCGATCCACCCGCCAATCAGCTTTTTTCTTATTTTCCTCCCCCCAAACTAAGGTGCATCTTATACTCCGGTGCGTCTTATATGCCAAAAAATACGGTAGATCTTTGTTATGTAGAATATACTGGCCCAGGCCTTAATGGCCCATTGACAAAGGTGGGGTGTGTGTGTGTGAGTTTTTGCCTCCCTTTTAGAGGAAATATTCTGCCCTTTTAATATTTCCCAAAATATCTCATTTTTCCTAGGAGAGGGGTGGGCGCTAACCTCCTACAGGAGATTATGGGGAAGGGAGTGGAGGGAGGAGAAAGCAAGAGAGTTGTACAATTTTGTTAGCGTTTGCATCGATCCGTTTGCTTGCTACTTTGCAGGGCGATGCTAACACGTTATCTTCTGCCCATCTTCATCTACTCCTTGTTAAGGAGGTAAACATGGATTGGATATTGATAGGTTTCGATTGCCTTGCCTCTGCCTTTTTCCCCCAAGGAGGCCGCAGTTTGCAATTCCCCAGCATTAACGCCGCTGGGAGAGATATCACCAATTCATTTACGGCCCGTTACAGAGACGTGTTCTGCTTCCAGATGTGGCAGGTGTGCGTGGAGGAGAACATCGCTCAATCCAGCTTGGAGATGCTGCTTAATAATCCTGGGGGGGGAGGGGGGCTGAGAAGGTTCCTAATGAGCATTGATGGGGCATATCTGTCAATCAAGGTCTAAACATAACTTCTGAAGAGCTTTCGTGCAAATGTAGAGTCCTCGGTGCTCTTTGAGCTTGCTGGTTTCCTTGCAGGCATTTTGCTACCCAGCTCGGGGTCACATATCTTCAGCGCAAACCACGAGATCACCTACCATCATCATCTTTTCTTTTTTTTAAAATTTGATTTATATGCCGCCCTTCTCCGGAGACTCAGGGCGGCTTACAATGCGTTAAGCAATAGCCTTCATACTTTTGTATATATTTATACAAAGTCAGCTTATTGCCCCCACAAACTGGGTCCTCAATTTACCCACCTTAGAAAGGATGGAAGGCTGAGTCGACCTTGAGCCTGGCTAGGATTGAACTCACAGAATTACAGGCAGCTGGATGTTAATTGCTGCCTTTAGTAGGAGGCATTAGCCCCCTACGCTACTCAGGCTCCTTTTCTTCACTTCACTCCTCATCTTCACTTAACGACCCCATAATCCCTTATGGGGTGGAGCCTGGGCAACTGAATGGAGCTAACAGAATGTTTTAACAGGCCAGATGCCCTTCCTGCCGTCAATGCGGAGTTTTGTTCAGCAGATATATATATTCTCAGCGTTCCCAGAGAGAGAAATATCTGCCTCTACCTAGGATCGAACTCATAGCCTCGTGATCATGAGGCAAGAGCTCCACCTGTAGGCCACCGCCCCACTTCATGAGATTGCCTACCACGGAGCCGTCTATTTCCAACAAGCTGGAACCAATTACCCTCTTTCCCAAAGAACAATCACTTTAGTAAGCTGAATAAAGTGACCGTTTCATGGATACATTAATTGCCTCAACAGGACCATTGCTATCAGTTCTCAGCAGACACAGGAGCCTGAACACAGTCCTTCCTACACCTCTTTAAAGCAGCTAAGTCATCTCACAGGATGAAGCAAGTGGTCAATATTGACACCCAAGGGTTGATGAGACTATCCATTATCGTTACTTTTGGTGTTGTTATTCGTAATACAGTACAATTAAAAAGGTAAAGGTTCTCCTCGCCCATATTGTATGTGCTAGTCATTCCTGACTCTAGGGGGCGGTGCTCATCTCCATTTCAAAGCCGAAGAGCCAGCGCTGTCCAAAGACGTCTGCGTGGTCATGTGGCCAGCATGACTCAACGCCAAAGGTGCACGGAACGCTGTGACCTTCCCACCAAAAGTGGTCGCTATTTTTCTACTTGCATTTTTTACCTGCTTTCGAACTGCTAGGTTGGCAGAAGCTGGGACAAGTCACAGGAGATCATTCTGTTACGCGGCACTAGGGATTCAAACCACTGAACTGCCGACGTTGGCTTAGGACCTGGTTATTTACGGGACCACCTGCTGCCACCAGTAGCCTCCCATCGGCCGGTACCCTCTCATAGACAGGGGCTCCTCCGGGTGCCGTCGGCCAAACAATGTCGACTGGTGGCCCCCAGGGGGAGAGCCTTCTCTGTGGAATGAGCTCCCCCTGAAGATACGGAGGATCCCGGATCTACGCACCTTCCGCCACGCTCTCAAGACCTTTTTATTTCATCAGGCTGGCCTGGCCTAACTTTTTCCCTTTTAAAATGTAAATTTTAAATCTGTTCTTAACTATTGAGATGTTTTAAATCTGCCTTGGGGCAAATTTGTTTAATTCGGTTTTATATTGCTTTTAAATTTTGTATTTATGTGTTTTTATTTTGAGGCTGTTCACTGCCCTGAGTCCTTCGGGAGTAGGGCGGTATATAAATCAAATAAAAACTAAAACTAAACTAAAACTTTTGCTCAACAAGCTCAGCATCTCAGCCACTGAGCCACCGCATCCCTCTACAGTACTATTAAAGCAGCATTTATTCAGCTATTTTCACATTCCTTCCCTGCACCTCTTTAAAGCAGCCAAGTCATCTCTCAGGATGTCGCATTTATTTTAGACCAGAATTATCCAAATGGTCAATATGGATCCCCAAAGGGTTGATGAGACTATCCATTGTTGTTACTTTTGTTGTCGTTATTCATAGTACTGTTAAAGCAGCATTTATTCGATGCTTTTCACATTCCTTCCCTGCATCTTTTTAAAACAGCAAAACACCTCTTTAAAGCAGCCAAGTCATTTCTCAGGATGACGCAGTTCCCCTTAGGCCAGAGTGGTGAATATTGATCCCCCCACCAAGGGTCGATGGGACTATTGTTGCTGTTAATATTCAAAATATAATTTATATGTATTAAATGATGGTAACATAAATGTTAGGGGACTTCATGTATGATTTGAAACTTCATGAAGGGGCTGAGGTGTTGAAGAGTTGAGGAAGCCCTCTTGTCTTGGATGCTGCTGCTTTAAAGAGCTTCATGCAAGAATTGAGCTCACACCGTGACTCATCCCTTTGGGGCTTCAAATCCAACAGAGTCCATAGCTCACCCTATAAGGAGAATTTGCCCCTTCCCACAGGCCTAGTAAGCATCCTTAACGCCTCCCCCATTTCCTGTAACTGCAGAAGGAAGGGTCCTATACTTGAGCGTTCTCTGTTGGAGGTCCTTTCTGTAGAACGAGTCTAAAAATCAGAACTCCATTGTCTTTACTAGTACTTTGACATCAGTTCAGGATGTTGGCTACAGGTAATCCTCGACTTACAACGGGTGGGCTCCTGGGGGTTTGGCAGGGTTCGGGCGATCCTCTAGCCAAGGATTGCCGGGGTTCAGCAAACCCCCAAATGCCACCCCTGGCTGGCCATGGCCACCTCACCCCACCCCTCCCAGGAGTCTCCATGCAGCCTGTTCATCATTTCAGGTGAGTGCAGGGACTGCACAGAGGGTCTAGGAGGACAAAAAATGGGCCTACGGAAGGTTCTGGAAGTGTTGGCCACATGACCACGGAGACGTCTTCGGACAGCGCTGGCTCTTTGGCTTTGAAGCAGAGATTAGCCCTGCCCCCTAGAGCCGGGAATGACTAGCACCATGATGGCGAACCTATGGCACAGGTGCCACAGGTAGTACACGGAGCCATATCGGTGGGCACGCGAGCTCAGCTACGACACGCACACGTGCTCCAGCCAGCTGATTTTTGGACCTTCTGGGCCCACCAGAAGTCAGGAAACACACTGTTTCTGGCCTTCAGAGGGCCTCTGGTGGGGGTGGGGAAGGCTGTTTTTGCCCTCCCCAGGCTCCTAGAAAGGCTCTGGAGCCTGGGGAGAGCAAAAACAGGTTACCGGGCCCACCGTGCCATCACGTGCCAAAAGTGGAGGGGAACATAGGGGGCAGGGCGCATAGAATTTGGCACGCGATGGCAAAAAGGTTAGCCATCACTGGACTAACATATATGTGCGTGGGGAACCTTTACCTTTACACGTATTCGGTTTGAGTTTCAAGCCACGTCAGATTTGCCTGATTGACGCCTCTTAAAAGTACCTGGAAACGGAATACATCAAACATGAAGTGCTCTCCAGCTTCCAAACTTATCCATTTTCCGTTTCTGCAAGATTGTCCCCACCCCCCACCCCTGCAGAACATCTCAGGAGATGCTCATGAAATCCTCTCTTGGATGACGGTGGAGAAGAAAAGTACTAAGAAGAAGAAATAAGGGTGTTCAGGAAGGGAAGGTCATCACCATCTGCCTTTTCAAGGCCACCTTCTGTCTTTTCTTATTTTTTATGTAATAAAAAAAAAACCAGCTTCAGAAGTTAAAAATATGTCAGTTGTATTTCTGCCCAGCTGCAATTTGAAGGGGGGAAAAGAAAAAAAAAGAAAAAAAAAGGATTTGCAAACCATTCGGCTATATTTTAAGCCCTTCAAAAACAAGAATCGTTGACTAATTTTCTAAAGGAGAGGGAGGGAAAGGAGGAATAGCAGCTGAAAATAAACTGTGCTGATATTGGCCACGTTTGAGTGATGAGGAAGTAGTGGGAAGCCAGCAAAAGACGGAAAGGAACGAAAAATTTCTATGTATCGAAGATCAGGTTTTCGAGTTCTCGGAGCATCTGGGGGAAATGTTGGTTTTGGTGGGAAGATAGGTGATTGAAATACGGGCTGGGAGATTTTGAGAAACTAGCTTTCAGTAATAGTAACAGTATAACAGAGTTGGAAGGGATTTTTGAAGTCTTCTAGTCCAATCCACTACTCATACAGGAGATTCCTTCCTTCCTTCCTTCCTCCCTCTCTCTCTCCCTTTCTCCCCCCTTCTTTGTATTATTCCTTCCAGTGGTGTAATTCAATTTTTTTTACTACTGGTTCTGTGGGCGTGGCTCAGTGGGCATGGTGTGGCTTGGTGGGTATGGCAGGGGAAGGATACTGCAAAATTCCCATTCCTTCCCCACTCCAGGGGGAAGGATACTGCAAAATTCCCATTCCTTCCCCACTCCAGGGGGAAGGATATTGCAAAACCCCCATTCCCTCCCCACTCCTGGGGGAAGGATACTGCAAAATCCCCATTCCCTCCCCACTCCAGGGGGAGGATATTGCAAAATCCACATTCCCTCCCCACTCCTGGGGGAAGGATACTGCAAAATCCCCATTCCCTCCCCACTCCAGGGGGAAGGATATTGCAAAACCCCCATTCCCTCCCCACTCCTGGGGAAAGGATACTGTAAAATCCCCATTCCCTCCCCACTCCAGGGGGAGGATATTGCAAAATCCACATTCCCTCCCCACTCCTGGGAGAGGGATACTGCAAAATCCCCATTCCCTCCCCATTGCTGGGGGAAGGATACTGCAAAATCCCCATTCCCTCCCCACTCCAGGGGGAAGGATATTGCAAAACCCCCATTCCCTCCCCACTCCTGGGGAAAGGATACTGTAAAATCCCCATTCCCTCCCCACTCCAGGGGGAGGATATTGCAAAATCCACATTCCCTCCCCACTCCTGGGAGAGGGATACTGCAAAATCCCCATTCCCTCCCCATTGCTGGGGGAAGGATCCTGCAAAATCCCCATTCCCTCCCCACTCCTGGGGGAAGGATACTGCAAAATTCCCATTCCCTCCCCACTCCAGGGGGAAGGATATTGCAAAATCCCCATTCCCTCCCCACTCCTCGGGGAAGGATACTGCAAAATCCCCATTCCCACCCCACTCTGGGACCAGCCAGAGGTGGTATTTGCCAGTTCTCCGAACTACATAAAATTTCCACTACCGGTTCTCCAGAACCTGCTGAATTTCACCCGATTCCTTCCTTCTTCCCTCCCTCCCTCCCTTGTATTCCTTCTTCTCTTCTCTTCTCTTCTTTTCTCTTCTCTTCTTCCCTTCCCTCCTCCCCTCTCCCTTCCCTTCTCTTTTCCTCTTCTCTTTCTTTCTTCTCCTTGCCTTTTTTTCTTCTTTTCTTTTCTTTCTTGGCTTGCCCGAGTGATTAAAAACATTGTATGAAACATTATATGATGAGTCTCGGTAGTGTCCTTCCATTGTCCTGTACTATGAAATAATGATAATTTGGCTTCAACATTCTTAATAGGGTGGTTAAGGAATAGGCTGTTCCTTTTCCCATTATTTCCCGTTAAAGGTCTCATCACCATTAATGTGGCACAAACTGCTGGATCCAAAGAACTTTGACCTCTATAGATAGGTAGATATTTTGTGGGCGTTGAGGGAAGTCCAGCCTTGTGCAATTTCTACCAGTCACTAAGAATCTCTTGAAACCCTGCATTGTCTTACTGCCCCCTTATCTTACTACATCCGCCTACAACAACACAAAAATAAGCTATAATTTGAGACTGCGCATCTTGAGAGGCAGGCAGGCAGAGTGTGTGAATGGCTGTCCTCCCACACAATCAACGCTACCACACTGGCACAATGCAACGTTTTTGCTTGTTGATCAGATGCCTTTGTAATTTGCGGCGTGCAGGCTCCTGTTGGGGTATTCCAATACCCATCGTCTTCAAACATCATCAATCTTTTCCCTACTTTTCAATCCCAGTTTGGAAGTGGGTTTGCAGAGTTTTAACTAGGTTGGCATCTCAATCCTCCTCGGGCTGCACCATGGTGATTGATGCCAGCTTGTCCAAGTTATGGTCGAGAGGATGTTTCTCCAGCTTGACATGTGTGGACCAACTCCCAGAATTCCCCAGCATTATCGCAGCTGAAGTCCGACCATCTTAAAGTTGGCTGGAGAATTCTGGGAACTGAAGTCCATCCATCTTCAAGCCGGCTTGGGAATTCTGGGAGTTGAAATCCACCCTTCTTAAAGCTGATTGGAGAATTCTGGGAGTTGAAGTCCGCCCCTCTTAAAGTTGGCTGGGGAATTCGGGGAGATGTCTTAACATTGCTAAGATTGAGAGACACTGATCTAGGGTATTCTGCAAAGGCAGAAAAGGGACGAATTAAGCAAAAATCAAATTCAGCGATATTGTTGTGGTCTGCCAGCAGCCTGTGGAACTGGCAGCTGAGTTGGACACTGATGAGGCTGAGGAAGAACATGGGCCAGTCCTGGAGGCTGGGGAAGGGCCAGAGGAGGGCTCTGCATCAGAGGCAGAGATGGGGCCAGGGCCATCAGGGAGTGTTGGGTGGACTTCAGAGCCTCCAGAGGCTGAAGAGTAGAGAGGCAGAGGAACAGGAGGGGCCTGTTCCTAGTGCACATATGAGAAGAGTTGCCAGAAGAAAGGAGCAGATAAAGCAGAGAGGACGACTCGGGAGGAAGGCCAAGAGATGATTGGCCCCTCTCATAACGCTTAAAAGACCAGCAACGGCTCTTGGCCTCTTTGCCGGAAAACAACGTTGAGAGAATTGCTTCTTGTGTCACTGTATTCATTTCTTATCGGCGTCTTCTGCTTCTGAACTTTTGCCAGGAAAAACCTTTGGCAGTTTGCCTAATTATCCCAAGGTCAGTGATAAACCGAGGAATGGTGTTTTGAAGAATTTGCTTTAATTTAGTTTGGACTACGCTGAGAATGAGTTAATTCTCAGGACCCAGATTGTGGGGGCAATAAGCTGACTTTGTATAAAATAGAACACTGCTTGGGGAGGGGGTGGGCGAAAGCCCTACTAAGCAGGTATGTACAAAAGTATGAAGGCTATTGCTTAACCCATTGTAAGCCGCCCTGAGTCTCCGGAGAAGGGCGGCATATAAACTGAACAATAAATAATTAAATAAATTCACAGCTGTTCGAATAATGTCTGTTTGTTTTTGAACTGTTTGTATTTAATACTCCCTACTTGGGCCTGGGTCACAACAGATATTGAAAAACCAACCACTGTTGGCTCTGGATGATTCGGAAGTGTGGAGCCGTTTATCTATTTTCCCCCTCACTTTTTTTGGAAGAAGAAACGGGTTTCCGAACCATCTGCCGCCTTTTAACTGTGAGTAACCCATCCGTTTAGCCAGCTTTGGAAATTTAGGAGTGACAAGAAAACAAACAGGCAGATGGTGTGCAAAATATTTATTCGTAGATACATCTTCCTCTCCACCACCCCCAGTCACATTTTTTAATCTGGATTAGTGCATTGCTTTTTTAACAACGTCTCCCTTTCCAACCCCGCCCTTCCCCTTCCCCCTCAGGGCCCTTCCCTTCCCCTCCATTTCTTCCACCAACCTCTCACCCATGTCTACTTCTCCATGAGGCCGAGCCAGCTGTGAGAAGAAAGAGCAAAGAGGGTGGACGACACAGAGAAACATCTGCCAGCCACCGGCCTCTGACTTACTCCTGGTTTTCGCAGTGCCCCGCGGAGGGGGCAGAAGTACCCAAATTGGGTTTGAAACCAGAGTGGGAATGAAAACATTCCGTGGATCGTTGCAAAGGTTAGTTGGGCCACGGAGTTTAACTTGCTTGGCTTGGAGATGGTTATTTTAGCAGTTTTCAGCCACTCCACGGACAAACCCTGCATATCATGGCTGAAAAAAACCCCGGTGTTTCCATCCAGGGAGAAAGTTACAAGTGCTGCTGATATCACTGTAGAACTGACCCTGCCCACAACATTGCTAGAATCCTGAACGTCAAGGAGAAAGTGGCCACTCGGGGAGAGAGAGTGCGGCCTTAACCCTGTTATGCTCCAAAAATCAGGAGATTGGAATGATTTGGAAGGGCTTGAAGCAGGCCGGTCTTTACGTTCAAGCCAAACTCCTTAGCTCTATAACAGTAACAGAGTTGGAAGGGACCTTGGAGGTCATCTAGTCTAACCCCCTGCTTAGGCAGGAGACCTGTACTAGGGATTCGAACCGCCGAACTGCCGCGACAAGCTCAGCGTCTTAGCCACTTGAGCCTCTCCATCCACCACCAACAAAGTGCTTGTGCTTTCTTACATTTTTTTTTTAAAAAGCCAGATTGTCAATAAGGGGAGAATTCATAGGGGAAAATAAATAAATAAATATAAGTAACACTTTAGACACGCTCCTTTCCAACTGCTCGGAGAATTATCGCCCGCCCCACCTATACACACACACAACATCCATCCCCCCCCCCCGGGTGGGGGGGAAAAATCTAGAAATTGGCTATCCCTGATGTGACTAAACCCTGATTGTGAAAGCAGGCGACGCCAAACTCTTAGCCTGCATGGAAACAATTGCTCGGTCACGATTCCGTCAGGATCGTACAGATGGTTTGCCGATGGCCTCCGTGGTGAGATTTGGATGGGGGGGGGGAACAAGGGCATGATGAGGTTGGGTGAGGTGAGGACCGGAACCAGAGGCCTTTCAACAGATGAGACATCGGAGAAGCCACTTTTGAGCTAGAACTATGGACATCATGAGCTAACCCCGGAAGTGTCCTCTTGCTAAATCGGGCTATGGAACAAGCTTGGAAATATTGGATACCATGTGTTGACCCGTGATTTCTGAGTTAGGGTTGCAGACAGGGGTTCCCCTTAGCTCTCCTTAAGAGATCTGGAGAGCCCAAGCTGAGACTTTGATCAAGAAGGGAAGGGAGTAGGAGAAGGAGAAGGAGTAAGAGGACAGGAAGAGAAGGGAAACAAGGAGGAGAGAGATGAGGAGTAAGAGGACAGGAGAAGGGAGACAAGAAAAAGGAAGAGAAGAAAGAAGACAAGGAGAAAGAAAGAGGTGAGGAAGAAGAGGACAAAAGAAGAGAGACGAGAAGAAAAAGGAGAAGAAGAAAGAAAACAAGGAGAAAGAGAGAGATGAGGAGGAAGAGGACAGGAGAAGGGAGACAAGGAGAAGAAAAAGGAGGAGGAGAAAGAAGCAGGAGAAAGAGAGAGATGAGGAGGAAGAGGACAGGAGAAGGGAGATGAGGATAGAGGTGAGGAGGAAGAGGACAGGAGAAGGGAGACGAGGAGAAGAAAAAGGAGAAGAAGAAAGAAAACAAGGAGGAAGAAAGAGATGAGGAGGAAGAGGACAGGAGAAGGGGGACCAGGATAGAGGTGAGGAGGAAGAAGACAAGAAAGGGAGACAAGGAGAAGAAAAAGGAGAAGAAAGAAGACAAGGAGAAAGAAAGAGATGAGGAGTAAGAGGACAGGAGAAGGGAGACTAGGAGAAAAAAAGGAAGAGAAGAAAGAAGACAAAGAGAAACAGAGAGATGAGGAGGAAGAGGAAGAGGACAGGAGAAGGGAGACTAGGAGAAGAAAAAGGAGGAGGAAGAAGAGAAGGAAGACAAGGACTGCAGAATCAGAAAAGGAAGGAGGAAGAGGAGGAGGAGAAGAGGAGGAGGACAGGAGAAGGAGGAGAAGAGACAAGGCGAATGGGAAGGAGAGGAGAAGGCAAAGGAAACAATTCAGTCCAGCAACAACCACCCCAGGGAATCAGCTAAGGGCATCTCCTACAGCCTTGCCACAGAAGCGGATCACCAAGGCTGGACACAGCCTGGGCTTGGCTGGGAAAGCCTCCTTCCCTCAAATGGCCAAGATAACAGTAGGGGCACTAACTTCCTTCCTCCCCCTCCAAACCCTATAAATCCTCATGCCTTGAAAAGAGTAACCCAGTGCACACTCCGAAAGATTTTTTTTGTTTTGTTTGTTCGTTTCTTCTCGGGGAGAGAAACACCCGTTCTTCAGATGCGGTCAGGGGCCCAGAGGATGCCGAGCCCACCACACCCGGAGCTCACCAACCCACCTCCCAGCCTTCCTTCTGCCTCTGCTGGCTTCTAGCCTGGCTTTGCTTTTTCCGCATCCGATGGGATCGGCGCTGTGCCGTGCCAGGCGAGGCACACTCCGGATCGCCCCTCTCGAGGGTGTCAGTCAGCTCAGCCCCCTTTTTCCCCCCCACCCAATTTTGAAACCCTGCAAGGTTTAGAGCCCTTCCAGGGTCAGCCAGATGCCAAGAGAATCAGGGCCGGGCCGAGGGCTACGGGGGCAGTGGGATCTGCGTCCCCAGAAGGTCGTAGGCGAAGATGTTCCAGAAGACGGCAAAAACCAGGAAGGTGGCGTAGGAGAGGAGCACCACCCACCACCCGCACTGATCCTGCAGGTTTTCCTCATAGCTGCGAAGGATGGTTAGCCCCATGCTGATGCCCACAATGGCCCCTGCCAAGTGGGCCATGAAACTGGGCTGGGGACCAGCGGAGGGCAACGGCGGGGAGAAACGCAGCCAGACAGCCCGGCCCACTTCGGAACTCACTGCAGGGAAGCGGGGAGAGAGAGAGAGAGAGAGAGAGAGAGAGAGAGAGAGAGAGAGAGAGAGAGAGAGAGAGAGAGAGAGAGAGAGAGAGAGAGAGAGAGAGAGAGAGAGAGAGAGAGAGAGAGAGAGAGAGAGAGAGAATGTGAGTGGAAGTTTCTAGTCCTCAGGGCATCTCTTGCCACAAAACCTCCGCCTCAGTCCCCTTTTGTGTTAGGGAGCCAAGGAAGGAAGAAAAAAAATAAAGGAAGGAATAAACAAGAAGGAAATAGGGGAGGCAGGGGTATCCATGGGGGTCAAAAACGGTCATGGATGATAGGTATGTAAAAAGGAGGCGGGGCCGTGTTCAAGAACAGCGAAAGGAGAAGCATTGATGGAAACGGAATCTCTGGTTCCCCCATCTTGCTAACCCCAAGTTGCTGTCGTCGTTGCTATTGCTGTTGTTGTTGAATTTACACAAGGAAGGGTACATCTCTGCTGCCTCAGCAGAGCTACACGGTATAAACTGTACAAAGGGCCTTGATGCTAAGAGAGGTCCTTTAGCAGCGCAGGTGGTCCTGGACTTATGACCGTCATTAAGCCTGGAATTAAGGTTGTTAAGTCATTGCAATTGTTAAGTGGGTTACCAGGTGACCATGGCTGATTTTACAACTTCTTTTATGCCGGTCATTAGGCAAATGTGGCGGTTGTTAAGCCCCTCAGTCATAAATTGACTGTGACTGACTGATGACTGACTGACTGTTTGATTGAATGACTGACTGATTAATGTCTGTCTGTCTGACTGACTAACTGAATGAGCAAGTGAGTGAGTGACTGCCTGAATGACTGAGTGACTGAGTGAGTGAATAAATGAGTGAGTGAGTAAGTAACTGACTGAATGACTGACTAATGACTGACTGACTGACTGACTGACTGACTGACTGAATGAATGAATGAATAAGTGAGTGAGTGAGTAATTGACTGAGTGAATGACTGAGTGAATGACTGACTGATTGAATGACTGACTGATTAATGACTGACTGACTGAGTGAGTGACTGAGTGACTAACTGAATTATTGAATAAGTGAATGAGTCTGACTGACTGACTGACTGACTGAAAGACTGACTGACTGACTGATAAATGACTGACTGACTGACTGACTGAGTGATTGACTGATTGACTGACTGAATATATTTATCCAATGGCATTTTTTTTCCTGGAAACCAGAAGTAAATGTAGGAACACGTCAAATTTGTGACTGCCTGACTGCAGGACACTACAAACAGCCGTAAATGGGAGACGGTTGCCAAGTGCCCCAAATGCACTCCTGTGACTTCAAAGGGGAAGTGCAGCTGTCAGAACTTCAAACTCAGGTTATAAATGCCCCTGTTGGGGGTGGGGAGGCTCTCGTATCGTTGTCTTTAACCGGTCTTTAAGCGCGAACTAGCTGTATCTGGAGGACCATCGGTCTCCATATGAATGCTTGCAGTTCGCAAATTAGGATATGTGATTGTAGAAACCCAGCCAATCGTAGTTTGTATAATAAACAATGATTTGTCGTGCTCCATGAAGCTGATAAATCTGTCAGACGGAGGAGAAGCGCATGAGGAAAAAAAATGAAAGAGGCAAACACACTTACTGCACACCAACGCCAGGACCATACGGAGGAGTTTATAAGGACAACGCATCCCAGCCCAATTCTGTGGAGGGAGAGAGAAGAAAAGGATGCCTCAGTGACTCAGTTTCCCCTTCCGCCCTCTCCCCTCTGCAGCTGCAAACTGGCCTATTTCAGGCGCCTCACGCCCAAGTCCCCAGCTCAGGCCCGATGAATTGTGAAAATAACTCTGCCACACTCTCAACTGTCACAGCTGCGGAGTTGTATATACTTTTCCCGATTTAACTTGGCTGCTGCCCTGGAATGCTGGTGCCAAAATTACCGCCGTTGGCTTGGAAGGCACCTCAGATTCTCCGCTTCAGTTTTGGCCACAGGACAGTCCTTTCTCGCTGCAATATTTTTGCCTCCACTCTTTCGACTTGCCCTCAAAATATCGGCGAGGAAATAACAGACGATGCAAATTCAGCAGCGTCTATTTCCAAAGAACGGCTGAGATTTGCCCAATTCTCACCATAACGACGTTGGCCAAGTGAGCGGAGCAGAGGGCGTAGACGCCCCCCGAACCTCCAACCAGGGGGGCTCTCATGTCGGTGATGGAGACGGTCAGCGAACCTGCAAAGAAATGGAAGACGGGGAGACGAGAGAAAAAGAGGAACAAAAGTACCTTCTGTTCAAGCCAAACTATCTTCTCTTAATTTTGGCTGGACACTGCCAAATCTAGACACCCGACCCCCATTTGAGAGGGCTGCTCTATTCTCCAAACCATCTGAGGGCAGGACAAGAAGTCATGGGTGGAAGATCATTAGAGAGAGATCCAACCTAGAACTAAGGAGAAATTTCCTGACAGTGAGAACAATTAAACAGTGGAATGGCTTTGCCTCCAGATGTTGTGGCGCTGGTCCATCACTGGAGGTTTTCAAGAAGAGATTGGACAACTTTTTATCCGAAATGGTCAGGGTCTCTGCTTCAGCAGGGGGTTGGATTAGAGGACCTCTGAGGTCCCTCCCCACACTGTTATTCCTTTATTGTGGGTGCTCCGTCACTGGAAAATTTTAGGAAGAAACTGGATCCATTTTAGGAAGATTCTGGATTTGTCCAGAATGGTGTAGGGCAGTGATGGCTATCCTTTTTTTCCTCGGGTGCCAAAAGCATGGGTGTGCATGACCGCATGCCCACACCCATAATGCAATCCCCCCATGTGCCCCTGCATGTGCGACCCCCCGCCCGTGCTCCCCTGGGCATGTGGGTGCAACACCCCCCTGCACCCCATTTGGGGCCTAGCAGGCCTCCCTGAAGCCTCCTGGGACCAAAAATGGGGCGCCCCCCCATGCATGCGTACACATCTCCTGCATACGTGGCAGAGACCCAAAATCAGCTGGCCGACGGGAGGCGTGCATGCATGCGCGGTGCAACTGATCTAGGACGACAACTTGCATGCCTGCAGAGCAGGGGTGGGTTCTAATTTTTTTTACTACCAGTTCTGTGGGTGTGGCTTATTCTGTGGGCGTGGCTTGATGGTCATGTGACAATTCTTTAGGATTTAGCAGAGGTACTGGTCTATCAGGCTTTTAACTGCTTGCAGAGCTGTACCGGTCTGCTCATTTGTTTTTGGAGGCACTGGTCTACCGATTTGTTTTTGGAGGCACTGGTCTACCGATTTGTTTTTGGAGGCACTGGTCCATTCATTCATTTTTGGAGGCACCGGTCTACTCATTTGTTTTTGGAGGCACTAGTCTACTCTTTCATTTTTGGAGGCACCGGTCTACTCATTTGTTTTTGGAGGCATCGGTCTACTCATTTCTTTTTGGAGGCACTGGTCTACCGATTTGTTTTTGGAGGCACTGGTCTACCGATTTGTTTTTGGAGGCACTGGTCTACTCATTTGTTTTTGGAGGCACTGGTCTACCAATTTGTTTTTGGAGGCACTGGTCCATTCATTCATTTTTGGAGGCACCGGTCTACTCATTTATTTTTGGAGGCACCGGTCTGCTCATTTGTTTTTGGAGGCACTGGTCTACCGATTTGTTTTTGGAGGCATCGGTCTACTCATTTGTTTTTGGAGGCACTGGTCTACTCAGTTGTTTTTGGAGGCACTGGTCTACTCTTTCATTTTTGGAGGCACCGGTCTACTCATTTGTTTTTGGAGGCACCGGTCTACTCATTTGTTTTTGGAGGCACTGGTCTACCACCAAACTGCCTTTTACCACTGATCAGCGGGGCAAGAGTTTAAGTAGTTTTTTTCCTTCTAGAAGATCAGCTGAGATTCAGGAGGCAGCAATAGAATGAGGGTGGGGCCAAATAAAAGGTAAGAATAATGCGGGGGGGATGTGGGAGGCGGGGAGGCAGAACCGGTTTGGTGATGTTATATCATCACCGCTGCAGGCTCGGCCGAACCGGGCTGAACTGGGCCAAACCGGGAGGAACCCACCACTGCTGCAGAGATGGCTCCGTGTGCCACCTGTGGCATGCGTACCATAGGTTTTCCATCATGGGTATAGGGTCTCCTGCTTGGGCAGTGGGTTAGATTAGAATACCTCCCTTCCAGGAGTGGGCTGCTGGGGGTTCAGAGGGGTTCTGAGAGGTTCGGGAGAACCTCTAGCTAAGATTCTGTGCAGTTTGGAGAACCTCCAAATCCCACTCCTGGCTGGCTCCGCCCAGCCCAGCCCAGCCATCCCGCCGCTCCCAGGAGTCCCCACACGGCTCGTTTTGGACGCAGGTAAGTGCAGGGCAAGCATGGACATTCGGAGAAGGTGAAAAACAGGCCTACCGGAAATTCAAGGAGGCCAAAAACGGGCCTGTTTCCAGCCTCCAGAGGGCCTCTGGAGCCTGGGGAAACAGTTTTCGCCCTCCCGGAGTCTCAAGGAAAGCCTCTAGAGCCCGGGGAGGGCTGTTCTGTCCCCGTCTCACACACGCACCCCCACAGACAGTCAATAGTGAAATTAAACAGCCGACAGAAGTTTTGCTGATAGCAGAATTGGCAGCAACCCAGTGGCTGGCTGCCAAAAGACTTTTACTCACAAAAGGAGTGTTTTTCAAAGCCAAAACACAACAGATACAGGAATATTCAAGAAGTCCAGCAATGCAAAGAGGTTGGTTCAATGTTAGTTTTTGCTTATCACAGAGCTTGAACGGCCACCACACCCCCTTTTATCCCCTGTGGGGTGTGGTCCAGTGACTCAGCCTAATCCCTGGCATGCCTCTTCCTCTGCTGCACACGCTTATCTCTGCGACGCTGCCGAGGGTCCAGCCAAGACTCATCTTCCTCATTACTGTCCACCTGTGGCTGCGTGGACGTGCTTGGCCCTGGGCCTATCTCTTGGCCTTCGGTGTCCTCCGAAGGCATTGCCAGAGAGGAAGGTCCTGGAGAGGGAGGCCTTGCCAACTCCTCTCCTTCACTCTCGGAGTCCTCTCCTGCTGATAATCCAGGCTCAGGGAAGAGAGCCACAACAAGGGCAAAAACTCAACCCCCCACCGTGTTGCAGGAGGCCACACCCACCATGGCCACACCCACCCAGCAACCAGGCAGAGAGCCCCTTGCTAAAATTTTTGAAGCCCACCCCTGCTCCCTTCCAACCCTTTTAATGCTATTATTGTGGGCACTCCATCACTGGAGGTTTTTAGGAAGAGATAGGACAGCCACTTGTCCAAAATGCCGCAAGGTCTCCTGCTTGGACAGAAGACCCCCAAGGTTCCTTCCAACTCTGTTGTTCTTCTACTCCCCACCTGCAGACGTTCTACACGCATCCTTGTCTACCTTACAAAGCCCTCCATTTCTTAGAAACAGAGGAGATGGCCTTGTAGTCCATCGGTGCCAAGGATTAAACTAAAGCTCCCTGCATTAAAAATAACCCTCTGTTGCTGAGCTACAAACCTTTCTTTTCTACTTGAAAGGCTTCCGCTTGTCCATCACCTGGTGAAAATCCCATTCCCCACCCCCTTTTTTTATTGAATTAACAGCAATAAAATCAGATTTTTTTTTTCCATCCAGGCTCCCTGGAATTCTTGGAGAAACAAAGAGTTGGGGAAGAACTGTAGTGGGGAAAAAGGGCCATCATGCACCCAGTCTCCGTTTCAGTTCTCCAGAGATTGGGTTCCTTCCAGTTCTCAATGATCCGAGTAGTCGTGGTTTATGGGTGCTGTAATCCCAACACCTTTGTAGCAGTGGTGAAATTCAAATTTTTTTTACTACGGTTCTGTGGGCGTGGCTTGGTGGGCGTGGTGTGCCTTGGTGGGCGTCACAGGGGACGGATACTGCAAAATCCCCATTCCCATCCCACTCATGGGGGAAGGATATTGCAAAATCCCCATTCCCTCCCCACTCCAGGGGAAGGATACTGCAAAATCCCCATTCCCACCCCACTCCTGGGGGAAGGATATTGCAAAATCTCCATTCCCTACCCACTCCAGGGGAAGGATACTGCAAAATCCCCATTCCCATCCCACTCCTGGGGGAAAGATATTGCAAAATCTCCATTCTTATAACAGACTAGCTGGATGCCCATGCTTCGCTACGAAACTATGTGCTCGGGCTTGATAAATTGACACTTGCAGCCTGAAACTTAATGTAGAATGTGTAACTCAGTAGCATCAGAGCGTGTTAATATAAGGCAACTGGCAGTTGGAACAGAGGGGAAGAGGGAGTAGAATGTCCCAGCCCGCAGCATCCATCGGTATTCATCTGGCTAGCATCCTGTCAGTGTCTGAGAGAGTTGAGGGGTGTTTGGAAACTCAAACAATATTTGCTGTGTGAGCAAGAAGGAGACAGGAAGGAGGCTGGGCGTGGCTTAGCTCAACCGTTCTGTAGTAAAGCTGCTTGCTACTGTGAAAGTAAAACTGAAAGTGAAACTCCTCTCCTCTGCTTGTGTATTGCATTTGGAACTCATTTCTTTTGAGGTGGGGACTCAAAAGAACTCCTTAGCATCAGAGTGTGTTAATCATAATACAGGAAATACTAATGCTCTGATGGTCATTTCGAAAAATACTTTCTTAGTGAGCACCTAGAAGCCAACATACTTGGCAAATTTCAAGTTTGTAGGCTTTACGGTTCTGGAGATTTCATGATTAATGTGTGAGTGGTTTTCGCTTTTATATATTTAGATGAATCAAATTCGGTAGCTGAGCTGGAAGACAAAGAGACAGGTGTCCTGCCAAAATACCTGGGGTTCTCGACTCACCTGCCAGGACTCCTGCGAGGTAGAGAAAGCTGATGCGAAGAACGCCATGGACCATCTCCAGGGGTACCCCAATCATCAGCTGCAGGAGCGCGTTGAACCCCAACTGTTCTAACCTGGAAAGGGAGGAAACAGGTTCAAACCTCCATAAGGTCTACTTCGTCTGTGCTTTAGAGAAAAAAGGGCTACCTGTCATGAGGAATCTTGAGATGATGCATCTGGAATTCTCAAAGCCGCAAACTTCATCTCGTGTTTTCCTACACACTTTGAACTTTGTCAGTTGCAGCTGCTTAGAGTGATACCTATTAATCTACTAGCGTTTGCATGCTTTCTAACTGCTAGGTGGGCAGGAGTTGGGGTGAGAACGGGAGCTCATCCCATAGTGCAGTGCTCAGGACTCGAACCCGGGCTCTCAGCTTTCCCAGCAGACAAGCTCAGGGTTTTTAAACTGCTGAGCCATCCCACCCCCATGGAAGTCAATAACGCCTTAAATTTAAACACAGGGTGAAACTCAAAATATTAACCTCTTTGTATATCATCTTTGGATCATACCATGATGTCCTTCTGATTTGACTGCCGGTAAACCTTCCATCCAGTCCCTTGAATTATTTATTTATTTTTAATTTGATTTATATGCCGCCCTTCTCCAGAGACTCAGAGCGGCTTACAATGCTTTAAGCAATAGCCTTCATACTTTTGTATATTTATACAAAGTCAGCTTATTGCCCCCACAAACTGGGTCCCCAATTTATCTACCTTAGAAAGGATGGAAGGCTGAGTCAACCTTGAGCCTGGTGAGATACGAACTTACAGTAATTGCAGTCAGCTGGTGTTAATCACAATGCTTTTAGTCTGCTGAGCTATCCAGAATTCTTATTGAATTCTACTTTAAATGCCAACTGCTTATCCCATGAAATAATTGCCCCATGTCTGAGGCTGGCTAGGTGGCTCAGTGGCTATGACACTGAGCTTGTCGATCAGAAAGATTGGCAGTTCGGCGGTTCAAATCCCTAGTATAGGTCTCCTGTATGAGCAGAGGGTTGGACTAGATGACCCCCGAGGTCCCTTCCAACTCTGTGACTGTTAAACTGCTTGCTAGCTTTCAGGAAAAGAAAATCTCACATTTGCAATTATTTGATTGTAGTTTGGTGCATGCTTCCCCAGAGCCCCCATCCTGCTTCCATAGAAATAAAAAGCAGATTTCAAATCGGCCACATCTTTAAACATATTTAAAAAACTCAAGTTCCTAGTCCTCATCACTGCCAAAGAACCTGCCCAAATCTGCCTTTGAACCCCTTTGCCAACCTTTTCCCCGACATACTCATACACTACATATCATCATCATCCTCTTTTAACAACCCCATAATCCCTTGTGGGGTGGAGTGTGGGCAACTGAATGGAGCTGAGTGTTTACTGGCCAGATGCCCTTCCTGTCGCCAATGAGGAGGTCATTTTTCCAGCAGATATATTCTCATTGTGCCCAGAGACAGAAATATCTGCCTCTACCCAGGATCGAACTCACAGCCTCCTGATTGCCAGGCGAGAGCTCTTTCTCTAGGCCACCCCACCACTCACTCATACACTACATATACCGGGCAAAAATAGCTACAGAAAAATAAGGGGGTTGAAAGGCATAATTCTTTTTCTTAATTATATGAAATAATCAAATTTGGCCATTTGCCCAGCTGTTAGATTTGTTGTCTGCCAAACTTCCTCTTCCCACGATATTTCTGGTCTGCCACCCACCTCATTTGTAAACTTTACATCTGTTCTTTTCAACATTCTCTACTAGCTGCCTTTAAAAAAATGAAAGAAAGAAAGACGTTTAAAACTAGTTGGGATTTTTTAAAAAAATATTCTTATTAAAAGGAAGGTAGAAGTGTGGGATTCTCAGCCTAATCAAGTTAATGAAGAAAGTTGTTCCCAGAATTGCAAAACTGTTTTTCTCTAGACAAGTTCTCCATTTACGAACTGCAATTGGGAACTTAGAATTGCACTTGCTCTGTGGTTGTTAAACGAATCGTGAGGCTGTTAAGTGAATCTGAACTTTGCTTGTCCAAAGCCAGCTGGGAAGGTCACAAATGGCGAAACACGTGCCCCCGGATACTGCCACTGTCATAACTACATACCAGTGGACAAGGGTTCAAATTTTGATCACGTCACCCTGGGGATGCTGCAACAGTCATAAGTGCGAGGACCAGTTGTAAGTAACGTATTTTTTTTCCAGCTCCGTCCTAATTCCAAATGGTCGCTGAATGAATGTTTGTAAATTGAGAATTACCTGTACTTGGCCTCAAGGAGAAAGAGCTACAAGCGGTTCTCAACTTACAATGTAAGTTCACTTAGTGACCGTTTGAAGTTACAACGGCAGTGAAAAAAGTGACTTAGGACCGATTTTCACACTTACGACCATTGCAGCATCTCCAGGGGTCACGTGATCAAAATTCAGACTCTTGGCAAGTGGCTCATATTTATGACGGTCGCAGTGTCCTGGGAGTCATGTGGTCCCCTGACAAGCAACATCAATGAGGAAAGCCAGAGTCACGTAACAACCGAGTTATTAACTTATCAACTGCAGTGATTCACTTAACATCAGTGGCAAGAAAGGTCGTAAAAGGGGGCAAATTCATTTAGCGATATTTTATTTTTTAATATCGTTTCTATATCACAAATTCCATCTCTAAATTGAACAGTGTGTTTTCTAAGTAACAAAAGGGTTAAAATTGAAACACCCTCATAATCGTTAGGATCCTATCAACATACAAACATGTTGTACAGTGATGGCTAACCTTTTTGCCATCGCATGCCAAAAGTGGGGGGAGCGCGGTGGGGTCATATGCATGTGTGCTCCCATCCATAATTCTATGCCCCCCCATGCTCCCCCCATTTTTGACATGGGAGGCACAGTAGGCCTGTTTTTTGTTCTCCCCAAGCTCCAGAGCCTTTCTAGGAGCCTGGGGAGGGCAAAAACGCCCCCCCGCCCAAGAGGCTCTGTTTCCTGACTTCTGGTCGGCCCAGAAGGCCCGAAAATCAGCTGGCTGACACACGCATGCGTGCCGGAGCTGAGCTCGTGTGCCCACCGATATGGCTCCGTGTGCCACCTGTGGTACCCGTGCCATAGGTTCGCCATCATGGGTATAGTAGATACTATCAATCATTATTATGATTATTAAGAGCCTCGGTGGTGCAGCAGACTAAGTGCTGTTAAGTGCTAGCACTTAGCTGCCAGCTGCCTGCAATTAGTGCGAGTTCAAATCTCACCAGGCTCAAGGTTGACTCAGCCTTCCATCCTTTTGAGGTAGGTAAATTGAGGACCTGGATTGTGGGGTCAATAAACCAGCTTTGTATAGAACAACACTGCTTGGGGGGTGGGCAAAAGCCTTAATAATGCAGGCTATTGCCATAATGCATTGTAAACTGCCCTGAGTCTACGGAGAAGGGCGGCATATAAATTGGACTAATAAATAAATAAAGTATAAAGTATACTATCTTACATATTAACATCAATTATATGCATCAAAATGTTCGCTGGTCAATTTTTCTTTCTCAAATAATCCATATTTCATAGAAACCCGTCCATCTGACCTCTGTCTCGATCGAGTAACCATTTGTAAAAAAGTTCCCATGTCATAAAATATTCAGAATATTGTTTTTCTGTAATTTTTAGTGTTAACCTATCCATTTCTGTATGTTCCATTTTTTTTATTATTATTATATTCTCATCTGTGGGGGTTTGTTCATTTTTCCAATATTGTGCATATACAGTCCTGTCTGCTGCTAAAATACATAAAATTAAATATGTATATTACTCTTATTATACTTTTCTGATAGAATGCCCAGCAGGAATATCTCAGTCTATGTGTTGTTGTATCATAGCTTCTAGCCATATGCGAATTTTCTTGCAATATTTTTTTTGCTCTGGGGCACCTCCACCACATGTGATAATATGAACCCAGTGTTTGGTTACATAAACCCTAACCCAAACACCAGGTTCCTTTAGCAAGTCTTTTGCTTAGCAACGGAAATGTTGGGCTCAATTATAGCCATAAGTCGAGGACGAGCATTCTGTCTAGCATGCACAGAAATTTCTCTTAATTTTTTTCACGGACATGCAATAAAATCTGGGGATTCAATTCTGTTCCAGTGAGCTGCTTTCAAGAGCTCCAGCAACAGATCTGTTTTATTTTGGGATGGGGAAAAAATGTACATAAAGAGCTTTGTACAGTGAAGAGAGAGAGAGGGAGAAACATTGCAGGGAATCACAGATACAGAAGAAACATACTCAACAGCTGGTCACAACATGGCCAGATGTCACTCGTCAGCAAGTCATAAAAATCTACATCCGCTTCTCCAACATTATGACATATAAAAAGAGTGCCTCTAATTCCCTAGCAAGAGAAAATAGAGTTGTGAAACATAACACAAAAAAACTTCCTCCTGTCAATCCTATCTTAACTGCCAGCTAAAACTTCACCATCGTGCTGGATTTGGTCTGCCAGTTCTCGGAGAAGATTCACGTCCGCCTGTGACTATATGCAAATCTATACAACTACCAACAAAAGCTCAGTTTCCAGGACACGGAGCCACATCAGTGGTGGGCAAATAATCTGAGTGCTTGTACACACACCCGTTCCAAACACACTTGCTTTGCACTCCTGGTGATGAGTGGCAAAATCTGGACTAATAAAGGAGGATATTTGTAACTCAGGGTGAAATGAAGGGTTCTTGGTACTCTCTGAGTTTGGTGGTTTTCTTTCTTTCCTTCCTCCTTTCCTTTCCTTTCCTTTCCTTTCCTTTCCTTTCCTTTCCTTTCCTTTCCTTTCCTTTCCTCCCCTCCCCTCCCCTCCCCTCCCCTCCCCTCCCCTCCCCTTCCCTTCCCTTCCCTCCCTCTCTCTCTCTCCCTCTCTTTCTTCCTTCCTTCCTTCCTTCCTTCCTTCCTTCCTTCCTTCCTTCTTTCTTTCTTTCTTTCTTTCTTTCTTTCTTTCTTTCTTTCTTTCTTTCTTTCTTTCTTGGTTCAATTTATATGCCGCCCTTCTCCAGAGACTCAGGGCGGCTTACAATAAGTTAAGCAATAGCCTTCATACTTTTTGAATATGCCTGCTTAATAGAGCTTTCGGCCCCACCTAAGCAGTGTTCTTTTTTATACAAAGTTGGCTTATTGCCCCCACAATCCGGGTCCTCATTTTACCTACCTCGAAAGGCTGGAAGGCTGAGTCAACCTTGAGCCTGGTGAGATTTGAACTCGCAGTAATTGCAGGCAGCTAAGTGCTAATTAACAGCACTTTAGTCTGCTGCACCACCAATGCTCTTCCGCTGCGCCACCAAGGTTCTTACCTTCTTGGGAGACGTTTCTTTACCCAAGCTAGGTAACATCATCAGTGCTAGAAGGGAGTGGGCTTTGTGGAGTGGAAGAGAAAGGAGGAGAAGGAGGAGAAGGGGAAGGAGAAGGGGAAGGGAAAAGGAGAGGGGAAGGGGAAGGGGAAGGGGAAGGGGAAGGAGAAGGAGAAGGAGAAGGAGAAGGAGAAGGAGAAGGAGAAGGAGAAGGAGAAGGAGAAGGAGAAGGAGAAGGAATGTGGGGTCCTTGGTGTTCTGAGCTTGCTTGTTTTCTTGCAGAGGTTTCATGACCCAGATTAGATAACATTATCAGGGACCTGAACTTCTAGACCTGTGGAGCTTCAAAACTAAAGCAGGTCGCTATTTAGATTGCAGGTGCTTTGACCCAATTCCACCCAGAAACGGGATGAAGTCACACAAGGTGTAACACAAACCGTAACACAAGGTGAAATGCAAGGTTGATGTTTCTCGAGGCCCCCGAGAGACCAGCGTGATGGAACCTGGTGTGGCCGGCAAACAAGCTTCCTCTCCAATCCCACTTTACTAATAAACAGGAAAGGAGCCGGAAGAAGATATTGTAGACACTTACCCTACATGCATGAACATGTATGTGAGAAACCTCCAGGCCCGGGCGCGATGTCCAGGATGGTAGACCAAAGGGCTTTTCATGTACTCTGGATGGTAGGTCTGTAACACCCACTTGTTCAGCCGTGCTCCATAGCAAAGGAAAACGATGATCTAGCAGAAAGGAGGGGGAAAAAATTACTGCGATGGTCTTCTGTAAATTGATGTCCTTCAAGCACAGTGTTGTGGCCTGTACGCGGCCTGTGCGGCTGGTAGCTGATTCGGACAGCGAGGAGGCTGGTGTGGTGCTGCGCCAGCAGCCTGTGCAGCCGGCACTCGAGTCGGACAATGAGGAGGCTGGAGAAGAGGTGGTGCCAGAGACGGGGATTCAGCCAGGGCCTTCAGAACCTCCAGAAGCTCCCTTAAGTGAAGAGGACGAAGAGGAGGAGCCTCTTCTCGATGCATGGGCGCGCAGAGCTGCCAAAAGGCAGGAGTGGCTCCTCAGGAGGAGGTCTCCTCGAGAGTAAAGCTTGGGGCTAATTGGCCACTCCCTTAGCCTATTTAAGGAGGAATGCCAACTGAAGCAATTTGCAGGGAACAACTTCGTTCACTCTTCTTCAAGCCTCGATCTTAGTTCTTTGCAAATTGCTTCTGGGCTTTCTGCCAACCATAGTAATATTAAGTTTATTTATTCTTTGGATTCTTGTAGGCTGTTAAGAAAGTTGATTAACAGCCTTTGTTTGGGGAAAAAAAACTGATTTAATTTAGTAAAACTAAGGTTTGTACAGACTTTGTGTGTGCTGCGTTCTTTGGGGTCCATAGCTGGGGCAGAACACACATTGGACCGAAGGCCTCATTAGCATTGCTGTACTCTAAGATCTTGGTTTGCTGCAGAATCTCTGGGTTATGGCCAAGAGGCAGTTCTAGAAAGAGACCAGCAAGCAAACGTCAGTGGGAGAAGCCAGATTCGCCTTATGACCATGTGATTCACTTAACAACTGCACTTAACAGTGGCAAAAAAAGGTTGCCGAATCGGGTGCAGCTCACTTAACAGTTGCCTTGCCCTGTATCCCCTGTCCGGTTGTATCTGACTCTAGAAGATGATGTTCATCTCTCTTTCTTAGCCAAGGGAGCCAGTGCTGTCCGAAGATGCATCTGTGCTCATGTGGCCGGCATGTTGAGGTGCACGGAACGTTGTTATCTTCTGAGCAAAGTGGTACCTATTTGTCTACTCGCGTTTGCGTGCTTTCAAACTGCTAGGTGGGCAGGAGCTGGGGCGAGGACGGGAGCTCAACCCATCTCATGGCGTTCGGGTCTCGAACCCTGGGCTATCACTTTTCCAGGTTGACAAGCTCAAGGTCTTAATAGCTGAACCATCATGCCCTTCTCCTGCCTTGCTTAGCAATGCAAATTCTGGCCCCAATTGTGATCGTACGTGGAAGACTATCTATATTTAAAAATTTTAACACACACACACACACTTTCATCACCTTGACCAAAGCATCAGATTGTGCAAATGCTTCTGACCTAGAAATCAAGATGTACGAGTCAAAGAACTGGAGAACCGACACGTCTGCTTTTAAGGAACTCCTTTCCCTTCCCCCCACCACCCACCCCCGAGTGTGCTGTGCACTCCAACCCTTGGCAAGTGGCTCACCTGGGTGAGTGTGACCACAGCCATGAAGACTGGCGGAGGACAGGCACGGTGCTGGTAGAAGTACCACCGTCGGTGCATCTCACACGGGAGGATTTCGTACGCCACATAGCGCACAAAGCGTTTGTAGAAGCCCAGCCCGGTCTCGTCCAGGAGGCCATCCTGAGGCAAGGCCCTCTGTCCGTTGGCGATGGCCCGCTTAAAGCTGCTGGAACGTTTGCTGCTGATCTGCAAGGAGAAACAGTGACCCCAACAGCAGGAAAATCACCACTGCATCTTTCATCATGAACTGCCTCCTAGAGACCTTCTCCCCGCCATTCCCAACCCTGCCTTGGAGCCAAAAATCTTTCCCTGGCAAGATATGTATAGTAGAACATCAGGCTGAGCTGGAAGGTGGGGTTAAACATGTCATCCATTTGGAGTCATTGCATTGCCACAAGAAAAACCAACCGCTGCCTCCCGTGAATTCCATTTTTATCTAACGTCGATTTAGCTTTGACTGTTAGTTGACCAGATCCTTGTATCACAGGTAGCAATCAAAAACTCTTCTGTGTTCTGAACCCAAGAAATGCTCCTGGTTATTTGCGCCAGACAACATCCCAAAAGTGCTTTTCCAAAAGGCAACTGGACGTTCTTGGGGTTTTTTCCCCCCTTGAAGACATTTTACTTTTCATCCGAGAAGCTTTTTCTGAAGAACTTCAGTTCTTCAATTCTTCAGAACTGAAGAAGCTTCTGGGATGAGAAGTGAAATGTTTTCAAGGAAAAAAAACCCCAAGAAAGTCCATCCGCCTTTTGGAAAAAGCACCTTTGGGACAAACATGAGCTGGATGATTGAGAGTCTCCAGAGACACGTGCCTGACAATATCTTCTCGACTGATATCTCCAAGTCCACGAATCTGAGAAGAGGACCAGCTAAGGAAAATTAGTCCAGCCACTACTCAGGGTCTGCCTAAGTCAGGGCTGGTAAACTCATGGACTTCATAGAGGGTCTGGGCCCCTCCCTCAATTAGAAATCTATAAAAGACTGGAAAAATCTAGAAACCGCCACAGATGATGTTATAATAAAAAAAAATCCAGGATTGTGCAGAAATGGATAGGTCAGGGGTCAGCAACCTGCAGCTCTGGAGCCGCATGTGGCTCTTTCACCCCTCTACTGCGGCTCCCTGTCACTCAAAATATGTGTCACAACCGCCAATGTACAACACCCGCCGGCATGTGATTTATTGAGCTTTTCAACTCCCGGTAAGCCAACCATGGATAAATCCAAGAAAAGAAAAGTTTCAGCAGAAAACAAACGTTTAATTCAGCTGCATATGCTAGTTTTGTGGCCGCTCGAGAAATAGTCAGGCACGGGAAGGGTTTTGTGGCTCCCGGTTTTCTTTTCTGTGGGAAAGGGGTCCAAATGGCTCTTTGAGTGTTTAAGGTTTCAGGTCCCTGGGACAGGTTAACCCTAAAAATCAAAGAAAAAGAAGACTCGGAATATTTTATAATATGGGAACTATTGTATAAATGGTTAATTGACAGCTACTGAGGTTAGAGGAGAGGGATTTATGTGAAATATGGACTACATGAGAAAGGAAAACTGATGAGTAAATATTTTGATGGTTATATAATTGATACTACAATGGAAGATGGTATACTTTTCAATAACAATTTATATTATCGCATATATGTTTATATATATATATGATTATAATGACTATGATGATGTTTATATGTTAACACTTTGGACATCGAGAAAACAACACTGTTCAACATAGAAGTGGAATATGTAATATAAAACAATAAAAAATATTTAACAACAAAAAAAATGAACATGTAAAATGGTGAAAAAAAATACATCAATCTTCCTCGAATGGTCTTAGGTCCACTGAAATGATCCCCTGACCTCAAAACTCCCTCACAAATGGCATAAAAAAGAGGAGGGGAAAAAACCCCATCCCAACTTTTGTGAGGTCTTATCAGCAATGAAAGGTATGAAGTCCAATGACATCTGCAAAGATGGATCTCAGACATATGAGCAGGGGTAGGACTGAAAAATTTTAGCCAATGGTTCTCTGGCTGGTTTCTGGGTGGGAGTGGCCCTGGGGGCGTGGCCTACTCGGCCTGCTGCACTATGGCGGGAGGGTGTGTTTTCACCCTCCCTAGGCTCCGGAGGCTTTTCTTGAGTTCCTAAGGCAACTTCTGTTCCATGGGTTGATTGCTCTCACTGTCAGAAAAATTCTCCTTATTTCTAGGTTGAATCTCTGCTTGGTCAGTTTCCATCCATTATTCCTTGTCTGGCCTTCGGGTGCTTTGGAAAATAGCTTGACTCCCTCCTCTCTGTGGCAGCCTCTCAAATATTGGAAGATGCTCTCCTGTCTCCCCTGGTCCTTCTCTTCCCTAGACTAGCCATGCCCAGTTCCTGCAACTGTTCTTTATATGTTTTAGCCTCCTGTCCTTCATCATTCTGGTTGCTCTTCTCTGCACTCTTTCTAGAGTCTCAAGGTCTTTTTTATAGTGTGGTGACCAAACCTGGATGCGGTATTCTAAGTGTGGTCTTACTAAGGCTTTGTAAAGTGGTATTAGTACCTCACTTGATCTAGATTATATCCCTCTGTTAATACAATTTAGGATTACGTTGGCTTTTTTTTGGCTGTCACTGCACACTGCTGGCTCATATTTAGCTGGTTGTCCACTAAGACTCCAAGATCCCTCTCACAGGTACTGCTATTAAGCCTGGTATCCGTAGTTTAAATGAACACCTTAACCACTACACAAGCTGTCTCTACAATGGTCCATAAATAAAGTCCATCTTTGCTTGAATGGTCAGGAAGAGAAGAAAGGAAAAGTCTGCTTCTTCAGATGTCAACCTGTCCCAGTTTTCTTTCTAGCTGACCTGTTTTCTATCTGGAGCATATGAGTCTCATGGCTTGTGGGAGCTCTCCCAGGTCCTGAAACACCCGTTCTTGAACAATTGTGGATACGACTTCTCCAGAATTGCCTCCACAAGTAGCAGCTCCTAGCCAACCTTGATTGATATCTCAGACATTTCATAACCCAACTAGGCAACATCATCAGTGCTAGAAAAGGGGTTTAGCAGCGTTCTGGCACCGATGATCCGTAGTCAGGTAATGAGACATCCGCAAGAAAGCAAACCCCATAAAACAGCATTTCTCAACAGTAGCAGCTTTAAGATCAGTGGGCAACTCTGAGAATTGAAGTCCACACACCGTACAGCTGCTGAGGTTGAGAAAGGTCGGTCTACAGAAGTGGAAAACGTAGGCCATCCATGCTCAAGAGACTCTGATCCAGCCACCATACAGCTTCTGGTACTCACGCCACTGACCAGATCTACCAGCTCCTGATAGCAGATCTGACCCTCATCATTGCTTTGTGCCAAGGCCACCAACATCTCCAGTTTTGCAGGGTCCAGAGGGAGTTCATGGCTGTGGACCAGGCTGGCGAAGGTCTCCACCCCAACGAAACCAGTGTTTTTGGGATCAAGCTGTCAAAGGAGAAAGGAGGCAAAAAAATCAGCAATGGGGCCACCAGGCTGTTTGCGCCAAGAATTCATTCGAATCACAAGTTATGATCCATCTCAGAAGCATTTTCTTATGCGCCAATGCAATGTTTGGGACCGAACAGAAAAATCAGCAACTCAAGCAAAGTTGATGACAGATCAGGGTTTTTATAAATCATTTTCAACCGCAGGTAGTCCTCAATTTACAATCATTCATTTAGGGACCATTTGAAGTTACAACAGCAAAAGAGAAAAGGAGGGGAGACTTACAACCAATCCTCGCACTTATGGTCATCCAAGCATTTCCATGATCATGTGATGAAAATGTGGATGATTTGCAACTGGCACATCTTTATGATGGTTGCAGTATCCCGGGGTCATGTGATCCCTGTTTCTGACCTTCCCAACTGGCTTCTGACAACCACAGGATTCGCTTAACAACCCACAGCAATTTGCTTAACAACCGTAACCAAAAAAATGTTGTAAAATTGGATGCAGTTCATGTAGTTAATTAAACCTTGCTTAGCCATGGAAGTTCTGGTCCCCAGTTGTGTTTACAAATTGAAGACTACCTGTAAGGGAGCCGCATGGATGAGTTCATTAGTTATTATGAATTGGGTATAACTCTAGATAATGAAGAGAAGAGAAGAGAAGAGAAGAGAAGAGAAGAGAAGAGAGAATATAGAAGAGAATATAGAAGAGAATATAGAAGAAAAGAGAATATAGAAGAAGAGAACATAGGAATATAGAAGGGAAGATAGAAGAGAATATAGAAGAGAAGAGAACATAGAAGGTAGAAGAGAATATAGAAGAGAAGAAAAGAGAATATAGAAGAGAAGAGAACACAGAAGATAGAATAGAAGATAGAAGAGGAGAGAAGATAGAAGAGGAGAAGAGAAGAGAATATAGAAGAGAAGAAAAGAGAATATAGAAGAGAAGAGAACACAGAAGATAGAATAGAAGATAGAAGAGGAGAGAAGATAGAAGAGGAGAAGAGAAGAGAATATAGAAGAGAAGAGAACATAGAAGAGAAGAGAAGATAGAAGAGAAAATAGAAGAGAAGAGAACATAGGAATAGAGAAGAGAAGAGAAGAAAAGAGAAGAGAAGAGAAAAGAAGATAGAAGAGAAGAGATTATAGAAGAGAAGAGAATATAGTAGAGAACATAGAATAGAATAGAATAGAATAGAATAGAATAGAATAGAATAGAATAGAATAGAATAGAATAGAATAGAATCACAGGGCTGGAAGGGACCTTGGAGGTCTTCTAGTCCAACCCCCTGCCCAAGCCAGAAGACCTTATATTATATTTGTCCCCAATCATGCTTCCTTTTTCCTCTGTAGGAACCCAAAACATATGTTTTCCTTAACCTCTTACAGGAACTTCAGTTTTTGCTGAACAGTCTCAGCCCTTTGAGTTTCCCCACATCTATGGGGCACACAGTAGCCCTCTCCCCTCCCCAAATCTCTCTCCGCTAAACAGAGATAAGCAAGCCATGCTGAAGGTTGAGGAAATCTGTTTTTATTTTTATTTTTTCACACTCTTCTTGGTAAGACAGAGAGCAGCCGGGCCACGCAGAGGCTGTGAAATAGGAAGCGAGGGGCTTTGATGAATGTTTGATGAAGACCAGCATTTTTGCCTTAATAAACATGCAGCCTCTGTGTCTGTCTGTGTGTGTGTGCGGTGTTGCCAAGGCTGCAATGCCCTAAAAAGATTGCCAAACACCTAACTGATGGCACCCAATAACCAAAGATTTCTACCGTGTTTTCCCGAAAATAAGCCCTTCTCGGATAATAAGCCATCCTACGAAAATAAGCCGTCCCCAAAAATAAGCCCTTCCCAAAAATATTTAAATGCATGCACAGCCGGTCCCTGCCATTTCGTCTAGTTAGGATTAGGGAGACAGAGCTGGAAATCAGGTAAGACGGCAAGAGGAGCCCCGTATAGCGCCACATGCCCCCAAAATAGTAAGACCTCCCCGAAAATAAGGCCAAGCGCTTATTTCAGGGTTAAAAAAATATAAGACAGGGTCTTATTTTTGGGGAAATACAGTAGATGTGGCAGAACTAGTACATACACACTTATTATCTCCACGGAAGAAAACATCACCCTGTTTAGAACAGGGAGGGCCAAAGGAGGCTTTGGAAGGCTGCTGAGAAAAAGAACCAAACACCACGAAAGTCATCTCCAGCTGCAGGCAACTTATCGCTTCGTCTCACCCACCAGCTCCTCCTGAGCAAATCTTGACGCACAGATAGTGGTTAAGGGGCGTTGGAAGACTTCAGTGACGGGCCTGCACGACCACAGCCATCCATTCATGCAGAGGATAATATATTTTTTTTCTAGGGGTTTGAATCTGCAGATAAGAGGGGCTGGGGGATGCTGAAATCTTTCTGCGTGCGTCCTACAAGTTGGAAACCTTGGGAAGATGGTCCAGCTTTGGGTGGGGCCCCGTAGAGTGGCCAAGGTTACACCAAGCTGCGCTGGCTGCTGGTTTGATGTAGAATTTATATTTACCGACAAAAGAAATAAATGGAGATTTAGTATAGATCTATTTCAAGCTATTTAGCTCTCGTCAGCTAGCCATACACTTCTGGGATTCGAACCCGGGCTGCTTGCATATTAAGGTAGATGTATTAACCTCTAAGCCACGGGCTTTCCTCGCTTTGTTGGCTATACCAGGGGAGAGATTAAGTGTTTTTTTTCCATACTAGCATACTACCCTGTTTCCTCAAAAATAAGACATCCCCTGATAATAAGCCCAATCGAGCTTTTAAGCACATGCACTAAAATAAGCTTCCCCCCCTAAAATAAGCCCTCCCCAAAAATATTTAAATGCAGACCTGGAAATCAGGTAAGACAGCAAGAGGAGCCCCATCTTTCTCCACGCACCCCAAAATAATAAGGCCAAGCGCTTATTTCGGGGTTCAAAAAATATAAGACAGGGTCTTATTTTCAGGGAAACACAGTACATCTGCTTTCGCCTTTCAGCCCCGATCCAGGAGCCTTCGCAGGCAGGCGCTCTTGCGACAAACTAATGGTTACATTGAATTTATATGTACTGACAAAGAAATAAAGGGAGACTAAAGGTAAAGGTTCCCCTCGCACATATGTGCTAGTTGTTCCTGACTCTAGGGGGCGGTGCTCATCTCCGTTTCAAAGCCAAAGAGCCAGCGCTGTCCGAAGACATCTCCATGGTCATGTGGCCAGCATGACTCAATGCCAAAGGCACACGGAATGCTGTTCCCTTCCCACCAAAGGTGGTCCCTATTTTTCTACTCGCATTTTTTTACCTGCTTTTGAACTGCTAGGTTGGCAGAAGCTGGGACAAGTAATGGGAGCTCACCCCGTTACGCGGCACTAGGGATTCGAACCGCTGAACTGCCAACCTTTCAATTGACAAGCTCAGTGTCTTAGCCATTGAGCCACCATGTCCCACCAAAAGGGAGACTAGTATGGATCTATTTCAAGCTATTTAGTTCTCATCAGCTAGCGGAAGCAGTATGTTCTGTCCCATATTTGGGTTGCCCTGATAGAAAACAACACTTCGGATGCTGCTTTGCTTCTGGATCCAATTCAAGGTGTTGGTTGTCACCTTTGAAGCCCTGCGTGGCATGGGGCTAGGTTATTATTTGAGGGACCGTCCCACTCCAATGGAATTAGCCCAACTCATCTGTGCCAACAGAAGGGACGCATGCTGCAGACCATGTGAGTCAAAGAAATTTGAGCTGATGTGGAGTCCAAAAGGGTCTTTTCTGCTGTGTCTTTCCCCCTTTTGGAACATTTTACACATACACACACACCACAAACCAAGGTGAGATTGGCACCAAATTTTCTGACTTTCCATATAAGGGCCTGAAGATCTGAGTCTGTTACTTGGCCTGCGGTCCCAGTGGGGATGAATGAATCACATTGGAGACACGACTACAAAAAGGTTCGCCATCAATGTTCCAGAATCTCCACATCGTTTTTTTATGCCGAGCTGACCCTGAGTAAAGGCAGCATTGCAAACCCTCTAGTTTTTTTAATTACAAATAAAAAAAAACCCACCCCCTTCCACATGTGTTCTTATTATCTTATTGGCAGCATTCCTTCTTCAATCGTATTACCCTCGTATTTAAGAACATAAGAGCTGGACCGGGGGAACAGCTCATCTTAGGCTAGCATTAATCCTCCGACTGCAACAAGGACAGAATTCCAGGCCTGTATCAAAGATCTGGCTGGTTTTGTTCTGAACCAATGCAATAAAGCAAATATTGCATAAGGTGAGGCAGACAAATGTTTTGCTTTCGAAGTGCATATAAAAATGATGGGTAGGCTATACTGTAGTCTATTAAAGCATGCAATAGCATTGTGCGCTTTTTTTTTTAAAAAAAAAAACCAGACCTGTCTTAAGTAAAAAAATACTTCATTGCTAAAAAGTGTTACGCCTCACTGGAGCCTTCAACGAGTCGTAATCGTTGTGCTGGTGGAGGGTCTTGTAAAAATAACTAAACATAATAAAGAGAAAGGCAATAAAACAAGGTATTGGCTGGAACAAAATGCATGTTTTCCAGCTTGTTTCTCAACCCAAGCCACGTTATGGTGTCTGGATTTCAACTCCCAGAATTCCCCGGCCACCATGAACTCTGGGAATTGAAGTCTTAGATATTTCAAAGTTCCCGAGATTGAAAAGTTGGTATTAATTTATGCATGCAGTTTATCTGTCTCCTCAATCCTTGTGGACTCTGAGTTATAACTATAATAATAACAGTGTTGGGAAGGGACTTTAGAGGTCATCTAGTCCAACCCCCAGCTCACACAGGAGGCTAGGGATTTGAACCGCCGAACTGCCAAGCTTTCTCATTGACAAACTCAGCGTCTTACCCACTGAGCCACCTAGCCACTGGAAAATTGTGAGAGTTGAAGTTCACCCATCTTCCAGTGGCCAACGTTGAGGAACACGTTCTTAAGGGGAATAAGTAGGTTAGAGCAGGAGTTGGGAAATATGGCAACTTTATGTGCTGGGAACTTCAACTCCCAGAATTCCTGAACCAGCAGAATCCTGGGAATTGAAGTCCACAGGTTGTAAAGTTGCCCGTTGCTCAGCCCTGGGTTGGCAGGAACAGAGGAAATATACAGGTATTCCTCGACTTACAACACTTCATTTAGTGACCGTTTCAAGTTACAACGTCACTGAAAAAAGTGACTTATGACCATTTTTCACACTGACGACCATTGCAGCATCCTCAGATGGTCAAAATTCAGACAGTTGGCAACTGACTCATATTTATGACAGTTGCAATGTCCCGGGGTCCTATGATCTCCTTTTGCGACCTTCTGACAAAGCAACGGGGAGGCCAGATTCATTTAACAACCAAGTTACTAATTTAACAACCGCACAGGATTCACTGAACAACTGTGGCGAGAAAGAAAGGTTGCAAAATGGGGCAAAACTCAATGACTGTCTTGCTTAGCAACTGAGCCTAAATTCTGAGCTCAATTGTGGTCGTACGTTGAGGACTACACCCGTAAGGTAAAGGTAAAGGTTCCTCTTGCACATATGTGCTAGTCGTTCCTGACTCTAGGGGGTGGTGCTCATCTCCGTTTCAAAGCCGAAGAGCCAGCGCTGTCTGAAGACATCTCCGTGGTCACGTGGCCGGCATGACTCAACACCAAAGGCACATGGAACGCTGTTCCCTTCCCACCAAAGGTGGTCCCTATTTTTCTACTTGCATTTTTTACGTACTTTTGAACTGCTAGATTGGCAGAAGCTGGGACAAGTAAGGGAGCTCACCCCATTACACAGCACTAGGGATTCAAACCGCTGAACTGCCGACCTTTCGATCGACAAGCTCAGTGTCTTAGCCCCTGAGCCACCGCATTCCCATACGACACATGAATTCACACAAACGTAGGGCTATTTAGCTTCTAAGCCCAAAAGGGGTTAGTCAAATGCTGTTGCCTGCTGACGCTTAAATTATCCATCCAATAGGTTTGCAGAAGCTGGGACAAGTAATGGGAGCTCACGCCGTTACACGGCACTAGGGATTCGAACCGCTGAACTGCCAACCTTTCCATCAAGAAGCTCAACTTCTTAGCCACTGAGCCACGGCGTCCCACTACACCTATATCCCACTACATATATAGTACACCTGTATCACAGTATAAAAGGTGCAACATTTGGGAGCTCCAAACTTCATAGATCCTGATTTAGCAAGGAAGTGAAAACCCCAAAACTTGGATTTTGGCAGACGTGGGTGCATTCCCTCCCTTTGTAAATACCAGAAGGATTACAATTAAAGCTTCACATCTCCGCGCAGCTGCTCTTTATCTCTCCCTTAGCAAGTCGGTGGGAGAGAAGCAAAGCTTTTCCCGTGGATTATTTAGGTCGCACATTTACAGAAGTAGATTCTTTTGTGAGTTCTTGCCCAACACCAGCGCAGCCTCAAATGTGCGTCAAGGACCAGGCAGGGGAATGATAGGAAAAGGCAACCCATTTACCAACACAGATGCTCATCACATGACACGGGAAATAACGGGAGAATTGGGTTTTCTATCTTGGGATGCATGGCTTGTGAGAGATGCAACCTAAAACTAAGGAGAAATTTCCTGACAGTGAGAACCATTCATCAGAGGTACGGCTTGGCTTCAGAAGCCTGACTTCTCTTCATCTACTAACACACGTTAACAGAGTTGGAAGGGATCTTGTAGGTCATCTAGTCCAACTCCAATCCCAACCCCCCACCCAAGCAGGAGACCCTACCTATACCATTTTTGACAGATGGCAGTCTAGTCTCTTCTTGAAAGCCTCCAGTGATGAAGCTCCCACGACTTCCGAAGGCAACATCTGTTCCATGGGTTGATTGTTCTGTCAGGAAATTTCTCCTTATTTCTAGGTTGAATCTCTCCTTGTTCAGTTTCCATCCATTATTCCTTCTCTGGCCTTCGAGGGCTTTGGAGAAGAGCTTGACCCCCTCCCCTCTGTGGCAACCCCTCAAATATTGGAAGGCTACTATCATGTCTCCCCTGGTCCTTCTCTTCACTAGACGAGCCATGCCCAGTTCCTGCAACCATTCATGTTTTAGCCTCCAGTCCCCTCATCATCTTGGTTGCTCTTCTCTGTACTTTTTCTATTGATTGATTGATTGATTGATTGATTCAATTTATATGCCACTCTTCTCTGGAGACTCAAGGTGGCTTACAATGTGTTAAGCAATAGCCTTCATACTTTTGTATATACCTACTTAGTAGGGCTTTTGGGTCTGCCTAAGTGGTGTTCTTTTTTAATACAAAGTCAGCTTATTGCCCCCACAATCCGGGTCCTCATTTTACCTACCTCGGAAGGATGGAAGACTGACTCAACCTTGAGCCTGGTGAGATTCGAACTTGCAGTCATTGCAGGCAGCTGGTGTCACTTAACACCACTTTAATCTGCTTTCTAGAGTCTCAACATCTTTTTTTATAGTGTGGTGACCAAAACTGGATGCAGTAGTTGTGGGTGGAGGTTTTTAAGAAGAGATGGGACAATCATTTGTCTGAAATGGTGTAAGCTCTCCTTCTTGAGCAGAGGGATGGACTAGAAGACCTCCAAGGTCCCTTCTAATTTTGTTATTCTGCTTGGAGACAAGGAGGACTTGTTCTGCCCAACCTGGTCCCTCTCTCTCAATCAGTCCAATGAACACAGAGAAGAGGCAAAAAACCCAAAACAAAACACTTTTGGGAAGTGTGACCTGCGGTCTTGCATGCGTCAAAGCACTACGGATGCATTTATGGTCCAATGCATTTCCTGCACGCTTCTCACCAGCCCAGCTGGGTTGAAATTTATTTATTCAATTTTGATCCAGCTTTTATAGTTTAAATAAATAATTCAAAGTGGTGAACATACCTAAGATTTCTTCCTCCTCTTATTTTCCCCGCAACGGCTACCCCGTGAGGGGGTTGGGCTGAGAGAGAGGATCAGTGGCCCAAAGCCACTCAGCCAGCTTTCATGGCTAAGGCGGGACTAGAACTCACGGTCTCCTGGCAATTGACCCAACTCAGTCAACTAGCTTTCATGCTTAAATTGGAACTAGAACTCACAGTCTCCTGGTGATTGGCCCAAGTCAGCCAGCTAATTTTCATACCTAAGGTAGAACTAGAACTCACAGTCTCCTGGTGATTGATCCAAGTCAGCCAACTAGCTTTCATGCCTAAATTGGAACTAGAACTCACAGTCTCCTGGTGATTGCCCAAAGTCACCCAGCCAGCTTTCATGACTAAGGGAGGATTAGAACTCACTGTCTCCTGGTGATTGGCCCAAGTCAGCCAGCTAGTTTTCATACCTAAAGTGGGACTAGAACTCACAGTCTCCTGGTTTCTAGGCAAGCTTCTTCACCACTACACCAAACAGTCTCCTCAGGGGTTACTCAGAAAGTGGCTCCCCCGGAAAAAAACTCATATCAATAAGCCTCTCTCTTGCAGAGACAAAGGGAATCATATACACAGGATATCTGTCCACTGCAGAATCCAGATGTTAAAACTTCTGGACCAGTTTTGCAGATACAGATTAACAGAATTGGAAGGGATCTTGTAGGTCATCTAGTCCAACCCACTGCCGAAGCAGGAGACCCCCTACACCATTTTTGACAGATGGCAGTCCAGTCTCTTCTTGAAAGCCTCCAGTGATGAAGCTCCCACAACTTCCAAAGGCAACTTCTGTTCCATGGGTTGATTGTTCTCACTGTCAGAAAATTTCTCCTTATTTCCAGGTTGAACCTCTCCTTGTTCAGTTTCCATCCCTTATTCCTTGTCTGGCCTTCTTCTCTGTGGCAGCCCCTCAAATATTGGAAGACTGCTCTCATGTCTCCCCTGGTCCTTCTCTTCACTAGACCAGCCATGCCCAGTTCCTGCAACCATTCATCATACATTTTAGTCTCCAGTCCCCTCATCATCCTGGTTGCTCTTCTCTGCACTCTTTCTAGAGTCTCAACATCTTTTTTTATAGTGTGGTGACCAAAACTGGATGCAGTATTCTAGGTGTGGTCTTACTCAGGCTTTATAGAGTGGTATTAGTACCTCGCTGCTGGGGGTTCGCAGGGGTTCAGGGGAAACTCTAGCTAAGGAGCTCTGGTGGCTCAGCAGACTAAAAGCACTGTAATTAAATGCCAGCTGTCTGCAATTACTGTGTTCGAATCTCACCAGGCTCAAGGCTGACTCAGCCTTCCATCCTTTCTACTGTAGGTAAAATGAGGACCCAGTTTGTGGGGGCAATAAGCTGACTTTGTATAAATATACAAAAGTATGAAGGCTATTGCTTAACGCATTGTAAGCCGTCCTGAGTCTCCGGAGAAGGGCGGCATATCAATCAAATTAAAAATAAAAAAAGATTCTATGCAGCCCAAATCCCACTCTTGGCTGGCCCCTCCCACCCCGTCCCTCCCAGGAGTCCCCACACAGCCCATTTTGGATGCAGGTAAGTGCAAGGCAAGCACGGAGGCTCGGAGAGGGCGAAAAATAGGTCTACCAGAAGTTCAAGAAGACCGGAAACAGGCCTGTACCTGGCCTCTAGAGGGCCTCCGGAGCCTGGGAAAGCCTCCAGAGCCCGGGGAGGACAAAAACGCCCACCTCCCCACCCGCCGTGCTGCAGGAGGCCGACCAGATCACACCCACCATGGCCACGGCCACCCAACAACCAGGCAGAGACCCCCTTGCTAAAGTTTTTGAAGCCCACCCCTTATTGTATCCCTCTGTTAATGCATTTTAATATTGCATTGGCTTTTTTGGCTGCCGCCGCAGACGGCTGGCTCATATTTAGCTGGTTGTCCACTAAGGTTTGCGCTCCAGAGTTTAAATGTGAGGCTGTTTCCTTCTATAACTCAGTGTCAACAGATCCTTGGCTATTTTTGGCGGGAGCGCAGCATCAACGCTGGCCTGTCAGGTCTTCCTCGCCAGGGAACCACCAACTCCTCCTTGCCAACTCCTTTCTGACGTTTACGTCTACACATAAGCATCGGAAAATATAGTATCTGTTGCTGCCCTAGCAACAACACGAAGCAGGCATTCATTGAACACCCTGCTCTTTACATGTGCAAAAACCTGACGCAGTGTACACATTTCTGTTCTGATGCGTGCAATAAAACGGCCAAGATACAGTTGCGTTATTTTAAGGAGAAGAATGCCCATGCCAGTTTTTTTTCCCTTCAGTTGAAATCAAAGTCTCTCGTCACAAAAGTAGCACGCAGGAGGAGACACCAAAGAATCCTATTCATCGCTGGCCTCTCTAGCAAGAGAGCCAAGCCGCATTATGGGCTCACCAGGTACATTATGGTTCTGATTTGTTGTTGTTGTTGTTAGTTGTGAAGTCGTGTCCGACCCATCGCAACTCCATGGATAACATTCCTCCAGGCTTTCCTGTCCTCTACCATCCCCTGGAGTCCATTTAAGTTCACGCTGCTTCAGTGACTCCATCCAGTCACCTCATTCTCTGCCGTCCCCTTCTTCTTTTGCTCTCAATTGTTCCCAGCATGAGGCTCTTCTCCAGGGAGTCCTTCCTTCTCATTAGGTGGCCAAAGTGTTTGAGTTTCCTCTTCAGGATCTGGCCTTCTAAAGAGCTGTCAGGGTTGATCTCCTCTAGGACTGACCAGATGGATCGCCTTGCAGTCTAAGGGACTCGCAGGAGTCTTCTCCAGCACCAGAGTTCAAAGGCCTCCATTCTTTGGCACTCAGCCTTCCTTAAGGTCCAACTTTTACAGCCATACATTGCAACTGGGAAAACCATCGCCTTGACTATACACACTTCTGCTTTTTAGAATGCTGTCTAGATTTGCCATAGCTTTCCTCCCCAGGAGCGTCTTTTAATTTCGTGGCTGTAGTCCCCATGTGCGGTGATCTTGATGAACGTATCTTTTCTTTTATGTACACCGAGAACATATGCACCAAGACAAATTGCTTGTGTGTCCAATCACACTTGGCCAATAAAGAATTCTATTCTATTCTATTCTATTCTATTCTATTCTATTCTATTCTATTCTATTCTATTCTATTCTATTCTATTCTATTCTATTCTATTCTATTCTATCCTATCCTATCCTATCCTATCCTATCCTATCCCAGGAAAATACAATCTGTCACTACCTCAATTTCTTCCCCATCTATTTGCCAGCCATTGAGAGGGTTCTGATTAGCTGAGCTAATTTACAGGCAAAAGTGTATTTCCAGAGGCAGGCTGAATTTTGAACTCAACGAGGCTGTCTTGACTCAAGAAAATGTTACTCCTCTACCCATTTCACAGAAGGGAATGTAAAGACTGACCCCCTATGGACTTCCTAAAAAGCTACATGTCCAGTCTGTGAAGTTGAGTTATGCTTACAAGAAAGTAAACTCAGCTAAGTCTGGAGGGATTAATTTCTGAGTAAAGGCAAACAGATTCACTCTCTTTATTAAACTATCCAGCGGAGAAGTCCGCCGCTGAGTAAATATAAACAGGATTGCAGCAAAAACCCAACGAAGAATTGCGATTTCTCTCCATTCAAACTTCTTCCAAGTTTTGGACTTATGGCTGTTGTACTTATCTACTTTTCACAGATCCCATGCTCTGAAGCCATCAAGAGTGCTCTCTGGGCTATCAGCACCTCATGGTTGTGTTCATACAACCTCTAAACCCCGATAAACAGAATAAACAAGTGCGAAATTCACACAGTTCAAAGTTACAAATTATCTGAGACATCCTGATTCATATAATATATCACGATAAAGGACCAGGCTGAGCTACCACCCGTTCCTCTCCAATGTTGGTTAGATTAATGCAGTGTTTCTCAACCATGGCAAGTTTTAAAATGTGTGTCTATGTCAAACTGGATTTCTTCGAGGGCCGGATCAGCATTGTAGTTCTCCGCCACAGGGCAGGGGGTGGTGGTGGCGACGGGATGGACGCCTCCTGCAGCACGGAGCATGAGGAGCCACGCATGGCCCCCTCTGCCTCATTTCTCGGCCTTTCCGGCACTCTGCTGGCAGAAAACAGGCTGCACAGAGGCCTCCATGGCCCGTTTTCAGCCTCCCGGCCTCCAGCAGCACTCTGCCGGCCAAAAACGAGCCACGCCCTCCCCCCACATGCCCTCCGCATCTGCATGCCCCCCCCCACATTTTGGCCAGCAGAGGCACCACCACACGCCAGTCCTTTGAGATTTCCAGGCCAGCCCCATGGACCGGATTTAAGCACTCTACTGGCCAGATCTGGCCACCGGCCTTGAGTTTGATAACCCTGCTCTATGGAGATTCTCAAGTCAGAACAGGGGTCGTCTCCAAGATGCTTCTGAAGAAGACATGAAGAAGCTTCTTGGATGAGGAGCGAGACGTCTTTAAGGAAAAATAAAAAGTCCAGTTGCCTTGCGAAAAAGCACCTTTGGGTTTCTTTAAGATGAGTGGACCAGCTCCCAGCCACATCTTAAAAGTTCCCATGGTTGAGAAACTTTGGATTAATTTTGCGTTGTGTGGATTCAGCCTAGTGGTGAAATCCAATGTTTTTTTTTACTACCGGTTCTGTGGGCATGGCTTGGTGGGCATGGCGTGGCTTGGTGGGTGTGGCAGGGGAAGGATACTGCAAAATCCCCATTCCCTCCCCACTCCTGGGGAAAAAATATTGCAAAATCTCCATTCCCACCTCACTCTGGGGCCAGCCAGAGGTGGTATTTTCCAGTTCTCTGAACTACTCAAAATTTCCACTGCTGGTTCTCCAGAACCTATCAGAACCTGCTGGATTTCACCCTGATTCAACCACCTAAACTCAAAGCTGCTCCTTCACCTGAGCTTCAGTCCAAGAATTCGGTTGCTAACTAAGTAAGAGTTTCAAGGATTCCTTATATTCCGGCAGGAATCCTACTGACCTTTTGAAAATCTCTCAAAATGTGTTTTTTTCCAGCAGACCTCAAAAAAGGGGAGCCCACAAAATGGTTTCACGATGGGTGAGCCCTTCAAAACACTCTCTCGTGATTTTGTTCTGAATTTCATTGTTTCTAACGGCTGTTTAAGACGTGTTTTTGCTCGTTTTGTGTTACAGGTAATCCTCGAGTTACGACCGCAACTGAGCCCAAAATTTATGCTGCTAAGCAGAACATTTGTTCAGGGAGTTTTTGCCCCCTTTTACCACCTTTCTGGCCACCCAGTTGTTGTTAAGTGAATCACTGCAATGGTTAAGTCAGTAACACGGTGGTTAAATGAATTTGGTTTCCCCCATCGACTTGGCTGGTCGGAAGGTCGCCAAAGAGGATGACACGACCACCGCAATCGTCATAAATATGAGTCAGTTGCCAAGCGTCTGAATTTTGATCATAGGTCCTAAGTGTGAAAAACAGTCATTAAATCACTTGTTTCCATGCCGTCGTAGCTTTGAACCGTCACTAAATGCACTTTTTGTCAATCAAGGACTTACCCATATTGTATGCTGCCCAGAGTCACATTCATGAGACGGGCGGCTAGATCAATTTGATAAATAGATAAATAACTGGAGCTCTGGTGGCTCAGCAGAATAAAGCAGTGTTATTAACTGTTCTTAACATTCAGCTGCCTGCAATTACTGCAAGTTCAAATCCCACCAGGCTCAAGGTTGACTCAGCCTTCCATCCTTTTTAAGGTAGGTGAAATGAGGACCCAGTTTGTGGGGGCAATAAGCTGACTTTGTATAAAATATACAAAAGTATGAAGGCTATTGCTTAACGCATTGTAAGTTGCCCTGAATCTCCGGAGAAGGGCGGCATATAAATCAAATTTAAAAAAAACAAAACTGAAATCTGTACCACAGCCCTGCAGAGCAGGCTGGCATTATTATTCCCAGTTAAGAACAGGTTGGTCCAAGATTGCCTCAAAGGAGCTCAGAGGGAAATAAAATTGGACCACGGAGCATGGCATTCTCTTCCTCACCTAAAATTCTGAAAAAAGCAGGTTGTGCCCAGGTTTCTTCCATCAGATGCCAGTTTCAAGGGAAAAAGGGTGCCAAGGTTCACAAAAACCCCCTCTCCCCAGGCTGGCAATCCGAGGATAGTGCAAATCCTCCCTCCTGGTTGGGGCCAAATCCAGAGGAAACGGCTTTTCAACCGGCAGAGAGATGCTCGGAGCGTGATGGTGAAGGCAGCCCAACCTGGCAGTCTAGATTCTGCCAGGGATTGGGTGGGGGGCACTTGGTTAATGCATGACTGGGGAACCCCAAGCTCATTCTTGGAAGCCTGTGGCATCACCCCCAGCCTGGGCTTTCCCCCAGTCCCTGTCCCTCATCTCAACCTCACGCTTCTGTTATTTTGGATCCAGGCCGAGCATGCCAAGGGTGCGGAGTGGATGGGCACGGCTGTGGTACTGCCATGCTGCCCCACAAGCCCCGATCCTGGGAGGCAGCGAGTTGCAACCCGGCGCTACTTCCTTTGGCACCGGCTCCCCAGGTTTGGAAGGCACCCCTCTCCCCAAAAAAACCGCTCCAACCCCACCACTGGGACCAACCATAAGGCTATATGCATGCCTCCCCCTCCATTCTTGATGAACCCCCTTGCGCCCGATCCGGCCGCCTCCATCTCTCCATCCCAACTCGCGCCCGACTTGCGCGACGCTCCACCCGATGCTAAAATCCGTGCTGTGGCCAACCCTCTCACCCGGATTGGGGTGCGTAGTGGTGGTGGTGGTGGGGTGTTTGCCCGGCTGCGCGCATCCATCCTGGATCCGCGCAGCAGGGTAGAGAAGTCGGAGACACACACACACACACACACACACACATCCCCTCCGGATGGAGGTTGGCACGCATTTTAGCACGGGGTGATGGAGAGCCGCACCTGGCAGCCCCGTCGGCGGGGTGGGGGGTCTCCCCGGACTCAGCCCCATTCAACCCATCCCGATTGCTAGGCAAGCCGGGCCACCCTCCCTCCTTGCACCCCGGCTCCGTCCGTTGCGCGGGGCTGACCTGCTCCTGGATGAGCTGCCGCAGCGAGCTCCTCTCCATATACCCGCGGCTGGCGGCGCTGGCGGCCGAGGAAGAGGAAGAAGAGGAAGGCGCCCGGGCTGGCACCACCGGCGGGGAGCCCAGGAAGCCCCTGCCCCTTCCCCGCCGCCGCTGCTGCCGCCGCCGCCGCCGGGCAGGTGATCCAGAGCCAGAGCTGGCAGCATCAGCAGCAGCAGCAGCGGCGGCCGGGGCTCCAGCGTGAGTGGCAGCCGAGCGGGAGGGGAAAGGAGGGAGGTAAAAGGGGAGGGGAGGGGAAGCTACGGCAGCCAGCGGGCGGGGCCGGAGAGGGCGTTGCGCAGGGGCGGGGGGCGGGGGGAAAGCCCTTGGCTCCTCCCCCGAGCCGGACGGGTGGGAGGGAGGGAGGACCGGCCAGGACTGGGGGGAAGAGGGGTTGGGGACGGACCTCAAGAGAATAATTAAGATAAACAAAGAGCTGGAAGGGACCTTGGAGGTCTTCTAGTCCAACCCGCTGCTCAAGGAGGAGAGCCTACACCATTGCAGACAAATCGCTTGCCCGGTTTCTTTTATCAAGGCTGCGGCTTGCTAGATCCGCTGGCCCGGGAGGACAAGAGGTGGAGGAGGAGAGGAGGAGGAGAAGAAGAGGAGGAGGAGGAGAAGGAGGAGAAGAAGAAGTGGAGGAGGAGAAGAAGAGGAGGAGAGGAGGAAGGGGGAGGAGGAGGAGAAGAGGAGGGAGGAAGAGGAGAAGAAGAGGAGGAGGAGGAGAAAGAGGAGAAGAGGAGGGAGGAAGAGAAGTAGAGGAGAAGAAGAGGAGGAGAAGAAGAAGAGGAGGAGGAGGAGGAGAAGAGGAGGGAGGAGAAGAAGAAAAGAAGAAGAGGAGGAGAGGAGGAGGAGAAGGAGGAGAAGAAGAGGAGGGGGAGGAGGAGAAGAAGAGGAGGAAGAGAGGAGGAGGAGAAAAAGGAGAAGAGGAGGAGGGAGGAGGAGGAGAAGAAGAGGAGAAGAAGAGGAGGAGGAGGAGAAGAGGACAGGGGAGGAGGAGGAGAAGAAGAGGAGGAGAGGAGGAGCAGGAGAAGAAGAGGAGGAGCAGGAGAAGAGGAGAAGAAGGAGAAGAGGAGAAGGAGAAGAGGAGGAAGGGGAGGAGGAGAAGAGGAGGAGGGGGAGGAGGAGGCGGTGGCTCTGGGATGGAGGAAGATTCCGTGCACTATGAGTCCGAAATGACCTGCCAATCCTTGAGGATGTTCAGCTTTCCGGTGTGATGGGATTTCCTCATGGTCTCCCATCCAAGCCCTACCCTGCTTTTCCTGCAAGCCGAGCTGCAGTCAGCCAGATTCTTTACCTGCTATTCCTTAAGATGGACTTTCTCCCTAGAAGTTCAGGTTGTTCCACCCAGGCTGATCAGAGGAGTGGTCTTCCTCCCTCACCTGAGACCCCCTGCAAGACCCAAAAAGTTTTCTGCTAAGCTTCCCAGGCAGGAATCTGCCTGGTAGAGCCCAGGATCTCCAAACATAGCTGGGGAGTACAATGCTTCTGCTCCGGGTATATAAACCCAAGGGGATTATTAGGGCGCTGTAATTTTCGTCTCCATGCAAGAGGTATTTTATTCGCTTCCTGGGATAAAGCCTGCTGAGATCTGAGAGGGAGAAAAAAATATAAGACTCTCTTTTGAATTTGGAAGGGCTTTTCAAGGTTGGAATCCAAGTAATTTATCTCTGAAATATCTTCTTCCATTGCCAGTCAGATCTTGCAAAGGAGACCTTTAATGGCCAATCTTCAGCAACATCCCAAACAGAACCTTGGCAGCTTGAAGATGGGTGGACTTCAACTCCCAGAATTCTCCAGCCAGCATGCTCCTGACGGCAGGAGTCAAAGATGAAGGATGGATGCTGGCTGGGGAATTCTGGGAGTCGAATGTCCACTCCTTCTTCAAATTGCCTGTTTTGACCTAGGCTTCCCCAGCAGCACCAAGCTGAGTCCTCGTCCCGATAAACCCCTTTTATTGAATTTACAGTGAATTCCTCTCCAGCAAAGTCTTTCCTCTCCCACAGTCTTTCAAGATAGTTCACCATTACCAATCTTTATCAGGCTCGAAAAGTGGCCAGGCCGATACCTTTCAGACTCCCGCAATACTTGGCAAGAATGCAGGAATGAACTAATTGTCTCCTGCAAACTCCTCTCCCCTTTCGCTCCTCTTTTATTCCCTCTGGGAGGAGCCATTCACTGTCCACCTGTGGCTTTACTCCTGAGTCGGCCCTTGTTCTTTAGCTGTTCCCTTCGTCTGGCAACTCTGCGCATGGGCACACTGGGAACAGGCTCCAGTTGTTCTTCTGACTCACTGATGTCTGACTCCGAAGGCAGCTGATAACTGGCATATGGCCCTGGCCCCCTCTCTGCCTCCGATGCAGAGCCCTCATCAGAGCCTTCCCCAGACTCCAGGACTGGCCCATGTTCCTTCCCAACCTCCTCACTGTCTGAATCTGCTGCAAGATCCACTGGGCCACAACATTGCCAATCTTAAGAAAGCTCAAAAAACTCTTTGGGAGTTGCTAGTCCCTTGGTGCTTCCTCACTTCTCCAGGCTACCTCATATGCTTAATCACAGCTTGCAGTGGCTTTAACCAGGGACTGCCAAATAAACCACCATTAAAAAAGTTAATGCTGCTCATCCAGCCAGAAACAATGGCTTGCTAATCACTATGGCTAGCTTGCATTCTTCATTATCCACAATGCGGTATTGGCTTTTGGACCGATGACGGTTTTACTGCCATTGGTTGCCAACCAGTTCTTCACCACGGACCCCCTTTAAATATCTTTTGTGGCTATGGACCATGGCCACGGACTACAAAGACATGGCTCAAGGCTTAGTGTTCTGATTCAGCCTTAGCAGAAGCAAGAAACGGATTTCTTGTCACGAAAAACCCATTTTTATTTACTTCTTCTGAATTAATTGCATTCATACACCGAAAAGTCCAGGCAATAGTCCTTCAAGGAGTTAACGACAGTACAGACTTTATCAATTAAGTTCTGGCAAGCAGTCTCTGTGGCAAATGAGGAAAATCTTCATAAAAGAGCTTGGTGGTGCAGCAGACTAAAGTGCTGTTAAATAGCACTTAGCTGCCAGCTGCTTGTAATTACTGTGAGTTCAAATCTCACCAGGCCCAAGGTTGACTCAGCCTTCCATCCCTATGAAGTGGGTAAAATGAGGACCTGGATTGTGGGGGGCAATAAGCTGACTTTGTATAAAAAAGAACACAGCTTTGGGGGTGGGAGTGGGGGCAAAAGCCCTACTAAGCAGGTTTATACAAAAGTATGAAGGCTATTGCTTAATGCATTGTAAGCTACCCTGAGTCTCCGGAGAAGGGCTGCATATAAATCGAACCAATAAATAAATAAACAATAAATCCGAACAGTTGTCTCCTACAACCACCACTCCCCTTTCCTTCTATTTATTTCCCAGCCGGAGAGGGGCCATTCAGCATCCACATGTGCTTTGCTTCCTGAGTCCACTCCTTGTCCTCCGTTGCTCACCTCTCCTAACTGCTCTGTGCATATGTGCATCTGGAACAGGCCCCAGCTTTTCTTCCTCCTCACTCATATCAGCCTCCAAAGGCAGCTGCCTCTCTGGTGGCTGGGAAATGTCGGACAGCCCTGGCTCTATCTCTGCATCCGATGCACAGCATCCATCAGAGCCTTCCCCACACTCCAGAACTGGCCTAAGTTCCTCACCAAACTCCTCATCGTCCGAATCTGCCACCAGCTCCGCTGGCAGCTGGCGGGCCACAATGTTTAGATCATAACATTTCTTCAAGCCTTCACAGATCCCCAGTGACATTGCCATCCACAGACCACAGGTTGAATGTCCCTGGTTTAGCGTGTAGCGCTAACTCTATTGCTACTTCTTTAGCAAAGTCAAACTTAGCTCAATTTGGTCCCTTCAGCAGTGTGGGATCTCCGTTGTCTAACCTGCTCATATCTGTGAAAGGCAGAATTTGCAGGAGTTTGCCGGAATGCCGAGCAGCTCATTTTTTTAGCAGAGGGTGAGTGATGGTCCTAGCTGGTTAACACTCATCTGTGAAACGAAGATAGGAGAGACGGTGGCTTCCAGCAGCTGATTCAAAGGCTTGGAAAGCTGGCTCTGAATATTCATATTGCTCCGTGCACGTTTACATGCTCCAGGAAATTAGCAATCTGGGAAGTGGGGTGTTGACGGAGAAGAGAAATCCCGTTGTCATTTTTCTTCTGGAAGAATGCGAACACATGGAGGAGGCAATAAAAGGGGCTTGGAGTTTGCACACATATGCATAATAAATTTCTAGGTGAGAGTCATCTTCTTAGAACTAAGGAGAAACTTCCTAACAGAATAATGAACCATGGAAAGGGTTGCCTCCAGAAGTTATGGGTGCTCCATTACTGGAGGTTTTTAAGAAGAGACTGGACAGCCACTGGTCTGGCATGGTATAGCCTGGAGTTTCCTGCTTGAACAGGAGGATGGACTAGAAGACCTCCAAGGTCCCTTCCAACTCTATTCTGTAACTACTTAATGGATTTCAGACTGGCAGTTAGCTGAAAATAGGTTGTCAACTGTCCAGGACAAAATGACTTTGGTTTGACTCTTGGAAGAATTTTTTTTCATTATTGCCAGTAGTGGGTTAATGCCTGGCTGGGGATGCAGCCAAACTCCATTGTCTCTCCCAAATGGTCCCTTTGCACACCATTGTGTGCAGGGCAGTAGTGGGATTCAATTTTTTTTTTACTACCGGTTCTGTGGGAGTGGCTTGGTGGGCGTGGTGTGGCTTGGTGGGCGTGGCAGGGGAAGGATACTGCAAAATCTCCATTCCTACCCCGCTCCAGGGGAAGGGAAGGATACTGTAAAATCTCCATTTCCACTCTACTTCAGGGAAAGGAGACTGCAAAAATTTCCATTCCCGGGAAGGGAAGGATACTGTAAAATCTCCATTCCCTCTCCACTCCAGCGGTGATGGTAAATCTATGGCACACATGCCACAGGTGGCACATGGAGCTATATCGGTGGGCATGTGCATGCCGGCCAGCTGATTTTTGGGCCTTCCAGAAATCGGCAAATGGGTCATTTCCGGTCTGCAGAGTTTTCACCCTCCCCAGGCTCCTAGAAAGGCTCTGGAGCCAGAGGAGAGTGAAAAATGGCCCTTCCAGTCCCATCAGAAGTAAGCAAATGGGCCGTTTCCAGCCTCCAGAGGACCCCCAGCGGGTGGGGTGGGGTGGGGAAGGCCGTTTTCGCCCTCCCCAGGCTCCTAGAAAGGCTCTGGAGTCTGGGATAAGTGAAAAACAGGCCTTCCGGTCCCACCGTACCATCACGTGCCAAAAGTGGGGGGAACGCAGGAGGGTCGCACATGCATGTGAGGAGAGGGTGAGGCGCATTGAATTATGGGTGCAGGCACACATGTGCGCAACCTGCCTGCGCTCCCTCCGCTTTTGGCACACGATGGCAAAAAGGTTAGCCATCACTGGTGAAGGGTCTCCTGCTTCGGTAGGGGGTTGGACTAGATGGCCTACAAAATCCCTTCCAACTGTGTTAATCTGTAAGGGCTGCGACTGAGGACAGATTCAGGACCTTGGAGAGAGACCACACGACTTCTGCAGGCCTTTAGATCCAAGGGAGGCAACCTCATTTCTTGAGCTGGAGCTGCTGGGAAGCTGTCATGCTTTGCTCAGAAAGGATTCTTCTGTTCAGGGTTGGGTTAGATTTCTTTTACGGGTACTTCTCCCTCTGGTCTTGCCTCTAACTTTAGAGATGCTGGTGGAAACAGCCTTCAAAAGTTTCTGGATCACTGGATACGTCTCACCACACTTTCCTAGGACTTGATGGGATGGGGCTGTGAAGGCCCGGTCAGGGGCCAGCAACCTGCAGCTCTGGAGCCGCATGTGGCTCTTTTACCCCTCTGCTGCAGCTCCCTGTCACTCAAAATATGTGTCACAACCGCCATTGTGTGACACTCGCTGGGACGCAATTTATTGAGCTTCTCAACCCCCGGTAGGCCAACCATGGATAAATCCAAGAAAAGAAAAGTTTCAGAAGAAAACAGAACGTGTAATTCAACTACATATGCTAGTTTTGTGGCTGCTCAAGAAATAGTCAGGCACGGGAAGGGTTTTGTGGCTCCCGGTGTTTTCTTTTCTTGGGAAATGGGTCCAAATGGCTCTTGGAGTGTTTAAGGTTGCAGACCCCTGACCGAGGTGAAGGAACCTGTCCGGCCACAGAGGTTCATACCATCAGTTTCTGTATATTCTTGGTTTTGAGCTATGGGAAAAGCAGCCACTACACAGGGGAACCAAAGGATGAAGGCATGATACAATCTCTGGCATCAACACAGCACACTCAATCTTAAGGCTCTGATTTATGGAATCAGTTATTATCTCTGATAACCTAAGGAAAGAAACCCATGTAACGGCTGAACATGATAGCTTGGGTTATCTAACTGGCTAAATCTTCTATACATCATATCTGTATTTCCACGAAAATAAGACCTTGTCTTATATTTTTTTTTGAACCCTGAAATAAACGCTTGGCCTTATTTTCAGGGAGGTCTTATTATGTTGGGGCGCATGGAGCAAGACGGGGCTCCTCTTGCTGTCTTATCTGATTTCCAGCTCTGTCACCCTAACCCTAACCAGAGGAAATGGCAGGGACCGGCTGTGCATGCGTTTAAATATTTTCACCCAGGGCTTATTCTCGGGGGGGGGGGGGAGGGATGAATTCCCTTTACCACCAGTGCACAACAGGGCCGTGCGTGCTTCTGCACATGTGCAGAAGCTTTCTGATGACATTGGGATTGGTGGGTGGAGCCTCCCGGTTTTACGACCGATTCTATAGAACCGGTCCGAATCGGAGGCAACCCACTACTGGGTTTGGGTGTGTGTCTTATTTTAGCGCATGCGCTCAAAAGCCCGATTGGCCTTATTATCCGGGGAGGTCTTATTTTCAGGGAAACGGTATTTATCTGGCCATTCACTTCAAATGCATGACTCCGGGCAGCTCACAATATTAAAAACGATACAAATACCTGGAGATGCTGCTTTCATTACAACAGATGGCATTACAAAAGATGCCATCGCTCGCTCGATTTTCAATTACGCTTATTAATTATGGTTTGCTATTTTATTACACGGCTGACACGGGTACATTGAGATCTAACCCCTGGGTAGGAATGTTATCACCGTTCCAATTTTATTATTGTTGTTGTTTGTTTGTTGCATAGTCATGCCAGATGTTTAGGCTGGAGTTGGCATTTCAGTTCACCTATCAAGTTCTTCCCAAGGATCTGGGCTAGACAGATGTTGTTGCCGGAGGGTGTTAAATGCATCATTGTAAAGACGTAAACTGTTGCAAGTAAAGCCGCCTTTTGCAAGTGACTGATGGGGATTTTTGCCAATTTCCGACGGCACTCAAGGGCTGCTCCAGATGTTTTAGGATCGCTCCCAAGGCGCCTGTTACTGTTACTACTGGGACTATTTTTGCTTTCTTTTTGCACAGTCATTCTACTTTTGTTTGCAGGCGTTTCCATTTTGCCTTTTTTCTCCACTTCTTTCTCTTCTAGGTCGTATTATTATCCTGACTCCATTTAGCCTAGGATAGGATAGGATAGAATAACACAGTTGGAAGGGACCTTGGAGGTCTTCTAGTCCAACCCCCTGCTTAGGCAGGAAACCTTGTACCAGTGATGGCTAACCTTTTCGGCACTGAGTGCCGAAAGCGCATGGGAAAGTATGCAAAAGTGCATGCACACACCCATAAAGCAATGTGTGCATCTTTACGTGCACCACTCCACATGTGCGTGACTTTTCCGCATGCACCCCACCCTCACGCATCCATGCACAACCCCCTGTGTGCACCCCCCTCGCACATGCACACCCAACCCCCTGCATGCGCCCCACCCCCTGTGCATGTGCCTACAGCCCCCACACTTGTGCACGTGATCCCCACATGTGTGACCCCCCCCCATGCATGCACGCACGTCTCCTGTGTATGCCCCGCCTCCAGTGCCGGTGCAGCAGAGACCCAAAAATTAGCTGGCTGGTGGGAGGCAAAACTTTGCTGGAGTGACGGTCCATGTGCCCGCAGAGAGGGTCCTGCTCTCTCTCTCTTTCATACAAAAGTATGAAGGCTATTGCTTAATGCATTGTAAGCCGCCCTGAGTCTCTGGAGAAGGGCGGCCTATAAATCAAACCAATAAATAAATAAATAAACAATTCCATTCCCATTCCCAATTCTATTCCAATTCCATTCCATTCCATTTCCTATTCTATTCTAATTCCAATTCTAATTCCAATGCGAATTCCAATTCCAATTCCTATTCTATGCTGCAGTGAGAATCCTTGCCTGGGTCGGAGAAGAAAACTTGAGTTGGCAGCAAAGAACCTTTCCTTATTTGTCCAACTTGAAATGATGTGCTTGGGTCGATACGAAAACATTCTGTGTGCTCTTTCCGCAAAGAAGCCCCATTTTCTCCGGAGGGGATGGAATATGCACCAGGCTCAAAAAGCCCTGGACCGGCCCTTCAAAACCTCTTCGAGAGTCACTCCTGCATCCCACCATGCCAAATACGAAGGGAGAATTAAGGAGAGGGAGTGAGAACACGAGCGAGCGGTGGTTTAATTAAGGTCTTTTGAATTGCTTTTCAATGGGATTAAGGATGGGGGAGAGAGGTTTTCCTTTGGTTCTTTGCCAATCTTGTCAAGCTAGTGAAGCATCGTCTGCAGAAAGTAGCCGTTGTGGCTTAGGACATTGCAACCGTCATAAATATGAATATATTGCCGAGCAGCTCAATTTTTATCACGTGACCATGGGGGATGCTGCAAAGGTTGCGTGAAAAAATGGGTCACAAATGTCTTTTCCCCAGTGCCGCTCTAAAAACGGTCACTAAATGGGCTGTTGTAAGTCAGTGACTACCTATAACTACCTGTACCTGGACAAAAATGGTTTCAACTTCTACTCTCAAAATGATGCTATAGAGCACTGCACATCAGAACAACTAGACACAAGGAGTGTTTTTTTCCGAATGCCATCACTCTGCTTAACAACTAATTCCCACAATACTATCAAATTAACTAAGGCTGTATTACTATTCTTATCCTCATCCTTACTAATACCTATCTCCTCCCACTTATGGCTCTATTCATGTTGCTTGTATCTTTACGACTTATATGATTTATATTGTTTCCTATTATGATTTGATTGCTTATTAGTATCCTACGACTATCACTAAGTGTTGTATCTTATGATTCTTGACGAATATACTTTATTTTTTCTTTATGTACACTGAGAGCACATGCACCAAATTCCTTATGTGTCCAATCACACTTGGCCAATCAAGTATTCTATTCTATTCTGTTCTATTTCTATTCTTCATTCCAATATTCTATTCCATTCATTCCAATATTCTATCTATTCCATTCTTCATTCCAATATTCTATTCCATTCCATTCATTCCAATATTCTATTCTATTCTATTCTATTCTATTCTATTCTAAATTGTTCTATTTCTATTCTTCATTCCAATATTTTCTGTTCTATTGTTCATTCCAATATTCTATTCCATTCATTCCAATATTCTATTTACTCCATTCTTCATTCCAATATTCTATTCTATTCCATTCTTCATTCTAATATTCTAGTCTATTCTTCATTCTAATATTCTATTCTATTCTGTTCTATTTCTATTCTTCATTCCAAAATTTTATTCTATTCTATTGTTCATTCCAATATTCTATCTACTCCATTCTTCATTCCAATATTCTATTCTATTCCATTCTTCATTCTAATATTCTAGTCTATTCTTCATTCTAATATTCTATTCTATTCTGTTCTATTTCTATTCTTCATTCCAAAATTTTATTCTATTCTATTGTTCATTCCAATATTCTATTCCATTCATTCCAATATTCTATCTATTCCATTCTTCATTCCAATATTCTATTCTATTCCATTCTTCATTCCAATATTCTATTCTGTTCTATTTTTATTCTTCATTCCAATATTTTATTCTATTCTATTGTTCATTCCAATATTCTATTCCATTCCATTCATTCCAATATTCCATTCCATTCCATTCTGGACGTATATGCGTTATGGAATTCATAACGTGATTTAGCACAGCATACTAGATCATTATATCTTATGTCACAAGTCTTGGGTTCAACAATCCACAGCTTAAGAACAATATCTAAAGCAACCTTGGCAACTTTTAAGACCTATGGACATCAAACTCTCAGAATTCCCCACCCAGCATGGTTGGCTTGGGAATTCTGGGAGTTGAAGTCTACAGGTATTTAAGTCGTCAAGGTTGAACACCCTTGCTCTAAAGTGAGTTTGCGTATTTATCTTTTTTTTTCAAGGTAGCTCTAAGAAATATTGGCTACCTCTGCTTGATTTTACTCTGCTTTCCCTCCTGCTTTGAATCTTTCCCACTGTAAAGCCATTTATGCATTCATCAGACCGAAAGCAACTCAACAGTTTTTTAATCTGCATACAGCCACTTCATTTTAGATGCTGTTTTAAAGTTTCGGCATCTGTGCTTTTACAAGCACTTTTTGATCCAAACGAAAACCTCAAGTCTTTTAAAACTTAGGAACATTATAAAATCTCTCAATTTTACTTTTATCGTGACTCGATGGTTAGGCTGCTTTGTCTTAAAAATCCTTGATTGGCCTATATGAGGTTGCCTTCCTTTCAAGAATGCTAAACAGTACAGCTTATCCAGGTTTTTTTTTTTTTTTTGGAGTTTTCTATTTTTAATCGTTAACGGGATTTGAATTATGGAATCCACGCTCGATTTTAGACATATAACAGCAGGCTGGCCCGTACAGATGTGCGTTGTTTATGAAAGCTGTAAATATCCTGAGACAGCCCTCTCCTTGTCTTTTCCCCCCACCTCACCCCACCCCACACGAAAGCCCCCAAGAAAGCAGACACGAGGATCTGTCTTTTGTCTGCAACCATCTGGTGCATAAAAATTTATTCAGGTTCACAGCAGTTGAGTTGAAACTTGGTACGACTGAACGGAGATGTGGGTTAAGAGGAAAACCCGACCCCAACGGGGAGGGCGGGGGAGAACGGCCCCATCGCTTGGTGAAAAAAGAGGTTCTCCCTGCAAAGCTGGCTCTGTGAATTTGCTCCAGGTAGTGAATCCACAAATGCGGTGGTGGTGGTGGTGGAGAGATGGAGATATTAAAATTTACCTGGAGCTCATCTCTTGGGTGCAGAGTGATGGGGATACCTGAAATGTCCCAAAAGGATCTGAAATATTCCACATGCAGTGTGATTGGGTTATGGCCACTCTGCTCAGCAAGGGGTTAACGTCCATTTCTTTTGAAACTGGCAAAATGTTACCGCTGAGGTCCCAGGGACGAAGATCATAAAGCCGGGCCCAGTCCAGGCCCACTTCCTAGTGCAAGGGGTAAACATTTGAGGAATCCCCAACTTTGTTTTTTTTTTAATGCTCTGCAGAGGAAGCTCTAAGCTCTCTCCTAATATGCTAGCTTTCCAGGTGTGGCAAGTCCCCTCCTTGGTCGGTATTGACAATGAATATTTAACTCCTTGTTTCATGGTCCCTGCCCTTTTCTATTTCTGCTCATCAGAAGGAAAAGATCCTGATTAGGTATTTTTTTCAAAAGCAAGTTTGAAGGCTAGTAACCATCCCAACAAGGTGCCCATGGAGGTCTCCAGTTCTGCGTGTTTCTCCAATTTTTTTTCTCCATTGATTACATGATGTACTGGGTGAACAATGGTTTTTTAACCAGAGGGCATCCAACCTTTGGCCAATTGGAGACTTGTGGGCTTATGGTGTTTGGCTGGGGACTTCTGGGAGTTAAAAGTCCACAAGTCAATTCTGGGAGTTAAAAGTCCAACCTTGGTCAGTTGAAGACTTGCTAGACGTTAACTCCCAGAATTGACTTGTGGACTTTTAACTTCCAGAATTCTGGGAGTTGAAGTCCACAAGTCTTCAACTGGCCAAGATTGGAAACCCCAAATTCAGACTTTCCAGCTGCTGGTTATATGAAAAAGTTAAAAAAAAAATGAAATGAAATGAAATGGACAATAAATGCAAACCAGAATTCCCAAAGTATATTTTGACTGCATCCCTATCCCAAGCCCTTGATGCATTTGCCTGAATTAATAATCCCTTTAGAAAGAGGGGGAAAGGGGAGGATCTAAGAACAGTGGCGGGGAGATACTGGTTTAACTTTACGTAGAAAAACACAAGGTCAAGAACGGGAGACGAATACTGTTGGGGTTATTTCCTTGGCATTGATTGAAGGACCAATAACAGAGCTTCTCTTAAAGTACATTAATTTATCTTTAAACCATCCTATAAGGAAATGTGTGAATTTTAACTTAGGGGGTATAAGAGATGCCATTAGGTTGCGCGGAGTTTTTGATTTATTTCAGTTCGTAGACTTGGTGGCAGAGGTCACAAGTGTGGACGTGGCTGCCTTCTGCTTCTCCACATGTGGTCTGCTGCAGCCTTTAATACGTGGCTCCCTAACCCCTGGGGGCCACTACCAGGCCTTGAACCACTTGGAACCGGGCTGCAAAAGTGGCACGTGAGCACTTTTCCGACACTCACGCGTATCATTCCCCCCCACCCAAAAAGCTGGAAAGACTGGAAAACTCTTTTTACTGCCCCCCTGCATTTCTGGCCTGCAGAAGGAATCTACTGTGGGGGAACCTGGATTTAACAACAGCCCCAACAAAGTAGGGTTGCCATCCTAAACCCAACAACATTGTGGCTGAGGATGGGGAGCCCCAGGTTGCAAGCGCAGAGAAGGAATGCCGAAGAAAAGCCACCCCCCCAAAAAAAAGAAGAAAAAAGGGCCAATCGTGAAGTGTGCAAGAATTGCAAAGTTTTAAAAAAAGAAAAAAACTCAAACTTTCCTTTTTATCATTCCTTTCGGAGATGTTTATGGGACGGCATAAAATCTGGGGTGTTTTTTTTCCCTCTTCCCTTCCCCTCTTGAATTGTGAATGTTATTTATAAAGCTCAGTTTGGGAGCCAAAGAGTTAAAAAGTTTGGAAGACGGCTCTGAGAGGGAGCCCTAGCCTGCTAGACCACCATGGCAGAGATCCATCGGCAGAGGGGACGCATGTTTGATACCCCTCCCCTCCCCTCCTATCCCCAAGCAAGAATCTAAAACATAGGAAGAACGTGCAGATGATCGGTTTCCTGGAGCGTGGGAAAAAGAAGTGGCCAGGAAAAAAAACCATATCCCATCACCTATGACTTTTCCGTGCGCTGAATTGCTGAATGCATGAAAAGGGGGTGCTCCTATAATGCATCCAAGAATACTTGTGGAGGGAGAGGGAGGTTCTAATTGCTTCCTCAAACTGGCTCCCCAGTTGCTGGGGAGCCAGTTTGAGGAAGCCCAAAATCATCCCATCCCAAAATCTGAGTGCGAGTGACAGACAGTGTCAGGCCAAGATGGCTTCCAGGCCTGACAGACAGAAGTTTCCGAGCTGCCCCCGAAACCACACCGGTGCCTTACCATGGGCGTGCAACAAGATTCATGTCTGTTATCGAAGAGCGAGAAGTTCAATTTCCGTTCTCCATCCTTCCACATCCACGGAGGTGCCTTTGTTCTGTGTTCGAGTCACCCCCCACCCCTCTCAAGAAGAGGACCTGGGTGAAATTCCTTTGTAGAAAAAGGGTTCAGGAAGTCTCAGAAACCTTCGTTGTTTCCCCCTTCCCGTCCCCCCACACCAGAGGAGCTCAAAAGACATCCTTTCCAAGCGGGAGATGAAGCAGAAGGTCCAAGCAGAGGCACCGCAGAGGGCCGACAGTCTCAGCTCTCCCCAAGACACGTCTATTTAAAAACATCTACCAGACTGCAGGAGCTCCAGCTTCTGAGGAACAGCCAAAAAGGGTTTTAAAAAAACAAAACAAAACAAAAATGATTGGGGGAAGTGAAAATATTTGTAGGAGCTGAGTGGCTCAGAAGATATCTGATGCTATGGCTTGCAGGATGAGGGGACATTCCCTGAGTCAGAAAAAATGCAAAAATCTTGCCCATGCCAGTTGGGTGACTGCGATGATTTCTGATGATGCTGGTGCAACGGTGGGTCATCCATTCCCATCTGCAACGCCCACCCACCCCTCCGGGAGAAGCTCAAAGGGGGTGTGGAATGTCCTTCAGATGACCTTCTGCCTTTGCCTTGCACGCTTCTTTTGGGTTTTGCAAAGTGCTTGGAGCAAATGAAGTTGGTTTCTCCAGGAGACGGGTGGAAAAAACAACCTAAAGCAGGGGAGGGAAAGAAAAAGAGAGATTCCCATGTTCTTCGCCATTCCCCTATTTGTTCTTCATCATCGCCTTGTAGAGACTGATTCCCACAATGGTGGCCACTGCAGCTCCCAAGGCAATCCGGATCCAGAAGGACGACGCGCCCAGCTCGATGTCGTTCAGGTGCCTGCAAGAGAAAGGTAACAGAGGTGGTTTGAGGACATCCAAGGGCATTTACGGCTCCCTGTGTCACCCTGTGCATTGGACATCCAAGGTCACAATTTTGCAAAGCTTCTTCTCTGGTAACATTGTACTGCTAACTAGAGCATACAAAACCTTTGCCAGACCAATTCTCGAATACAGCTCGTCTGCCTGGAATCCACACTGTATATTGAACGTTAATACAATTGAGCGAGTTCAGAGGTATCTCACGAGAAGAGTCCTCCATTCCTCTGCTCACAATCGAATCCCTTATGCCACCAGGCTTGAAATTTTGGGTTTGGACAACCTAGAACTACGTCACCTTTGGTCTGACCTAAGCGTAGTACACAAAATTATCTGCTACAACGTCCTACCTATCAATGAGTACTTCAGCTTCAACCGCAACAATAGACGAGCACACAATAGATACAAACTTAAGATAAACCGCTCCAAACTTGATTGCAGAAAATACGACTTCAGCAACAGAGTGGTCAATGCCTGGGATGCACCACCTGACTCTGTGGTTTCATCCCCCAAACCCCCAAAACTTTAATCTTAAGACTGTCTACTGTGGACCTCACCTCATTCCTAAGAGGTCTGTAAGGGACATGCATAGGCACACCAGTGTGCCTTCCGTCCCTGTCCTACTGTCCTCATTTATTCGTACCCATTTCTTGTATTCATATCCATGTTTATACTTTTTCCTGTTATCTCGTTTGACAAATAAATACTAAATACTAAATACAGTTAAGGAGCTTGTCAAGACCTTGATCCATCACATGCTTTGCCACTCCTCCTTATTTCAACAGAGAACATCTGGTCTGAAGGTTAACCTCTGAACAAACCTCAGGCACATGTTAGTGTTGTGGGATTTTTGAACACAAAACTGTTTAGAACTTTTTTTTTTTTATCAAAGTGACCGAGGAAAGCCAATAAGGACAATAGAAGCAGAAGGCGGACATCTCCTCCTTTCCCACCATTGCTTCCTACAACCAGCATTTGGAGCCAAGGGGTTCCAATTCAGAGGATACCCCGAGCCTCCAAAATTGACATCCCTCTAGAGACCTGTAAGGGACCTATAAGGGATGCGGTGGCTCAGTGGCTAAGACAGTGAGCTTGTCGATTGAAAGGTCGGCAGTTCAGCGGTTCGAATCCCGAGTGCCGCGTTAACGGGATGAGCTCCTGTTGCTTGTCCCAGCTTCTGCCAACCTAGCGGTTCGAAAGCACGTAAAAAATGCAAGTAGAAAAATAGGGACCACCTTTGGTGGGAATGGAACAGCGTTCCGTGCGCCTTTGGCGTTGAGTCATGCCAGCCATATGAACACGGAGACGTCTTTGGACAGCGCTGGCTTCGGCTTTGAAATGGATATGAGCATTGCCCCCTAGAGGCGGGAATGACTAGCACATATGTGCGAGAGGAACCTTTATCTCTATTTTCAGGTTACAACGCAGCACTTCCAAGAAGATTCCACACCAATTACACCCTGATTCAGGTGACCCTGAGGGCATAAAATAATCCCGCCCCCCAAGTGGCCTTGACAGCTCTCAGAAAGAGTACTAACAACCAGATGACTGCGAAAACAACAACAACAACACAGTTCTTCCTAGCAGAACCTATCCTACCATTCCCCCAACCATCAAAACTGAGGAAGCTTCTGGGATGAGAAGAGAAACATTTTCTTCCTCAAGGAAAAGTAGTTCAGTTGGAAGAAGAAGACGAAGACGAAGACGAAGACGAAGACGAAGAAGAAGAAGAAGAAGAAGAAGAGGAGGAGGAGGAGGAGGAGGAGGAGGAGGAGGAGGAGGAGGAGGAGGAGGAGGAGGAGGAGGAAGAGGAGGAGGAAGAAGAAGAAGAAGAAGAAGAAGAAGAAGAAGAAGAAGAAGAAGAAGAAGAAGAAGAAGAAGAAGAAGAAGAAGAAGAACCTTAGAGGCGACCAATTTAGCGGTAAAAATGTGACCCACTTGCCCTTGGTAAGAAGATCCATCGCATCAATGGAAAAGCGGCTGCTCCTGGCAAATCTTTGTCTCCAACAGCTCTTCCACAATTTCATTCCCTTCCAAGCTTTACAACTATTCAGGTCAAGTGCCCCGTTATAGGAGGCTTAATGGCCCTCGGCTCCTGGGGCCTTAAAAGAAGAACGGACAAAATGCTGAGGAGGACAAGGAAGACCGGTCCATTGGATGCAAATGGAAAATGAGAGCTAAATAGAGCATTCGTATCTGGAGGCGGCGTATCCTCTCAATAAAAGGACATTTTATTCAGGTGAAATAAAGGGAAAGGGTGGCGGTTTTTGTCTTGCTGGCTGTTACTTCCCTGGATGGCACCGCCATTTGGTCTCCAAGCAATGCTCTTCCTCTCTTCAGGGTCTGTTGTGGCCCCGCCAGCTGCCAGCAGAGCTAGCGGCAGACTCAGACGATGAGGAGATTGGGGAGAAACTTGGCCCAGTTCCGGAGTCTGGGGAAAGCTCTGATGGATGCTCTGCATCGGACACAGAGACAGAGCCAGGGCCGTCCGACAGTTCCCTCTTCCACTGGAGGCTGAGATGAGTGAGGAGGAAGAACAGCTGGGGCAGGGGTGAAATGCTCATGGATTGGACCGGATCGCCTGATCCGGTAGCGATTTTTCCTTGTGGTTCGGCAATCCGGGAGTGATTGTCGCCTGGGTGTCATTTCTTCCTGGTTTTAACCAGGAAGTAATATTTTTTTACCTTCTGTGCATGCACTGAAAGTTTTGCGCATGCACAGATGTGCATGAGACATGCGGGGGGTGGGGTGGGGGGTGGGTTGTATGCGCTTCCGAACCGGTAAGGAAGGTAAGTAGATTTCACCCCTGAGCTGGGGCCTGTTCCAGACGCGGGTATGCACAGAGTTGTTAGGAGAGGAGAACAACGGAGGACAAGGAGTCGACTCAGGAAGCAAAGCATACGTGGATGCTGAACGGCCCCTCTCTGGAGGGGGAAATAAATAGAAGGAAAAGGGAGTGGTGGTTGTAGGAGATAACCGTTCGGATTTCAGTTCGTGCCACAAAAACCGCTTGCCAGAACTTAATTTACAGCTTTGCAGCTGGAAGCTGCAAATTATCCCAAGGAAGTGATAAGGTCTGTTACTGCAGTTAACTCTTTGAAGGATTGGATTGTTCGGTGGGGTGAATGCAATGAATTCACAGGAGATAAAGAAAGAGGAGTTTTATGGGGCAAGGAGTCCGTTTCTTGTTTCTGCTAAGGCTGGGTCAAAACAGGGCGTGGAGGAGAGCAATGCTGTCCATCTCAAGCACCGACCCAAGGAGACAAGACGTGATCCCTGAGATTCTGGATCAAAAAGCAACAGGGGTGTGTGGGGAAAACAAAAATCTGCGATCTGCTCAGGCTGGTCAGATGAAGCATCCATTACTTTGAGTTGTTTAGCTGGGGGAAGGCAGTCCAATGAATGCAAATTAAGGCTCTCTGCAGAGAGGTCAGAAGTTCTCCCTCAAAGCTCAAAATCTTCCCCTCAAACAGCAAGATGTTCCTAATGTCTGCCGGCATCTACCCAACCCTTGACGTTCTCTGTGGTTATTGAAGAAAAAAAAAAGAGGAGCATTTTTCTTCCTCTCTTGGCCTTTGAGTCTCTTTTTGGCAGCCTCCCAAATTTCTAAAGCTCAGGCCATTGAAATCTGGAGAGCAATTGATTTGATTTCGGGCCGTCGGAGCCCTCTGTTGTCCTACAAACAATCTGAGAGTTAGAATGTTCTCTATTCAAACCTGACGGAAAGGATAAATTTCTCCTCTTCCTCCCCTCAAGGTGGCAAACATACCGTACCTAACACTCCTATTTTGCTCCCAACAACCTTGTAAGTTGGCTTGGGCTGAAAGAGAGGGACTGGTCCCAAGTCACCCTGCCAGTTTTCAAGGCTAAGGAGGGACTAGAACTCACCGTCTCCTGGTCATTGACCCAAAGTCACCCAGCTGGCTTTTCAAGGCTAAGGAGGGACTAGAACTCACCGTCTCCTGGTCATTGACCCAAAGTCACCCAGCTGGCTTTTAAAGCTAAGGCGGGACTAGAACTCACCATCTCCTGGTGATCAGGCCAAAGTCACCCAGCTGGCTCTCATGTTTAAGGCGGGACTAGAACTCAATCATTCCTGGTGATTGGTCCAAAGTCACCCAGCTGGCTTCTAAAGCTAAGGCGGGACTAGAACTCACCATCTCCTGGTGATCAGCCCAAAGTCACCCAGCTGGCTCTCATGTTTAAGGCGGGACTAGAACTCAATCATTCCTGGTGATTGGCCCAAAGTCACCCAGCTGGCTTCTAAGGCTATGGCGGGACTAGAACTCAACGACTTCTGGTGATTGGCCCAAAGTCACCCAGCTGGCTTTCATGTTTAAGGTGGGACTAGAACTCAATGACTCCTGGTGATTGGTCCAAAGTCACCCAGCTGGCTTCTAAAGCTAAGGCGGGACTAGAACTCACCATCTCCTGGTGATCAGGCCAAAGTCACCCAGCTGGCTCTCATGTTTAAGGCGGGACTAGAACTCAATCATTCCTGGTGATTGGCCCAAAGTCACCCAGCTGGCTTCTAAGGCTATGGCGGGACTAGAACTCAACGACTTCTGGTGATTGGCCCAAAGTCACCCAGCTGGCTTTCATGTTTAAGGTGGGACTAGAACTCAATGACTCCTGGTGATTGGTCCAAAGTCACCCAGCTGGCTTCTAAAGCTAAGGCGGGACTAGAACTCACCATCTCCTGGTGATTGGTCCAAAGTCACCCAGCTGGCTTTCATGTTTAAAGTGGGACTAGAACTCAATGACTCCTGGTGATTGGCCACAAGTCACCCAGCCAGTTTTCACGCCCAAGCATGCCTGGAATTCTCCGTCAGCTGATTTCCAACCAGCACTTTCTAGCCAGCACTACGGTAAACTGTCTTGATCTACTTCTTAACTTTCACTTTCCTGTAAAATTTCAACTGGCACCTTATATCGGGGTGAAAACCACCTCCTTCTCTTTCGGAGAAGGGCCCCGGTGCCTTGCTTGCAGATAAATGCACTCTCCTTGCGATGCCAGCTGCTGTGGACGTCAATCGCTGAACGGACTTCACACTCGGCAGCCAGCGCTGCATTCTGCTGAAGCTTTAACTGCAACGGGTGAAGAATGAATACGGCTCCAGAAAGCAGGGGTGGGTTTTAAATCAAGGGGACAGGGAGGAAAAAGGCAGGACAAAAATGCACGGAGGCAGTGCTCAAAGGAATGAAAAGTGGGTTGGGGAAGGAGAAAGAGGAATGAAAATAAAAAGAAGTGGGGGGGGGGGGAGGAGTCCTCAAATTCAGTAGAGTTAGTCCTTGACCCACAAGGTGCTTTTTTCAGGACGCAACTGGACTTTCTGGTTTTTCTTTTTGAAGACGTTTTGCTTCTCATCCAAGAAGCTTCTTCAGCTCTGATATATGGTGGGGAATGGAAGGATTTATACTCCTTGCAGACAGCTGGTCATTTGTGTTCTTTTAGAAGGTCGTTGAGGCTGCTTGGAGGTTTATCTGTGTCCTCAGGGTCACCTGAGTTAGTGTTCCTGGTTCCTGTAGTCTGCAATTTTTTTCCCTCTGGAAACCCCTTCCTCCTCCCACACCATTCCAAGGGGGTCCATCCCAAATTGTATAGCTCAAAGTCCGTAGAGATTCTCAGTCTTCCAGGTCATGGTTGACCCAAAGGTGCTTTTTTCAGGAGGCAACTGGACTTTCTGGTTTTTCTTTTTGAAGACGTTTTGCTTCTCATCCAAGAAGCTTCTTCAGCTCTGATATATGGTGGGGAATGGAAGGATTGATACTCCTTGCAGACAGCTGGTTCTTTGCATCCTTTTAGAGGGTCGTTGAGGCCGCTTGGAGGTTTATCTGTGTCCTCAGGGTCACCTGAGTGGTTTTCCTGGTTCATATAGTCTGCAATTTTTCTCTAGAAATCCATTCCTACTCTCACACTATTTCTTTTTTTAAAAAATATGATTGATATGCCGCCCTTCTCCGGAGACTCAGGGTGGCTTACAATGCGTTAAGCAATAGCCTTCATACTTTTGTATATTTTATACAAAGTCAGCTTATTGCCCCCACAAACTGGATCCTCAATTTACCTACCTTAGAAAGGATGGAAGGCTGAGTCAACCTTGAGCCTGGGGAGATTCGAACTTACAGTAATTGCAGACAGCTGGACAATGCATTAATCTGCTGAGCCACCAGGCCCTAGGACGTTCATCCCCAAATGCATAGCTCAAAGTCTGTAGAGATTCTCAGTCATCCAGGTCATGGTTGTCCCAAAGGAGCTTTTTTCTGGAGGTAACTGGACTTTCTTGTTTTTTTCTTTGAAGATGTTTCACTTCTCATTCAAGAAGCTTCTTCAGTTCTGACTGGATAGTGGGGGATGGAATGGAAGGATTTATAGTCTTATTCCCTTTCCTTTCCGAGTTGCCTCTAGAAAAAGCACCTTTGGGAGAACCAGGACCTGGATGACTGAAAAGCTCTACAAACTTTCAGGCAGTCCTCGACTTACAATTTGTTCAGTGACTGTCCAAAGTCACAACGGCACTGAGACTTATGGCCATTTTTCACGCTTAACAACCGCTGCAGCAGCCCCACGGTCAATGATCAAAATTTGGATGCTTGGCAACTGACTCATGTTTATGACAGTTGCAGTGTCCTGGGATCATGTGATTTTCCCCCCCCTCCCCTTTTGTAACTTTCGGACAAGCAAAGTCGACGGGGAAGTCAGATTCACTTAACAACCATGTCACTCATTTAACGACGGCGGCGATTCATTTAACGATGGTGGCGAGAAAAGTCGTAAACGGGGACAAAATTCACTTAACCCACGTCTCCCTGAGCAGTGGAAAGGTTGAGCTCAATGGCGGTCATAAGTCGAGGAGTGCCCGTATCATCTTTATGGACAACCGTGCTTTCTTTCGACATCTGGCAGGTGTATTGCCTGAGCTGTGATATGTTTCCACAATAGAATATGCTGAGCATTAAAGGAACCGAGATAAAATTAGATCCTTCTAAAGGAATGGCTGTTATCAATCACCCACTCCCCTTTTCTCCATCACTATAAATTCCTCTTTTAACACGCGGACCCTCTTCCCTCCTCTCTCTCTCTCTCTCTGTCTCTCTCTCTCCAGGATGTATTAGAATGATTAAAAACTGAAACAAGGGGAGAGCAAGCTCCGAATACAAGAGCTCAGATCAAGCAGCTCTTAGCTCCCTTTGTTGGTTTTAGTGGAATATAAATAATGGATTCTCCACCCCTACACACACACACACACACACACACACACACAGAGCTGGGAGAGATCTCTGCATTCACCTCAACCAGTGGAATTCTGTAGAGCAGAGGTCTTCAAACTCGGCAGCTTTAAGACTTGTGGACTTCAACTCCCAGTGATTCTCCAGCCAGCTATTCCTGCAGTTCTCCTGACACGAATTTTAAAAGTGGTTGGCCCTTGACTTCTTCGTCCCAGAGTTGAGAGAGAGGGACTGCCTGAAATGTCACCCAGCTGGCTTTGTCCCAAGGTGGGACTAAGTCTTGGGGTCCCCAGGTTTTTTTAACCTAGCGCCAAACCCTTCTGTTAAACCAGTAGAAGATTTGCCCAATCTGCTTGCTTTCATCCTTGGTCTACATCCTCCTCCTCTCCACTCTAGATATAGTAACTTCCTTATATGAATTACTATATAATGCTATAGGTGGCACGCGTAGCCATATCGGTGGGCACTAGAGTTCACCTCTGGTGCGCATACCTGATTTCGGGGCCTTCTGGGCCCACCAGAAGTAGGGAAACAGGCTGTTTCCTGCCTCCGGAAGACCTCAGGGGTAGGGGCGTGGAAGGCCCGTTTTTCTCTCTCCCCATCCTCTAAAGCCTTTCTAGGAGTCTGGGGAGGGCGAAAACGGCCTTCTCCACCCCTTCCCCCCGAGGCCCTCCAGAGGCTGGAAACAGCCCATTTGCCAACTTCCTGTGGGACTGAAAGTCCTGTTTTTTGCCTAGAGAGGGCTGTAAAAGCACGGTGAAGCGGTATATAAGTGTAAGTGCTATTGCCCTCCCTCCCTCCCTTAATTCCCTTTCTCATTCTCCTTCTTGGTAGCACAGTGGTTAGAATGCAGTATTGCAGGCTAACTCTGCCAATTGCTAGCAGTTTGATCCTGACCGGCTCAAGATTGACTTGACTTTCCCTCCTTCCAAGGTCGGTAAAACGAGGACCCAGATTATTGGGGGCAATAGGCTGACTGTAAACTGCTTAGAGGGCTGTAGAAACACTGTTAAGGGATATATAAATCTAAGTGCTATTGCTATTGCTATCGCTATTGCTATTGCATTCCTTTCCTTTCCTTTCCTTTCCTTTCTTCCCTTCCCTTCATCTCTTTTTCCTTTCCTTTCCTTTATCTCTTTTTCCTTTCCTTTCCTTTCTTCCCTTCCCTTCATCTCTTTTTCCTTTCCTTTCCTTTCCTTTCCTCCCTTCATCTTCCTTTCCTTTCCTTTCCTTTTCCTTCCCTTCCCTCTTTCCTTTCCTTTCCTCCTTTCCTTTCTTTCCCTTCTCTCTTCCTTCCCTTCCTTCTCTCTTCCTTTCCTTCCCTCTTCCTTACCATCCCTTCCCTTCCCTTTTCTTTTCCTTTCCATTCCTTTCCTTCCCTTCTCTCTTCCTTCCCTTCCTTCTTTCTTCCTTTCTTTCCCTCTTCCGTACCATCCCTTCCCTTCCCTTCCCTTCCCTCTTTCCTTTCCTTTCCTTTCCTTTCCTTTCCTTTCCTTTCCTTTCCTTTCCTTTCCTCTTTCTTTCCCTCTCCTTCTCTCTCCCTTCCCTTCCCTTCCCTTCCCTCCTTCCTCTCTTAATTCCCTTTCTCATTCTCCTTCCTGGTAGTGCAGTGGTTAGAATGCAATCTTGCAGGCAAACTTTGCCGACTGCTAGCAGTTCGATCTTGACCAGCTCAAGATTGACTCAACTTTCCCTCCTTCTGAGGTAGGTAAAACGAGGACCCAGATGATTGGGGGCAATAGGCTGACTCCGAAAAATGCTTAGGGAGGGCTGTCAAAGCACTGTGAAAGCGGTATATAAGTCTAAGGACTGTTGCTATTTGCAGAGATCCTCCCATTATAAATACACGTCTCTTGGTGCGTGTTTCGTTTGTGTTCGGAACCAAGGAAGAAACACTTACGGAAACGTGGCGGCCGTGGCTAGTTTGGTGTAGATCGCGGTGTTGAGAAGTTCCTGGCTGATGCAGGAGAAGTAAAACGGGGGCTGCAAGCGGTGTTTGTAGCAGAACTCGGCTGGGGAGAAGCTGTGCGGAAGGGACGTTTCCGGCAGGTCAGTTTTGGACGCCACGAACAGACAAGGGACCTGACTGTCCATGTAGTGTTGCTGTAAAAGGCAAGGAAGAACAGGGGGTAGTTAATGATTGCACGGCCTGTCGTACAGGTAGTCCTTGAGTTACGACCAATATGGAGCTCAAATATTTCTGTCGCTAAGTGAAACGTTTAAGCGAGTTTCGCCCGATTTTACGACTTTCCTTGCCGCATTTGTTAAGTGAATCGCTGCAGTTGTTGAGTTAGTTATCCGGTTGTTAAGCGGATCTGGCTTCCCCGTGGATTTTGCCGGTCAGAAGGTCGCAAAAGGGAATCACGTGACCCCCGGAACACTGCAATGGTCCTAAGTATGAACCAGTTGCCAAGTATCTGAATTTTGATCACATGACCATGGGGACACTGCAACGGTCGAAAGGGTGAAAAAGGGTCATAAGTAGGGGTGAAATGCTCCCGGTTCGGACGGGATCGCCTGATCTGGTAGCGATGGCGGCGGATGGGTCGGAGAACCGGTTAACAAAAATCCCTGTGCCCCGCCCCCATGCCCAGCTGAACCGCACGATCATCAGAGGCTTTTTTTTTAACTTTTAAAAGCATTTTTTCTACAACCTCTTCCGATGAAAAAATCCCTTTGTCTGGCAACTCTGCACATGCGCACACTGGGAACAGGCTCCAGCTGTTCGTCTGCCTCACTGATGTCTGACTCCGAAGGCAGCTGACAACTGTCAGATGGCCCTGGCGCCCTCTCTGCCTCCGACGCAGAGCCCTCATCCGAGCCTTCCCCAGACTCCAGGACTGGCCCACATTCCTCCCCGACCTCCTCACTGTCCGAATCTGCTGCCAGCTCTGCTGGACGGCCACAACACCAGGGATAGTGCAACCGTCCTAAACATGAACCAGTAAATCACAGAACCATGGGGATGCTGCACTGGTCTAAGTCAGGGGTCAGCAACCTGTGGCTCCAGAGCCACATGTGGTTCTTTGGGCCCTTTGCTCTAGCTCCCTATTGGATGATCCCACCACTGGTTGGGCCCACTCCTCACCCTCCCCCCCCCAGTCACTCCTTGCCTAGGCTGAGAAGGTAAGGGTCTGAGTAGCGTAGGGGGCTAATGCCTCCTACTAAAGGCAGCAATTAACATCCAGCTGCCTGTAATTCTGCAAGTTCAATCCTAGCCAGGCTCAAGGTCGACTCAGCCTTCCATCCTTTCTAAGGTAGGTAAATTGAGGACCCAGTTTGTGGGGGCAATAAGCTGACTTTGTATAAATATATACAAAAGTATGAAGGCTATTGCTTAATGCATTGTAAGCCGCCCTGAGTCTCCGGAGAAGGGTGGCATATAAATCAAATAAATAAATAAATAAATGGTGACGGTGGGGGATGGAGAAGCAGCCAGGACAGAGACAGAGAGATACAGAGAGAGGGGAGATATAGAGAGATACAGAGAGAGAGGGAGAGGGGGACAGAGGGAGGGGAGAGATATGTCAAAAGGATTTTGTGGTTCCTGGTGTTTTTTAACAACTGGTTCTCTACCCTAATGACCGGCTGGGTAGGCGTGGCTAGGGGGTCATGTGACTGGTGGAAGTGAGTGATGTCGAGTTGGCCACGCCCACCCAGGTTTTGTGGCTCCCGGTATTTTCTTTTCTGTGGGAAACAGGTCCAAATGGCTCTTTGAATATCTAAGGTTGCAGACCCCTGGTCTGTGTGTGAAAAATGGTCATAAGTCACTTTTTTTCAGTGTCGTCGTAACTTTGAACAGTCAACTAAAGGAGCTGTTGTAAATCAAGGACTATATACGTCCACAGATTACAGCCGGTCATGATGTGGTCTACAGTTCGACGTGGGACCCCACAGTCACACCGAGGGATGCCCCATTTATACAGTGAATGCTGTGTAAGGTTCAAATCCCGTTCAGGATTGTCCATTGTTAGATGGGTTGGTTGAAGGAGAGGGAATCAAACTTTTAGCCAAGACCTTTTGAAGAACCTCTCCGGGAAGAGCCGTTGAAGTCACATTTCCAATTTTTTGATGTTTATTTATTAAGCACTCCTTTAAATATCATCCCCCCATCTCCCCATCCTTATTGCAGTCATCAATCAGCACAAGGCAAATCACAAAACTAAGATTAACTATAGATGGGGGAGGCTAGACGGGGAGGATGGAAAGAAATTAAAAGGAAGCATCCAAAGAATGCTAACTAAAAAAAGAGAGCAATTGGACTAGAAATTGTTAAGACAAAGGAGTCGGGATAATATAAGGATGACTTTCGAGAGCCAAATTAAGAAGTTAAGAGGACGTGCCACTAAAACACAGCAGTGAAAATGGCTAAAGAAGATTCAGACTGTGGCTTCAGTTAGGAAGGCGCCTCAGACAATGACCAACTTTCCTAAAACATTTTTTTTTTTTTTGCTTTACAGCATCTTTTCTACATGGAAACCTTGGCTAATGTTTTCTTTTCCAAATTAAAAAAAGCAAAAAAAGCTCCATGGATGGGGTGGAGAGGAGAAAGGAGGAAAGAGAAAAAGGATAATTTCAAAGAGCTCTCTCTATAATCTCTATCTATCTGTCTGTCTGTCTTGCCTATCTATTTATCTACTCTATCTATCTATCTATCTATCTATCTATCTATCTATCTATCTATCTATCTATCTATCTATCTATCTATCTATCTATCTGTTGTGGCCCCATCCTCTGAGCCTATCCCATTGGAGGAAGGAAGCTCTGAGCATGAGGAAGAGGAGCCAGCCAGATCTCCCAGCCCCCCCCCTCCCCTGAAAGAGAGCAAAGTAGTGGGGAAACAGGTGTCTCAGATGAGAGTGAGGGAGAGACGTCATTCCTGGACGCACATCAACGAAGGCGAGATAAGCGCTTGCAGCAGCTGAGGAGGCGTGCGAGGGAATAGACCTGAGTCACTGGACTTGAGTCACAGGACCAATGAGTCACTGGACCACACCCCAGAGACTATATAAGAGAGGGTGGTGGTCAGTGATCCCTGTGACGAACAAAACTCAATCTGGTAGTCATTGGAGCCTGAAGCTGCTAAAAGAACGGATTTTGGCAAAGCTACGTATGTGATTTTCTTTCTGTGAACAATTAAAGCACTTGGCAGACGATGTGAATATCGCTGCCAAGTTGGAGATAAGGACTGTGGTGTGTGCCAAGTGCTTCTTTAACCCTCGACTGGCTGTGTTTTTGTGGGTGTGTGTAGAGGGGGACAGATCACTATCTATCTATCTATCTATCTATCTATCTATCTATCTATCTATCTATCTATCTATCTATCTATCTATCTATCTATCATCTATCTATCTATCTACTTTCCTCTCCTCTCTATTATCTCTATCTCTTTCTTTCTCTCGCTATTATCTCTCTCACTATTATCTCTCTTCTATCTCTCTATCTACATCTATCTAGCATCTACCATATCCATCTACACAAGTGGTGAAATCCAATTTTTTTTACTACCAGTTCTGTGGGCGTGGCAGAGGAAGGATACTGCAAAATCTCCATTCCCTCCCCGCTCCAGGGGAAGGATACTTCAAAATCTCCATTCCCTCCCCACTCCAGGGGAAGGATACTGCAAAATCTCCATTCCCTCCCCATTCTGGGGCCAGTCAGAGGTGGCATTTGCCTGTTCTCTGAACTACTCAAAATTTCTGCTACCGGTTCTCCAGAACCTGTTAGAACCTGCTGGATTTCACCCCTGATCTACACACACATTCACAGAAGCTCATATATCTACAATCTATTTTTGAATGTCTGTCTGTCTGTGTCCGTCTATCCATCCATATCATACGTAAGAACCACCAATCATTCTCAGGGAAGGACTCTTGAGTGGTGTACAATAAAAACAAAACTAGAAGCATAAAAACAGAACAGAAAATTTAAAAGGGGAAAGGCAAGAAAACTTAAAATTAATTAAATTTTAGCATCAGACTTTGGAGACCTACTGCTTCTGGAACCAGCCAAGTAGAAAAACTCACCTTATAAATATCAGCACAGTAATTAAAAGACTTGAGGTCTGTCACGTCATACAAGAAGCAGACAACATCACACGCTGTGTCAGAGGCCTTTGCAAATTCCACATCGGCTTCAATTTCGTGCAGCTGCAGAAAAAATACAGGGGAGATTCATATTCTTTCTGAATTAAACATGGGTTCACCCATCCAACCCATCAGGGATTTTTTTTTTAAAAAAAATGAATTAATAGATCGCACTTACAATTAAATGCTTTTCCTGTCCATTGACCAGCACGGTATTAATTGAATAGGACGATCTGTTTTCTTCAGATTCACTTTGGGCCTGGAATAGGAAGAGAGGGAGGGAGGATGATTTTGATGAGGAAGAAAGGAAGGAAGATTGATTTTGATATAAAAGAAAAAACGGAGATTGATTTTGAGATAAAAGGAAGGGAGGAGGAAGATTGATTTTGATGAGGGAGGAAGGAAGATTGATTTTTATGTAAAAGAAAGAAGGAAGATTAATTTTAATGTAAAAAAGAGGGAGGGAAGGAGGGAGGGAGGGAGGAAGGAAGGAAGGAAGGAAATTGATGATTGCATGTTGCTTCTAATCTGATACTGTCTAGATACCTACTTATTACTATAACTAGTTATAATAATTACTACTTATTACTTATTACTATTTATTACTATTACTATAATTTCTTGTATTTTTCAATTATATTGTTTTTATTTGTTTCTTAGTACGATTTATAGCTTATTCGTAACCTTGACTATCATTAAGTGTTGTACCTTATGATTCTTGACGAATGCATCTTTTCTTTTATGTACACTGAGAGCATGTGCACCAAAGACAAATTCCTTGTGTGTCCAATCACACTTGGCCAATAAAGAATTCTAATTCTAATACTTGGGAATGCCATTTCAACAATCCTGAAAATTGAGAATTCTTGGACTTTTAGTTTTAGTAGTCCAGAAACACCCCACCCCTTCACATTAAGGAGAAGAAGGGATAAGTTGCAATCTGGAATAATTTGGAGAAAAACTGGGCCTCAATTAAAACATCCTAAGAAATCACTGCCCCCCAAATTCCAAGGATTTACATATAGAAAAAACCAGTGTTGAGCTGTGGTTAAGGCAATGGGCTAGGAATGGGAAGCAGGTTCAAGTCCATTTGCCATCTAACAAGTTGGGGAGGAAGGAATGTGGTATAAGAGCCATGGTGGCTCAGTGGTCACAGTGCAGTACTGCAGGCTGCTTCTGCTGACTGCCTGAAATTTGGCAGTTCGAATCTCAGCAGGTTCAAGGTTGACTCAGCTTTCCATCCTTCCAAGGTGGGTAAAATGAGGACCCAGATCATTGGGGGGCAAGACACTGACTATGTATACTGCTTAGAGAGGGCTGTAAAAGCACTGTGAAGCGGTATATACGTCTAAGTGCTACTGCTATTGACACTCTCAAGTGCTATGGCTATTGCTGTAGTTGACTGGATGTTGCATAGGAGCTCTGGTGGCACAGTGGTTAAAATACAGTATTATTTATTTATTTATTTATTTGATTTATATGCTGTCCTTCTCCGGAGACTCAGGGCGGCTTACAATGCGTTAAGCAATAGCCTTTATACTTTTGTATATTTTATACAAAGTCAGCTTATTGCCCCCACAAACTGGGTCCTCAATTTACCTACCTTAGAAAGGATGGAAGGCTGAGTCGACCTTGAGCCTGGGGAGATTCGAACTTGCAATAATTGCAACAGCTGAATGTTAATAACAGGCTTTTAGTCTGTTGAGCTATCCAGGCTCTTTTGCAGGCAAACTCTGCCCATGCCAGGAGTTCGATCGTGACCAGCTCAAAGTTGACTCAGCCTTCCATCCTTCTGAGTCCGGTAAAATGAGGACCCAGATCGTTGGGGGCAATAGGCTGACTCTAAACTGCTTAGAGAGGGATGCAAAGCACTGTGAAATGGTATATATGTCTAAGTGCTACTGCTATATCATCCACCTGAAATAGCTTGCTTGGTAGTCTAGATCTGTGTTTCTCACCCTGCCCAACTTTAAGATGTGTGGACTTCAACTCCCAGAATTCCCCAGACAGCAATGCTTCAGGTTGCCAAGGTTGAGAAACCCTGACATGGGACCACTTGAGACCAACCATCAAAGCTCACCTTGATTCTGTACTCGTTTTGAACCGAACCGCAGGATTCGTTTTGATCTGAACGGAGGACTAAATTCGCCAGGACTTACCCCCACATTCTTCCCTAGAAAGGCCTGCAGGAAAGCGGACTTGCCAGATCCCCGAGACCCAATCACTTTGCACAGGAAGACATTCCGGTGAGTCTGGCCTTTCTCCAAGTCAATCTTTTTTTCCCGGGTGACTGGAACAAAAATGGAGAGGTGGATGAGGAAGGATGCTAAAGGAAGGGGCCTTTCCTTCCTGCCTCCTGTTGTGGTCCCCCGGCGGGCTACAGAGCTGGCAGCAGAGTCGGACAGTGAGGAGGCTGGGGAGGAACATGGACCAGTCCTGGAGTCTGGGGAAGGCTCAGACAAGGGCTCTGCGTCGGAGGCAGAGAGGGGAGCAGGGCCATCTGGGAGTTATGTGCTGACTCCAGAGCCTCCAGAGTCGGACATCAGAGAGGCAGAGGAACAGAGGAAGCCTGTTCCCAGTGCATGCATGCGCAGAGCAAGAACAGTTAAGACAAAAGGGGCGACTTGGGAGTAAGGCTTGGAGATGATCGGGCCCTCCCATAAGACATAAAGGTGAATCAAAGGCATAAGAGCCTTTGCAGGAAGCAACTTTGTTCGTTCTGGTCGGTTTAAACTCTGACTCGGTTTGGCCTTGCAGAGCTAATTGGCAATTAGGTCTTTGGCAGCGTTTCAAGGGAGATAAAGGTGGGTGTTGATCAGCCTGATCCCGAAAGACTGTGGCAGACTTCTGTCAGACTATTCACAAACTACTTGGGACTCATTATGGGCTCTGGATGAACAGAATTCACAGCCGTTGAAATAAAAAAAGAGGGTTTTGGGGACTAAGCGTGTGATTGTTACCGTCTCAGGAAGCCTATGTCAGAACATCATCTCAATTTCCTTCCTGCTGCCTTCTTGCCTTTTTGCAGGAAGCAGGAGGAGGCGAGTTTAATTCCAAGCAGCGGATTCATTCTGGAGGTTTTGACCAGGTCTGAGGAGGGGGTGACTGAGTCTCCAGTTCCCCCATGCTATAGGTAGTCCTCGACTTACGACCACAACGGGGGACCGGAATTTTGACTTGCTAGGCAAGGTGTTTAAAAGAGTTGCGTCTGATTTTACGACCTTTTTGCCATGGTTGCGAAGCGAGCTCACTGCAGTCGTTAAGTGAACTGGTCGTTAAGTGAATCCAGGTTCCCCGCCCCCCATTGACTTGGCTTTGTTGGAAGTTGGCTGGGGAGGTTGCAAATGGGGATCAAGTGACCCCCCCCCCGGGAAGCTGCAACCATCATAAATACATGTCAGTGTCCAAATTTTGATCATGTGACCGTGGGGATGCTGCGGGATGGTCGTAACTGCAAGGACTGGCCGTTAAGTCATCTTTTTCGGTGCTTATGTAACTTTGAACAGCCACTAAACGATGTAGTTCAACTTAAGACCAAATGTTCTGTTGTTAAGCGGGGCAGTCGTTAAGTGAATTTTGCCCCACGTTACGACATTTCTTGCCACGGTTGTTAAGTGAATCACGGCCATTGCTAAGTTAGTTACACGGCTGTTAAGTGAATCTGGCTCCCCCGCCGACTTTGCTTGTCAGAAGGTCGCAAAAGCGGAACACAGAACCCCAGGACACTGCAACCGTCATAAATACGAATCAGTTGCCAAGCATCCTCGTGACTATTGGGATGCTGTAATAGTTGTAAGTCTGAAAAACAGAAGTCAATTTTTTCAGTGCCGCTGTAACTTGGAACGGTGAGCAAATGAACCGTTGTAAGATGAGGACTGCCTGTTACGTTGAGTGCTAACCGCACCTGAGTTCAGAGAGAGCAGAGGTTCAACAGGTGATTTACCTGTGATGGCGTAAATCTGAGAGTCCTGCTGGGAGAAGATGGAGTAGCCCAGGTAGCCCAAGTATTCTAAACAGCGATGGACGTCCAGGTAGGCCACCAGCCTGGGGAAAATCCAAGCACAGAAAAAGAAGCACACCTGTTATAGGACCAAGCCACCCGGGGAAGGGAGGAGAAGTGGTCTGACGGGAGGCAGAGAGAGGCTGCGCTTACGTCCACTGGCAGAGGAATCCATGCAGGGAAAGCAGGCCTTTATCTGTGGTGCATACCGTGTGGTAGAGCTCAGGTCCCCAGGGGATGTAGGGGAACACACCAAAGAAGTTCTGCAGCTCGACGGGCGAGAGGGCGCCGTCACGATCCTACAAGCCAGAGGAAAGAAACAGGCCCTGAACGGCAGCTCTCTCTTGCTACAGACGACAAGACCACCATGCCTACAGCAGCCCGAGAGGGCCTCTGCTTCTTCTTCATCTTCATCTTTTTTTAAATTTGATTTATATGCCGCCCTTCTCCGGAGACTCAGGGCGGCTTACAATGCATTAAGTAATAGCCTTCATGCTTTTGTATATTTATACAAAGTCAGCTTATTGCCCCCACAAACTGGGTCCTCAATTGACCCACCTAAGAAAGGATGGAAGGCTGAGTCAACCTTGAGCCTGGTGAGATTCGAACTTACAGTAATTGCAGACAGCTGGAGTTAATCACAATGCTTTTAGTCTGCTGGGGCTATCCAGGCTCCTCAAAAACCTCAGCTACCAAAGTGATTAAGGTGCTGTGCCCTTGCCCTTAGCTTCTCCCTTGCTACAGATGACAAGACCACCATGCCTACAGCAGCCCAAGAGGGCCTCTGTGTTGTGACCCAGGCCCAAGTAGCTAGTATTACACACAAATAGTTCCAAAACAAACAGACTTTATTAGAACAGCTGAGAATTAACTCATTAATTAGCTCCGCAGGCTGAGGAAGAACATGGGCCAGTCCTGGAGGCTGGGGAAGGCCCAGATGAGGGCTCTGCATCGGAGGCAGAGATGGGGCCAGGGCCATCGGGGAATGATGTGCGGACTCCGGAGCCTCCAGAGGCTGACAGCAGAGAGGCAGAGGAACAGGAGGAGCCTGTTCCTAGTGCACGTATGAGAAGAGCTGCCAGAAGGCAGCAGCTAAAGCAGAAAGGATGACTTGGGAGGAAGGCCAAGAGATGATTGGCCCCTCCCAGAAGGCTTAAAAGACCAGCAATGGCTCTTGGCCTCTTTGCCGGTAAACAACCGTTGAGAGAATTGCTTCTTGTTTCACTGTATTCATCTCTTGTCAGTGTCTTCTGCTTCTTGAACTTTTGCCAAGAAAAGTCTTTGGCAGTTTGCCTAATTATCCCAAGGTCAGTGATAAACTAAGGAATGGTGTTTTGAAGAATTTGCTTTCATTTAGTTTGGACAACGCTGAGAATGAGTTAATTCTCAGCTGTTCTAATAAAGTCTGTTTGTTTTCAAACTGTTTGTATTTAATACTAACTACTTGGGCTTGGGTCACAACACATGTCCATCTTTATATTTATACCTGCTATCTTGTACATGTTTGACAAACAAACAAAATAAATAAATAATTTGAATGACAAAAGACTTTTCCTGGCATCTCTAGCAACCGCTTTGCCAGAACTGGCGATCCGGTCGCTGACAAGATATGGGATTCAACCATTATGCAGCCTCTACACAGGGGAAAAGCGCACGACATGCAATGAAGACGCTCTGTTCGCTGCTTACCTTGTCGTGTTTCTCAAACATCCGTTGCAGGAATTGGTACCCGAAGTGGTTGAGTTCTGTGGAACAGTCCTGGGGTACCCGGATCCTGAAGGAGACCAGAGGAGAATTTAAGGTAGGATCTGCAGTCTGATGAATTTTTCCAGCTACTGCAAACCATTAGCCACCCCGAAACATTAAAAAAAAACCTGCACTGCAATGCAATAAGGGTAGTCCTCGAGTTACAACAGTTCATTGAGTCACCATTCAAAGTTACGACGGCACTGAAAAATGTGACTTGTGGCCGTTTTTCACACTTACAACCATTGCACAATCCCCATGATCAGGGGTTAAAATTCAGACGCAAAAGCTGAAGCCCAACATTTTTGTGGTTAAGCAAGACTTCTGTTAAGTGAGTTTTGCCCCCATTTTTATGACCTTGCTTGCCACCGTTGCTAAGTGAATCACTGCAGTTGTTAAATTGGTAACACGGTTGTTAAGTGAATCTGGCTTTCCCATTGATTTTGCTTGTCCGAAGGTCACAAAAGAGGATCACATGACACTGGGACACTGCAACGGTCATAAATATGAAGCAGGTTTTTTTTTAATTAGATTTATATGCCGCCCTTCTCCGGAGACTCAGGGCAGCTTACAATGCGTTAAGCAACAGTCTTCATACTTTTGTATATTTTTAATAAAAAGTCAGTTTATTGCCCCCACAAACTGGGTCCTCAATTTACCTACCTTAGAAAGGATGGAAGGCTGAGTCAACCCTGAGCCTCGAACTTGCAATAATTGCAGACAGCTGAATGTTAATAACAGGCTATTTAGCCTTTGAGCTATCTGAGGCTCTTTTAGGTGGGTTTCAGCAGGTTCTGACCAGTTCTAAAGAACCGGTAGCGGAAATTTTGAGTAGTTCAGAGAACTGATAATAAAAATTCTGGCTGGCCCCGCCCCCATCTATTCTCTGCCTCCTGAGTCCCAGCTGATCGGGAGGAAATGGGGATTACGCAGTAACCTTCCCCTGCTACACCCAAGCCACGCCCACCAAACCATTCCCACAAAACCATGCCTACAGAACCGGTAGTAAAAAAATTTGAAACCCACCACTGATGGGGATATACTGCAAAGGTCGTAACTGTGAAAAACGGTCATCAGTCCCTTTTCTCAGTGCCGTCGTAACTTTGAACAGTCACTAAATGAATTGTTGCAAATCGAGGACTAGGAGTAGCACTTTGACCTATATACCGCTTTACAGGGCTTTCCAGCCCTCTCTAAGCGGTTAACAGAGTCAGCCTATTGTCCCCAGCCATCTGGGTCTTCATTTTACCAACCTCAGAAGGATGGATGGCTGAGACAACCTTGAGCCAGTCAGGATTGAACTCCAGACTGTGGGCAGAGTCAGCCTGCAATACCACATTCTAATCACCACACCGAAAGGGCTCCTAATGCAGCATCCAATCAACTACAGCAGTAGTACTTACACTTATACACCATTTCACAGTTCTTTTACAGCCCTCTCTAAGCGGTTTACAGAGTCAGCCTCTTGTCCCCAATGATTTGGGTCCTCATTTTACCAGCCTCAGAAGAACGGAAGGCTGAGTTTAACCTTGAGCCTGGTGAGATTTGAACTGCCAAATTGCAGTTCAATAGCCTGCAGTACTGCACTCTAACCACTGCGCCACCGTGGCTCTTCCTGCACTGCCTCTCTTTTAAGGTAAAGGTTCCCCTCGCAGATCTGTGCTACTCGTTCCCGACTCTAGGGGGCAGTGCTCATCTCTGTTTCAAAGCCGAAGAGCCAGCGCTGTCCGAAGACGTCTCCGTGGTCATGTGGCTGGCATGACTCAACACCAAAGGCGCACAGAATGCTGTTTCCTTCCCACCAGGTGGTCCCTATTTTTCTACTTGCATTTTCTTTTACGTGCTTTCGAACTGCTAGGTTGGCAGAAGCTGGGACAAGTCACGGGAGCTCACCCTGTTATGCAGCACTAGGGATTTGAACTGCCGACCTTTCGATCGACAAGCTCAGCGTCTTAGCCACTGAGCCACTGCATCCCTTGCCTCTCTTTTACAGGAACCTAAAAACCCAGGAGAGTTCAGGCTGACTCACACTGGGCAGAGATAGTCATCGGTCAGCTCCAGGGCATCGTCATAGCCAAAGCGGCGGAGAATGGTCCATGTAGTCTCGTGACGCCCTCTCTGGATGAAGAGGGTGTTGAGGAAAAGGAAGCCTGGGGAGAGACAAGCGGGCAGGCACAAGAATATCATTCAGAAGAGGCAGCTACAGCCAAGCTACAGCTTGGACAGCTTTGAGTCTTCTCAACCTCAACAGAACAGAACACAACAGAATAACAGAGATGGAAGAGGCCTTGGAGAAATTCTAGTCCAACCCTCTGCTCAGGCAGGAAACCTTATACCAGGGGTCTGCAACCTTAAACACTCAAACAGCCATTTGGACCCGTTTCCCACAGAAAAGAAAACACCGGGAGCCACAAAACCTGGGTGGGGGTGGTCAACTTGATGTCACTCACTTTCACCAGTCACATGCTTACTTAGACGGTCATTAGGGCAGAGAACCAGTTGTTAAAAAACACTGGAGACCACAAAACCCTTTTGAAATCTCCCTCTCTCTCTGTATCTCTCTCTCCCTCTCTCTCTGTATCTCTCTCTGTCTCTCTCTCTGTCTCTGTCTCTCTCTCCCTCTCTTTGTATCTCTCTCTCTGTATCTGTCTCTCTCTCTCCCTCTCTGTATCTCTCTATGTCTCCCTCTCTGTATCTCTATGTCTCTGTCTCTCTCTCTGTCTCTCTTTATGTCTCTCTCTCCCTCTCTCTGTATCTCTCTATGTCTCTCTCTGTATCTCTGTCTCTCTCTCTCCCTCTCTGTATCTCTGTCTCTCTCTCCCTCTCTGTATCTCTGTCTCTCTCCCCCTCTCTCTCTGTATCTCTCTCTCCCTCTCTGTATCTCTCTATGTCTCTCTCCCCCCCTCTCTGTCTCTCTCTCCCCCCCTCTCTGTATCTCTCTCTGTATCTCTCTATGTCTCTCTCTCCCTCTGTCTCTCTCTCTCCCTCCCTCCCTCTCTGTATCTCGTTATGTCTCTCTCTCTCCCTCTCTCTCTGTATCTCTCTATGTCTCTCTCTCTCCCTCTCTCTGTATCTCTTTATGTCTCTCTCTCTCCCTCTCTCTCTGTATCTCTCTGTCTTTGCCCTGGCTGCTTCTCCATCTCCCACCATCATCCTTATCTTCTCAGGCCAGGCGAGGAGTGACTGGGGAGGGCGAGGGGCGGGCCCAGCCAGTGGTGGGATCACCCAACAGGGAGCCACAGCAGAGGGCCCCAAGAGCCGCATGCAGCTCCTGAGCCGCAGGTTGCTGACACCCGCCCGACACGATATCATGTCAGACAAGCGGTTGTCCAATCTCTTCATCAAAACCTCCAGTGTTGGTGCACTCACAACTTCTGGAGGCAAGTTATTCCACTGATTAATTTTAACTGGCAGGAAATTTCTCCTTAGTTTTAGGGTTGCTTCTCTTCTTGATTAGTTTCCACCCATTGCTTCTGCCTTGGGGTGCTTCGGAGAATAGGATGACTCCAGGGGTGGGTTCTACTAACCTTTACTACCGGTTCACAACTGGGCCGCACGTGTGAGCTTGCTTCGCTCGCTTGTGCTTCTGCACGTGTGCAGAAGCGTTCTGATGACGTTGGGGTTGGTGGGTGGAGCCTCCTGCCCGTTTCTTGTGAACCTGTCCGAACCGGGGGCAACCCACCACTGGTTGACTCCCCTCTTCTTTGTGGCAGCCCCTCAAATATTGGAAGGCTGCTATCATATCATCCTTACTCTTTCTTTTCATTAAACGAGACATATCCAAATCCTGCAACCGTTCCTCGTATGTTTTAGCCTTCCGTCATCCTCGTTGTTTTTCCCTGCACTCTATTTCTAGAGTCTCAACATCCTTTTTTAAATACCATTTCCAGGGCCAGCTACTAAAAGAGGAGTGGATTGTTCGGACTTACCGTTGAGTGTAAGGCCATTGTCCTGGACACCATCAGTTGTGTTCTTCCACACCACCATTTTTACATCTTCCAGAGCCTGAGGAGCCAACGGGTTTCCGAAGCAGGACTTCTACTTCCCAAGAAAAGCAAGGAGATCAGTCACAAAATGGGACAGGTCCAGCGGTGGGTTTTACATATTCTTACCACCAATTCGCCCTGCGCGCGCACGTTCACTCTGCTCGCGTGTCCGCATCTTCCGCGCATGTGCCAACCTCAAAAACACGGCTAAATAAGGACGGCATTACGCCGGGCAGTTGCCGCTACCAGTTCGTTTGAATTGGTCCGAACCGGCTGAATACGGTCTTTGGACAAGTTTATTCATAAAGAACAAACGGAAGCATCAGATTGACTCAGAGAGAAGGTAACAGCTCAGCTGCTGTTGAAAAGATGGGATGTTCCATATTTGGCTCAGCATATTCCAAATTCTCTCAAAGTCAATGATTGCTTTCAGATCTAGAATGCAGGTACCGTGTTTCTCCAAAAATAAGACCCTGTCTTATATTTTTTTTTGAACCCTGAAATAAGCGCTTGGCCTTATTGCCATGTGCTCAAAAGCCCGATTGGGCTTATTATCAGGGGATGTCTTACTTTGGGAGAAACAGTGTAGGTAGGTAGATAGGTAGGTAGGTAGGTAGATAGATAGATAGATAGATAGATAGATAGATAGATAGATAGATAGATAGATAGATACTGTGTTTTCCCGAAAATAAGACCCTGTCTTATATTTTTTTTGAACCCTGAAATAAGTGCTTGGCCTTATTGCCATGTGCTCAAAAGCCCGATGTCACGGGATGTCTTATTTTGGGAGAAACAGGGTAGTCCTCCAATTACAACAGGTCATTGAGTGATTATTTGAAGCCACAACTTATGACCGTTGTTCAAATTTACGACCATTTCAGCCTCCCCGTGATCATGTGATCAAAATCCAGATGCTTGGCAACTGGCTCAAACTTACGACCATTGCTATGTCCCAGGGTCACAACGATCCCCTTTTGTGACCTTCTGATGAGCAAAGTCAATGTGGGAGCCCAGATCCGCTTAACGACCATGTTACTAATTTATCAAGCGCAGTGATTCATTTAACAACTGTGGCGAGAAAGATCGTAACATGGAGCGAAACTCACTTAAAACGTATGTTCTGCTTAGCAATAGAAATTCTGGGCTCAATTGTGGTCGTAAGTTGAGGACTATCTGCCCTATCTATGCCTATTGAAAGCACAAGGATCTGAGGCTCTCTTGTTGTTCTGAGAATACACAAAAGATTTCCAGCTTCTTCCCTCATTGACCAACCCACCCAATCCACCAACCCCCATTGACAACGACATGGTACCTGGAAATAGTTCAGTTCTTCATCACTTAGGATCTGGTTGTTATCCTGATCAGACATGGTGAAAATGCGAGTGAGCGCTCGGGCGCATGCTGGCCTTAACTTAAAAGGACAGAAGCAAAAAACAAAGGTGCGATTTTAAAGAGAGGGAATATGAATTAGATACTGATAGACTCATTCTCTTCTCCTCTCCTCTCCTCTCCTCTCCTCTCCTCTCCTCTCCTCTCCTCTCCTCTCCTCATCTTATTCTATTCTATTCTATTCTATTCTATTCTATTCTATTCTATTCTATTCTATTCTATTCTATTCTATTCTATTCTATTCTATTCTATTCTATTCTATTCTATTCTATTCTATTCTATACTATACTATACTATACTATACTATACTATACTATACTATACTATACTATACTATTCCTATTCTATTCCATTCCATTCCATTCTTCATTCCAATATTCCATTCCAATATTCCATTCCATTCCATTCCATTCCATTCCATTCCATTCCATTCCATTCTTCATTCCAATACTCTACTCTCTTCTATTCTATTCTTGCAACATTATCAGGCAGATGTTTACCTGTTTCTCCTCTGGATCATAGAGAGGGGCAGTTGGGTGAAGAACAGCTTTCTGGGCATAGTAGAAGAGCTCAGAAATGTTTTTCAGGTTCTTTGCTGAACACTGGTGTGGAAAGAGGGAAAGAGAAGCTGATTCATTGCTCATCGGTAAATAAAACAGTCATACTGAAACGACACTCAAAATTCTCATTCTGAGGCTGGCTATGAAAACAGGCTCAAATTAAAGAGACTAAAAGCGAAGCCTCTTTCCTTCCAATTCTCATTGAAAGAAAATTTTTGATGTGGTACCATCAGAAAGGAGAAAAAGCCAAGGAGTCGGTGGCTTAAATATGGGGTCTTTTAGATGCAAAATATCTGCTACCGCTAAATCAGTGGACGTGTTTCTAGTTCAACTCTCGTAAAGCAAGAGTTCCTCAAACTTTCTGGCTTTGCGGCCCATTGGGGTGGGGTGGGGGGAGAAGGGATGGCTCCACGCAGGGGTGGGCTTCAAAAATTTTAGCAAGGGGCTCTCTGCCCCATTGCTGAGTGGGCGTGGCCCAGTTGGCCTCCTGCACTACCGGGGTGGTGGTGGTGGTGGGGGGGGTTGCCCTCTCCAGGTTCCGAGGGTTTTCTCGAGCATCTGGGAGGGCGAAAATGGCCTCCCCAGGCTCCAGAGGCCCTCTGGAGGCCGGAAACCTTCAGCCTTTGGTAGGCCCGTTTTTCGCCCTCTCCGATCCTCTACATACGCCCTGCACTTACCTGCATCCAAAGTGGGCTGTGTGGGGACTTCTGGGAGTGGTAGGGTGGACGGGCACAGCCAGGAATGGGATTTGGGGGGTTCTCCGAATTGCACAGAATCTTAGCTAGAGGTACTCCCGAACCCCTGCAAACCCCCAGCAACCCACCCCTGGTTCCATGCGAGTGGCGGGCACACACAAATAACTCTGTTTGCAGAAGCGGTGGGCATGCACGCCCGCCGCTCACACCAATGGAACGAACATGCAGATGCTTGCCCGCCACTTCCACAGCCCGGTTCCGAACAGCTCAAGGCTTGGTTAGTGGGGTCTATGACAATTCGCCACAGCCAACCCGCAACACGGCCATCTTGCCACAAGACAACACGGTATGAAACAAGAGTTACACTATTATTAAAGAAATGGTCGAATAGAATCATCAAAGTTTCCCGACCTAGACTGATGGGGTTTTAAGGGTTTTAAATTTTAGTGGGTCTAATTAGATTTTAATTTTGTATTATGGCTTTGTATTATTTTGTATTATGGCTTTGTGAATTTTATTATTGTGAGCCGCCCTGAGTCCATCGGAGATAGGGTGGCATATAAGACAAATAAAATAAAATAAAATAAAATAAAATAAAATAAAATAAAATAAAATAAAATAAAATAAAATAAAATAAAATAAAATAAAATAAAATAAAATAAAATAAAATAAAATAAAATAATAAAATAAAATAAAATAAAATAAAATAATAAAATAAAATAAATAAAATAATAAAATAAAATAATAAAATAAAATAAAATAAAATAATAAAATAAAATAATAAAATAAAATAATAAAATAAATAAATAAATAAATAAAGGAGGGACAGAGTGAAATGCGAATGGCAAAAATGAAAACAACTTTTATTTATTTTAAATTTTAACTGTTCACTGCCCTGAGTCCTTCGGGAGAAGGGCGGTATAAAAATTGAATAAATAAATACATAAATAAAATAAATTGGGAAATAGAATTGTTCAACTGTCTTGTAGCGAACTGTGCCCAAGGCAAGTTGGCCGTGGTGAGTTGTCCCACAGAGTTGGCCGTGGTGAATTGGCTGCAGAAAGTTGGCTGTGTCAAGTTGTCCCATTTCCCCCTCCTCCCCCCCCCGAATAGTGGGCCGTGGCCCAGAGGTGTTGTGGACCCCTGTCAATAAAGGAGTTTTCCGTCACCCCAAATCAAAGGAGTGTACTATCTCCCTGCCAACATCTGGACAGTTCCTGACCTCCACGCAGGTCTCGATCTCAGAGAACTGGTTCATGATGGGCAGGATGGTTTCCATGGAGCTCCCGGTGTGGAGGTCGGACTTGTTTCCCACAAGAATGATGGGGATCCTGGAAAAGAAGGAACATTTGGGACAGACTTATCAAGGATGGGAGAGAGGCTGTAGTTAAAACGACAGAAAATCCATCCATCCATCCATCTATCATCCATCCATAATCTCTCTCATCTCTCTCTCTCTCTATCCAGTCTATCAATCTATCAGTCTCTCTCTCTCTATCATCCATCCATAATTTCTCTCATCTTTTTCTATCCAGTCCATCAGTCTATCAATCTATATCTATCTATCTATCTATCTATCTATCTATCTATCTATCTATCTATCTATCTATCTACCTACCTACCTACCTACCTACCTACCTACCTACCTACCTACCTATCATCCATCCATAATCTCTTTCTCATATGTATCAATTCTCTCTCTCATCCATCATCTCACTCTCATTTCTCTCTCTCTCTCTCTATCCAGGCTATCAATCTATCGGTCTATCTCTATCCATAATCTCTCTCTCTTCTCTATCCAGTCTATCAGCCATTCATTCATTCATTTTCATTCATTCATTCATTCATTCATTCAGTCAGTCAGTCAGTCAGTCAGTCAGTCAGTCAGTCAGTCTGCCTGCCTGCCTGCCTGCCTGCCTGCCTACCTACCTACCTACCTACCTACCTACCTACCTACCTATTTCTTTATGCCAGGGATTTTCCTACGTATATCAAGATGTTTCATGGCCTAATTTTCAGTGAAATCTCCATTCACTTAGGCCATGAAACATCTTGATATACGTAGGAAAATCCCTGGCATAAAGAAATATACACATAAAGACCTACGAAAATAAAATAATATCTATCTATCTATCTATCTATCTATCTATCTATCTATCTATCTATCTATCTATCTATCTCTATCATCTATCTCTATCTTGGTATCCTCTCTCTCTCTCTCTCTCTCTCTCTCTCTCTCTCTATCTATCTATCTCTATCATCTATCTCTATCTATCATCTATCTATCTATCTATCATCTATCTATCTATCTATCTATCTATCTATCTATCTATCTCTATCATCTATCTCTATCTTTCTATCATGTATCTATCTATCTATCTATCTATCTATCTATCTATCTATCTATCTACCTACCTACCTACCTACCTACCTACCTATCTATCTATCTATCTATCTATCTATCATCTATCTACCTACCTACCTACCTACCTACCTACCTACCATGCATCCACAATCTCTCTTTCATCTCTCATCATCCATCCCTCTCCTCTGGAGGTGGGGTGGGATGGCATGGGGAGAAGGGCTCACTGGCTGACAAATCCAGTGTCCAGAAGCCGCTGCACCACTGAGCAGCCACCCCAAAGGGATTTATTAACAGAGGCACACGAGATCGAAAAGCACCCCAATCCACTCTATAGGACAATAGATACCTGGCACACCTCTCAATGCCACCATTCACCATTGGAATCCATTTTGTCCGAATCTACGGAAACAAGGAAGGGAAAAAGCAAGTGGGCAAGAGAATCCCTGCACCCTAACTCATTCCCCAATTTTTAAGAAATAAGCCCTTGAGGAGACACCCAAGTCTTTTCCCACCAGCTCTAGCCGAGATCCACCCACATCCAATGCAGCAGATGCCCTTCAAAGAAACGTCATGAGATACCGAGAAGAAGTCATGGACATTCATAGAGCCTTGCCTAGGACAGTCAAAGCAGGGAGAAGCAGTATAATGGTGGACTTGTGGATGGGCAGCTAAGAGGGGTTACCTTATCAATGGTGGCCTCCTCTGTGACATCATAGACCATGCACACCACGTTGGCCTGCAAGGGAGAAAAGTGGGAGAGAGCTCTAACAAACACATTGTCAGCTCTAACGAACACATTATGCTATAATCTCAGGAAACTTTCAGAGTTTCCATCTGGTTTAATGTCAGGGTTCCAAGTAACGCATCCAAAGAAATCAGAACTCCGAGGCGGGAAGTGATCTGACCTAGGCTTCCTGAGAAAGCCTAAATCACAATTTTAGTCCCCAAAAAACCTCTTTTATTGAGACGGCTGTGAATTATGTTCATTCACAGCCCGTAATGAGTCCTAAGCAGTTTGTGAATAATCCGACAGAAATCTGCCAATCTTTCGGGATAAGGCTGATAAGCATCCACCTTGAAACGCTGCCAAAGACCTAATTGCCAATTAGCTTTGTAAGGCCAAACGGAGCACAGAGTCCAAACAGAGCTTCAGAATTTAAACTGACCAGAATGAACAAAGTTGCTTCCTGCAAAGGCTCATGTTCTTTTCCTCCACCTTTATGTCTTATGGGAGGGGCCAATCATTTCCAAGCCTTACTCCTGAGTCGCCCCTTTTGTCTTAACTGTTCTTGCCTTCTGACAGCTCTGTGCATGTACGTACTGGGAACAGGCTCCCCCTGTTCCTCTGCCTCACTGATGTCCGACTCTGGAGGCTCCGGAGTCCATGCATAACTCCCAGATGGCTCTGGCTCCATCCCTGCTGCGACACAAAGCCCTCGTTCGAGCCTTCCCCAGGCTCCAGGACTGGCCCATGTTCCTCTCCAGCCTCCTCACTGTTCGACTCTGCTGCCAGCTTCACAGGCCGTCGGCAGACCACTACAGGAAGATTCCTCAAAGAATATGTTTATTGGATACATTGTATTGGCACAGCTAGTGAAAACCAGCTCTGAAAGTTTCCCATGATGATAGAATTAAAAGGGTAACTGTTTCCCTCCCCAAGTGTCAGAAGTCACTGTCCAATTAAAAACAGTTGGCGCGTTCCTTGCTCACTCCTTTCCTCCTTCAACTGCCACCTGTTGGGATGACCTTGGTTCCCATTGAAGAACTCTTTTGTTATTTCTGCGAGCCAGTCTATTTACTTCCCTCCTTTCCCCCCACCCCAAAGTGCATGGCAACGATGAAGCAGCAAAAGATGGCTTCAGCCAGGTTCGATTCAGAGTTGACACCAGGGATGAAATCTACTTACCTTACCGGTTCGGAAGTGCATGCACCGTGTGTGTGCATCACATGTGCATGCAGACCCTCTGCGCATGCGCAAAACCCTCTGTGCATACGCAGAGGGTAAAAAACACATTACTTCCTGGTTAAAACCAGGAAGGACACTCAGGTGGGTGGGCAGAGCCTTGCGCAACCATCGCTACCGGTTCTGCGAACCACCTGCCACAATCGCTACCGGATCACTTGATCCGGTCCAAACCAGAAGCATTTCACCCCTGGTTGACACACATGGAAATCTCCTCTCCAGACTATTTTTGTTGCCAAGAACTCGCATCCCAATGTTGGGTTTAGCACCATCGACAAGAGCCAGCTATAGATTTGATGCACTGCTCTAGTGAGTTGGCACATTTCAACAATGCCCTCCATTTAAGACTACCAGGATGGCAAAGAGACAGTTCTGCTGAGTGTAGAAAGATGACCTTGACAGAAATATGGAGGGACTGTTACCCAGGTAAAAGGGGACCATTTTTTTTTTAAAAATCCAGAACTGTGAGATAACACCTGGAAGATGTCTGAGCACTTTCCTCCCCGATTCATAGGGAACACAAGAAGGAAGAGGGGGCACAGAGCAGTCCAACTTGCAAGATCTTGTTATTGTTGCCGATCTCAATAAAAGTAGTTTTAGCCTTCCTCTGGAGTTGGATTCTTGGCCTGATCCATCTAGTGGGGCTAAAACTGAGATCTTACTCCCTAATATGCTGCTTCTCAGACTAATAAGAGTTCGAAGGGACCTTGGAGGTCTTCCAGTGTAACCCGCCCACCCAAGCAGGAGATCCTATACCATTTCAGACAAATTGGTTGTCCAGTCTCTTCTTACAAGCCTCCAGGGTTGGAGCATTCACAACTTCTGGAGGCAAGTCGTTCCACTGGTTGATTGTTCTCACTGTCAGGAAAGTTCTCCTTACTTCTAGGTTGCTTCTCTCCTGGATTACTTTCCATCCATTGTTTCTTGTCCTGCCTTTGGAATATAGGTCAAGTCCAGAGGTGCCATTCAGCAGGTTCTAAAAGGTTCTGGAGAACCGGTAGCGGAAATTTTAAGTAGTTCGGAGAACTGGCAAATACCACCTCTGGCTGGCCCCAGGAATGGGGAGGGAATGGAGATTTTGCAATATCCTTCCCCCAGGAGTGGGGTGGGAATGGGGATTTTGCAGTATCCTTCCCCTGCCACGCCCACCAAGCCACGCCCACAGAGCCGGTAGTAAAAAAAATTTGAATTCCACCACTGGTCGAGTCCCTCTTCTTTCTTTTTCTCCATCTGCAGGGAGTTATGTCCCCCTTTGCAACTGAAATGTTCATTGTGCTTTATGACATCGCTTCCCACGGCAACACAGCTGCATATATGGTAACCCTACTGAAGCTAAGTGATCCATGCTCTCTGCAAAGAGGTAGGAACTTCTGGGCCTGCTAACTCCCCCCAGTCTTCTCCTGCCTGGTTCTCTCTTAAGCTGGTAGGTTAAACCCCCACAGCGTTACTGCTGACCAGCAGAAATGAAGCAAAGATAAAACAGATCAGGTTATTTCCCCCCAGGCTTTGTGGGTGGGATATGGGAAGTGTTTTGGTGTTCAGGATCAGGAAGGCAAAGAGAGGGAGGGGAGCTCTCCAGGTCCAGCCCACCCCTCCAGACCTCAGATCACCTTGGCAATCTCTTCTTGGAGCTCATCTTCCGTCTGTTCGGCTTCTGAAAGGAGAAACAAAAGGGACATGCAATCTTTCAGACATGTGCAAAGTGAGAAGCATCCTATCCACCATACAGTAGAGGCCAAAATTATGGAAACAAAATTTTGGGAAAAGTGTACTTTCTAAAACTAGCCAATAACACCACTTTTTATTTTGGGAGTAGCACCATGCAATTATATATCAATGGAAAGATAATTTAATCAAGAATGTAATGCAGTAACTTTGATGAAGGATTTGCTATTAGAATAGAGTTAGAGTTCATTGGATTTTTATACCGCCCTTCTCCCGAAGGACTCAGGGCGGTGCACAGCCATGATAAAACACAGAATCATATCAAAATTAAAACCAGTTAAAAAGAATTAAACAAATTGGCCTTGTCCATTAAGAAACCCATAAATTAAAAATATCCCATCCAAGTTCTTATTCAACCAGGCCAGCCTGTTGAAAAAGCAGGGTCTTTAGGGCCTGGCGGAAGGTACCGAGGTTGGGAATCGTACATATCCCAGGGGCTAGTTCATTCCAGAGGATGGTTGCCCCCACAGAGAAGGTCCTCCCCCTGGGGGTCGCCAGCCTACACTGTTTAGCCAATGGCACCCTGAGGAGCCCCTCTCTGTGGGAGCGTGTTGGTCAGTGGGAGGCTATTGTTGGCAGAAGGTGGTCCCTTAGGTATCCGGGCCCTAAGCCATGGGGCGCTTTAAAGATGGTAACCAACACCTTGAACTGAACCCGGAAGACCACTGGGAGCCAGTGCAGCTCGCGCAGAAGAGGTATCACATGGGTGCAGCGAGTTGCACCCATAATCACCCGCGTGGCTGCATTCTGGACCAGTTATACCCATATAGGAAAACCAGTTAAAAATGTTCTACAGATGGCATTTTACACCAGTACAGCTTGCTAAAATGTCTCCTAACAACTCTCCAAATTGTTGGAAATGTAAAAAAGTCCCCGGAACATATTACCACCTCTGGTGGACATGTCCTAAGGTGAAAAAATATTGGGCTAAAATTAGATGTTAGATAGAAGAGATAATTGGTTACAATGTGGACTTGAAACCAGAGACGTTTTTACTGGGGATATTGAACAGAACCTACGGTAAAGAAATTAGATAGTTGATTTTGCATATAATTACAGCAGCAAGGATAGTCTACGCACAGTCCTGGAAAAACGAAAAGGTACCAACAGAGGAAGAAACAATTAAGAAAATCCTGGACTGTGCGGAGATGGATAAATTAACAAAAGAAATAAAAGAAAAGGAAGATACAGAATATTATCAAGTATGGACTAAGTGGCACGATTGGCTCGAGATTAGGGAATGTAACAGTGAATAAATGATGTGACAAATGTGTAAAATGCTGTAAATGAACAAAACTGGAAATAAAGGGACGATAAAGATAATAAAGGATAAGAAAAATGGGAAATATAGGAAGTAAGAGGAACGAAACTGATAGGTAAAAAGAAACACATATTGTGTGTTTGTGTTTTGTATGTTATGTTGTTGTTGTAAAATTAATAAAAAAAATTTTTAAAAAAAGAATAGTTACATCTGTGACCTACCTGAATAGTCTACAATATGGGTGGGGACTTTCTCAGGAGTGACATCTGCAGGAATGATGATTTCTTCGGCCCGAGGAGGAACCTGGGGACAGAAAAGGGTTATCTCTGGCATAACTCAAGACGATAAAGGCTTGTCTGAATTTATCTGGGTACTTCCCTCATGTACAGCACTCTAGATTTCAAAATAGTTGACAAAACAAAGACCACCATTCAGAGTCATTACCGTCCGGCAAGAAGGATCCTTGAGGTTTCTTCTTTGCTTGTATGTCATAAAGGTAAAGGCTCCCCCCGCACATATGTGCTAGTCGTTCCAGACTCTAGGGGGCGGTGCTCATCTCTGTTTCAAAGCCGAAGAGCCAGCGCTGTCAGAAGACGTCTCCGTGGTCATGTGGCTGGCATGACTCAGCACCGAAGGCACATGGAATGCTGTGACCTTCCCACCAAAGGTGGTCCCTATTTTTCTACTTGCATTTTTTTTTACGTGCTTTTGAACTGCTAGGTTGGCAGAAGCTGGGACAAGTCACGGGAGCTCACCCCGTTACACGGCACTCGGGATTCGAACCGCCAAACTGCCGATCTTTCGATCGACAAGCTCAGCGTCTTAGCCCGAGCCACCGTGTCCCTTTGTATGTCATAGTCCACTTTTCTTTACATTGTTTGTCCTGCTTATAAATTGCTGTGGGACAGTTTCAATGCTAAAAGAATAAGATACTAAGGCGGAATAAAACAGCAACGAAGAGCTACCTGTACTCACCTCTTCAGGGAACTCCTCCCCCACCAGAGCCATGATCAAGGACGTTTTCCCCACTTGGGCTGTAAGAGAGAGAAGCAATACAGTTACTGGTAGTCCTTGACTTTACGACCATTCATTTAAGCGACCATTCAAAGTTGCAACAAACACTGGGGAAAAAAATTACCATTTTTCACACTTATGATTGGCTGCAGTGTGAGCAAGTTATCAAAATTTGGATGCTTGGCAAGTGGCATGTACTTACGACGGTTGCCGTGCCCCTGGGTCATGTGATCCCCATTTGCGGCCTTCTGACAACCAAAGTCAATGGGAAAAATCGCATTCACTTAATTAAGTTATTATTAATTTAATAACTATCGTGATTCACTCAATAACTGTGGCAAGGAAGGTTGTAAAATGAGCAAAAAACTCAGCTAATAAATATCTTACTTAGCAATGGAAAGTTTGGGCTCGACGGTGGTCGTAAGTCAAGGACCAACTACAGCATATTACAGATAAGTCCTTGACTTACGACCACAACTGGCCCCAAAATTTATGTTGCTAACATTTGTTAAGTGAGGTTTTGTTCCGTTTTACCACCTTTCTTGCCTCATTTGTTAAATGAACCCATGTAATTGTTAAGTTAGTAACCCGGTTGTTAAGTGTTGGGGCCTGTCAGCGGCCGGTGCAGCTAGTAGCTGATTCAGACAGCGAGGAGGCTGGTGTGGTGCTGCGCCAGTAGCCTGTGCAGCTGGCACTCGAGTTGGACAGTGAGGAGGCTGGAGAAGATGTGGTGCCAGAGGCTGGGATTCAGCCAGGGCCTTCAGAACCTCCAGAAGCTTCTATTAGTGAAGAGGATGAAGAGGAAGAGCCTCCTCAATGCACGGGTGCACAGAGCTGCCAAAAGGCAGGAGTGGCTCCTCAGGAGGAGGTCTCCTCAAGAATAAGGCTTGGGGCTAATTGGCTACTCCCTTAGCCTATTTAAGGAGGAACGCTGACTGAAGCAATTTGCAGGGAACAACTTCGTTCACATACCTTCTTGTCTTGTCTTGCTTATCTTATCAGCTTCCTGCAAATTGCTTCTGGGCATTCTGCCAACCACAGTCAGCTTTCAGTTATTATTCTTTGAATTCTTGGCGGCTGTTAATGCAGTTAATTAACAGCCATTGTTGTAAAAAACTGGCTTATTTAGTAAACTAAAGTTTGAATGGACTTTGTGTGTGCTGCGTTCTTTGGAGTCTGTAGCTGGGGCAGAACATTATATCTGGCTTCCCCAGTGACTTGGCTGGTCAGAAGGGGACGCGGCAGTGCTGAAAACCAGTGTGCGGATGTGCAGCAGCCAGCACCATCGGGCACACCTGCGCGCTAGAACCTGGAAGTTCACCTTTTCCAAAGCGTGGTCCTGACGAGCAGGTGCGCGACGTTTCCTTGCAATCTTTCGGCACTCGGTGCTGAAAAGCTTTGCCATCACTGTTCTCGGTGGTACCCACTTTGTTTTAAAACAATCTGTTTGCTCAGAGAAAAGATATTTTTTTTTCCCCCTGAGGTTGGCTCTAGAAGGGCATGACACACAGTGTTCGTCACGGAAGGCATCTCCGTGGTAGAGCTGTCAGGTTCTCAAGAGAAGCTCCATAAAGTCAGCCATTCAATAGAATGGCTGTTTATGGCAGAGTGACAACACTGGAGCATCCGCAAGCCTTGGGGAAAAGATTTCAAGCTTTTATTTATGGAGTGATTTCGGGACATTGCCGCCTCCCCCCACCCCCAAAAAAGAGACTTATAGCACCAGTTTTATATCTGAGCCACTACTTTGTAACTTGAACAAATATCTGATCGATGGGCTTTAACACGAAGACTGCAAGCTGAAGATTTATTATTTTTATTTTTTTTGCAGATTCAGGCTGTTAAATGGTCAATTGGGGCTCTGCAGCACTGCTTCAGGTTTGATTCCAAAAAGATCCTTTTAAAAAAAAAAAAAGATAGAAAAGGCTTATTTATTTATTTATTTATTTATTAGACTTATATACCGCCCTTCTCCTGATGGACTTAAAATCAGTTGCAACCAGGTTGACAATGGTACCCTGACGTAGTATGAAGTAAGCCTTATTATAAATCTCCCGGAGTGAGTGGCTTTATTGGAAGAAATAAAAGGGAAAAACAGAATCTCTCTCCCTCCCTCCTTCTCTCTCACTCTCTCTCTCCAAGAAAAGCAGGAAATGTTTTTGCTCTCTGGCTTTCAACAGCTCATTCGGTCCCACCCTGACTTCACACCTAGATACCAGATTTTTAATCCCTTCCTGAAATGAATGCTAGGATTTTCATCCGGACACTGAGTTCCATTCACAGCTCCAAGTCTGCAAAACGGGTTTTTTTCCCCCCTTGGACATTCTGTCTTTGCTTAAGAAGTTCCTCTCCTCCACATTACTATTTTAAAACCCACAAACAAGCCCGAGAAATAAATTGGGGAGAAATGAGCAGCAGTGATTTCATTAGCCTAGGGGGTTTTTAAATGGGCCTTTCTACTCAAAGACGATCATTATACTGGCTACATCAGGGGAAATGGGACAATGTGCCAGGGCCAACTTGCTGTGGCCGACTCACCATGGCCAATTCGTTGTGGCCAACTCATTCCAGCCAACTCGCCAAGGTACAACGTAACAGAATAGTATAGTATAGTATAGTATAGTATGGGATGGGATGGGATGGGATGGGATGGGATGGGATAGAATAGAATAGAATAGAATAGAATAGAATAGAATAGAATAGAATAGAATAGAATAGAATAGAATAGAATAGAATAGAATATGGAATGGAATGGAATGGAATGGAATGGAATGGAATGGAATGGAATAGAATAGAATAGAATTTTTATTGGCTGTATGATTGGACACACAAGGAATTTGTCTTGGTGCAGATGTTCTCAGTGTACATAAAAGAAAAGTTACGTTGATCAAGAATCATCAGATACAACACTTAATGATAGTCATAGGGTACAAATAACCAATCAGGAATCAGTATCAGTACAAATCATAAGGATACGATTCTAACAGTTCTATTTAATGATTTAAAATAAATAAAAACATATTTTAATTTTTGCCATTCGTATTTTGTTCTGTCCCTCCTTTTGCATCCTTTCCTTAATGATTCTATTCACCATTTCTTTGACATTAGTGCTATCATGTACCCTTGACTGAAGATGGGTACACTCCTTCTACCTGGGACGGTCTTCTCTTCCACCGAGTGTGCAGCTTCGGGAGGGACACACATGGAGCGGTGAAGGAGGAAGGGGACACCCGCCTAGCCAGCCAGATCGCCGAGTCAACCCTGGCGATCAATGAGATGACAGATGTCACAGTCAGATTGCCCTTACATCTGTTTGGTATTAGTGTAACTCTTGCCCTGCAGTGAGTTGTCCAGTGGCAAGATGGCCATGGGGAGTTGGCTGTGGCATGCTGGTCATGCGAGTTGGCCGTGGCGAATTGTCATAGCAACAGCACTTAAGACTTATATACTGCTTCACAGGGCTTTTACAGCCCTCTCTAAGCAGTTGACAGAGTCAGCCTCTTGCCCCCAACAATCTGGGTCCTCATTTTACCAACCTCAGAAGGATGGGAGGCTGAGTCAACCTGGAGCCTGGTGAGATTTGAACTGCTGGCAGTTAGCCTGCAATACTGCATTCTAAGTACTGTGCACCAAGGAAGGAAGGAAGGAAGGAAGGAAAAAAGGAAGAACAATAGCACTTAGGCTTATATACTCCTTCACAATGCTTTCCAGTCCTCCCTAAGCAGTTTACAGAGTCAGCCTCTTGCTCCCAACAATCTGGGTCCTCATTTTACCCACCTCGGAAGGATGGAAGGTTGAGTCAACCTTGAGCCAGTCAGAATCGAACTCCTGGCAGTGGGCGGTTAGCCTGAAATGCTGTATTCTAACCACTGTGCACTGAGGAAGGAAGGAAGGAAGGAAGGAAGGAAGGAAGGAAGGAAGGAAGGAGAAAAGCAACAGCAATAGCACTTAGGCCTGCTGGCAGAGGGAGGGAGGGAGGGAGAGAAGAAAGGAAGGAAGGAAGGAAGGAATAGCACTTATATACTGCTTTACAATGCTTTTACAGCCCTCTCTGAGCAGTTTCTCAGCCCTCTCTGACTCTGTAGAGTCAGCCTCTTGCCCCCAACAATCTGGGTCCTCATTTGACCCACCTCGGAAGGATGGAAGGCTGAGTCCACCTTGAGCCTGGTGACATTCAAACTGCCGAATTGCAGTCAGCCGGCAGTCAGCAGAAGTAGCCTGCAATATTTCTCTCTAACTACCGCGCCACCGCGGCCCCATAGACCCTATATCAGGGGTGTCTCAACCTTTGGCAACTCAAGGTTGTGGCCTTCAACTCACCAAATTTCCTAGCCACCTCGGCCAACAATTCTTTGTTCAATGACAGTTCAAAGTTACAAAGGACTTGAATAAACTGATTTATAATCTGTCTTAGTCATTATCAGCGCATACTGTACTATCTTAACAATCATCGCACACATGATCACATAATCACAATTCGAGCGCTGGCTTGCACTGACTACCAGTTGCAGCGTCCCGCAATCACAATCGGCAACATTTTTGGGGGGGAGGGACAATTTTCAGCAAACAAAAAACACCCGTGGGGGGAAATCTGAATTCATTGAACAAACCATATGATTTGCTTAAAGGAAAAAAAAATTAATATGACTGAATGAGAAAAAATGAAAAATAAATTTTAGGAAACACGGCGGCAAAAATAAATCTGGCTTGAGCTTATCACTGCAATGACTTACAATGAGAAATTCAGGTATCAATTACCGGTCCTAGGTAAAGGTAAAGGTTCCCTTCCCACATATGTGATAGTCGTTCCCGACTCTAGGGGGCGGTGCTCATCTCCGTTTGAAAGCCGAAGAGCCAGCACTATCCGAAGACGTCTCCGTGGTCATGGGGCTGGCATGAGTCAACACCAAAGGCGCACGTAACGCTGTTACCTTCCTACCAAAGGTGGTCCCTATTTTTTCTACTTGCATTTTTTATGTGCTTTCGAACGGCTAGGTTGGCAGAAGCTGGGACAAGTCACGGGAGCTCACCCCGTTAGGCGACACTCGGGATTCGAACCGCCGACCTTTCGATCGACAAGCTCAGCGGCTTAGCCACTGAGCCACCACGGTCCTAAGTGGAGGACAATTTGTATTCCGTCCTTCATAACAAGACATGATATAAAGGAAGAATTTTTTTTTTACAGCCACAGCAGATTTTCCAACCTATTTTCTATCATTACCCGCAAGGCAGCAAGCCCAGAGGGAAAAAAACTTTAGGTCACTATTTACTCTGGTACAAACAGTTCTCCATAAGCTACCTCTACCTCAAATAACTCTGGCAAGTAGCAAGAAGGGAATTCAGAATGATTATCTCCTCATTGCAACTGAGATGGACTAGAACAGTGATAGCTAAACTTTTTGCCACCGTGTGCCAAAAGTGTGCGTGGTGTGTGGGGCGGGGGTCATGCACGTGTGTGCCCACACTCATAATTCATAATTCCAGGCTCTGAAGGGCCTCTGGGGGGGGGGGGGGAAGCCATTTTCACCCTCCTGAGGCTCCTAGAAAGCCTCTGAAGTCCGGGGAGAGTGAAAAACGGGACTTCTGGTCCTAATGGAAATTGGCAAATGGGCCGCTTCTGGGCTCTGGGGAGGGTGGGGAAGGCCGTTTTTTGCCCTCCCCAGGCTCCTACAAAGTCTCTGGAGCCTGGGGAGGGCGAAAAATGGGCCTTCCTCACCGCCCCCACCCCAGAGGCTGGAAACAACTTGTTTCCTGACTTCTGGTGGGCCTGGAAGGCCCAAAAATCAGTTGGCCGGTTGGAACTCTGCTATCATGTCTCCTCTAGTCCTTCTTTTCACTAGACTAAAGATAAAGGTTCCCCTTGCACATATGTGCTAGTCGTTCCTGACTCTATGGGGCGGTGCTCATCTCCATTTCAAAGCCGAAGAGCCAGCGCTGTCTGAAGACGTCTCCGTGGTCATGTGGCCGGCATGACTAAATGCCAAAGGCGCACGGAACGCTATTCCCTTCCCACCAAAGGTGGTCCCTATTTTTCTACTTGCATTTTTTTACCTGCTTTCGAACTGCTAGGTTGGCAGAAGCTGGGACAAGTCACAGAAGCTCACCCCGTTATGCGGCACCAGGGATTCGAACCGCTGAACTGCCGACCTTTTCAATCGACAAGCTCAGCGTCTTAGCCCCTGAGCCACCAAGCCCATTTTCACTAGACTAGACATACCCAATTCCAGCAACCATTCTTTATATAACCGTTCTCCTACAATTCTTCAAGGTACTTATTTGTAGAATTGATTGGCTGCCCCTCTTACCATAGAGAGCAGTGTTTCTCAACCTGGGAAGCTTGAAGATGGGTGGACTTCAACTCCCAGAATCCCCCAGCCAGCGCTGCTGGCTAGGGGATTCTGGGAGTTGAAGTTCACCCATCTTCAAGCTTCCCAGGTTGAGAAACACTGATATAGAGTAACTCTGGGCAGCTTTACGGTCACATACCATTAAAAACAAAAAAAGTTAAATCCAGACATTAAAACCAAAGATAGTTGAGGGTTTCCTGCTTGTTCAGAGGGTTGGGCTAGAAGACCTCCAAGGTCTTCTAGCCCAACTCTGTTCATTCTGCTAACTCTCAATGTTCTTGTAGGCTTTGAACAACCACGCCTAGTCCTCGACATATGGCGGTAATACAACCTGCCCTTTCTGTTCCTATGCAGTGACGACTGTAAATCGGATCGGTCATGTGACCAACTGAATTTCTTTTTTTTTTTTGCAATGGTGCTTGCAAAATAACTTGATGGTCATGTGACAGTTATTTAGGATTTAGCAGAGGTACTGGTCTACCAGGCTTTTAACTGCTTGCAGAGCTGCACCGATCTACCCATTTATTTTTTGCAGGCACTGATCTACTCATGTATTTTTGCAGGCATTGATCTACTCATGTATTTCTGCAGGCACTGGTCTACCCATTTATTTTTGCAAACACTGATCTACTCATGTATTTTTTCAGGCACTGGTCTACTCATTTGTTTTCTTTTAACACTGATCAGCTGTAGGGCGGCTCTTTGAGTGCATGTGCTAAAATAAGCCCTCCCTGAAAATATTTAAACACATGTGCAGCCGGTGCCTGCCATTTCCTCCATAGGCCCCAAAATAATAAGACCTCCCCGAAAATAAGGCCAAGCACTTATTTCAGGGTTCAAAAAAATATAAGACAGGGTCTTATTTTTGGGGAAATGCACTAAATATCTATCTATCTATCTATCTATCTATCTATCTATCTATCTATCTATCTATCTATCTATCATCTATCCATCCATCCATCCATCCATCCATCCATCTAATTGATCAATCAATCTATCTATCAATCATCTGCCTGTCTGTCCATCTATCCATCCATCTTTTCTTTTATGTACTCCGAGAGCATATGCACCAAGACAAATTCCTTGTGTGTCCAATCACACTTGGCCAATAATAAATTCCATTCCATTCCATTCCATCCAATATATTTTGTCTTTTACAAAACCGCATCCAGTAACATTCTAATGTCAGGGTTCCAAGTAACACCCCCAATGAAAGAAAACCCCGAGGCGTGAGTTTTCTCAAAATTCCATTTTATGAGAGATGTCATATTGGCACATCTGGGAAAACACGAATCTGAAAGCTTCCAGGTTTTCCCTACCCAAAGGCAAGTCCAGGTCCCTGCCCAACACCCACATGTCCATCACATGATCCAACCAAAGCACTGTCCCAACTAGAGATGCCTCCCAGTCACGCCACTCCAGATGCAGGGTAGGATGTCCTATGTTATCTTAAACTATTTTCCATATGTTCTTCTACCTTTTCTCCAGGATTCTGATTATGAATGGATTTTGACAAACGTTGACTAAGAAATAATGTAAGTCTTTAGCAAACATTAAATATGAAATAAAAAAATTCAATACTAATACCAAAGAGTTGCAGCAACCTGAAAATACACACACACACACATATATAAATGAGCACCGTAAACCAGAGACCATAGTGTCAGATGAAGGATCCTGCTTTCCATATTATTTTGCAAAGAACCATTTAGAGCAATTTTGCAAGATATCCTCTGCCCGACTCTTTCAGTTAGTCTAGAAGTCATAATCGGTTTGGACTGCTGTAGCAAAAATGTCAGGATATTTTAAGATCAGGTCTCTGGATCTTTAGTTATTTATTTAATTATAAAACAAATGTAAAACTGCTATAATCTAGGCCAGGAGTCGGCAACCCGCAGCTCTGAAGCCGCATGTGGCTCTTTCATCCCTCAGGATGAAAGGTAGAGGAAAAAGGATGCCATGCTAGGAGGAGACTCTATGGTGGTGGTGAAACTGTGCTTTCCAGTCGGCAGAGGCAAAAAGGATGCTGTGCTAGGAGGAGACTCTATGGTGGGGGAACCAGACTTCTGGTCAGCCAAGGAAAAAACATGCCACACTAGAAGGAGACTATGGTGGGGGAACCGACTTCCGGTCGGCAGAGGGAAAAGAACACCATGATAGGAGGAGACTCTATGGTGGGGGAACTGGACTGGTCGGCTCCAGAAATGAATGGGAGGCTTCCAGTTAGGACTTTTGTAGCTCTTTGAATGTTTAAGGTTGCTGACCCCTGATCTAGGACAACTTTTAGATTACATCAGTTAAAGAGTATAAAAATGAAGAAATTAAAGTGCCAAAGAATTGCCACATAAACCCCAGACTTAGCAACTGTCAATAAGAAAGACTAAAAAATCTGGAAGGTGGACATGGAGAAAAACCTTGGAGAAAAACCTTTTTCTACCTTGGAGAAAAGGTAGAAAAACATATGGAAAATAGTTTAAGATAACATAGAATGCTATTGGATGTGGTTTTGCAAAAGGCAAAATATATTGATCAGAGAGAGAGAGAGAGAGAGAGAGAGAGAGAGAGAGAGAGAGAGAGAGAGAGAGAGAGAGAGAGAGAGAGAGAGAGAGATGAGATAGCTGATAGAGATAGCTAGCTAGCTAGCTAGATAACTGATAGAGATAGATAGATAGATAGATAGATAGATAGATAGATGGATGGATGGATGGATGGATGGATGGGTGGGTGGGTGGACGGACGGACAGACAGGGTAAAAGAGAAAGAAGTGAAGAACAAAATACAAAGATCTCCACATGGAAGTAGAATGACCTTGGCAAAAGAAAGGAAAGGTAGTACTAATAGTGATTGGGCACCTTGGGTGCAATCCCAAAACATCTGGAGCACCAATTTGAACACCATCAACATCGATAAAACCCCACCCCGTCAATTGCAGAAAGTGGGCTGGACTTGAAAGAGCTTACATCCCATGACGATACCTTTTAACGCCTTCAAACAACATCTGTCTTAACCCAGGTCCTCGGAAAGGACTCAGCAGGGGGATAAAAATGTCAAATCCACTCTGAACATCTGGTTGACTGTGCGATGAACCACAATCATATATTGAATGTATATGTATACTGTATACTGTATATGTATAATGTATACCATTAAAATAATATAATAACAATCAAAAGAACTTAAAAGATAAAGACATAAGATGGGAAGGGACAAGCCAAGGGATTGTCTCCCTCGCCAAAGGCCAGGGTGAAGAAGCAGGAGGTTTATGTCTCTTTTGAATGACAGCAGTCGGGCAGCCATCTGGATCTTGAGAGATGTGGGGGGGGGGCATCTCTCTGTCTATCAAGTTCTATGAGGCAATCATCTCAAGATTATTAAACTACCCTGTTTCCCTGAAAATAAGACATCCCGATAATAAGTCCAATCGGGCGTTTGAGCCCATGAGCTAAAATAAGCCTCCCCCCCGAAAATAAGCCCTCCCTGACAATATTTAAATGCAGAGCTGGAAATCAAGAGGAGCCCCATCTTGCTGCACACACCCCAAAATAATAAGACCTCCCCGAAAATAAATCCAAAAGCTTATTTCGGGGTTCAAAAAATATAAGACAGGGTCTTATTTTTGGGAGAAAACGGTACCAAGTTCTTATTTGTCTCATTTCTACTTCCCCACCTTGCCTTCCAGATAGATGTACCCCAATCACAGACAAGAGAGAATGCATATCCTTTCTACAGGTGGTCCTCAACGTCTGACCACAATTTGAGCCCAAAATTTAGATTGCTTAAGTGAGAAATTTGCTAAGTGAGTTTTGCCCCATTTTACGACACGCCTTGCCGCTTTCGTTAAAATAAACCACTGCAATTCTTTAACACAGTTGTTAAAGAAATCTGGCTTCCCCACTGACTTTGTTCGTCAGAAAGTGGCAAAAAGGGGATCATGTGACTGCCAGGACACTGCAACCGTCATAAATGTGGGTCAGTTGTCAAGCATCCACATGTAAATCATGTGACCATGGGGATGAGGATGTAAAAAAATGGTCATAAGTCACTATTTTCAGTGCTGTTGTGACTTTGGTGGCTAAAGAAACCATTGTAAGTGAAGAACTGCTTGTATTCATGAATAGAATAGAATAGAGAATAAAATAGAATATAGAATATAGAGCAGGGGTCTGCAACATTAAATACTCAAAGAACCATTTGGACCTGTTTCCCACAGAGAAGAAAACACCGGGAGCCACAAAACATGGGTGGGCGTGGCCAACTTGATGTCACTCACTTCCACCAGTCACATGACCCCCCCCCCCCCCAGCCATGCCTACCCAGCCGGTCATTAGGGCAAAGAACCAGTTGCTAAAAAACACCAGGAACCACAAAATCCTTTTGACATCTCTCTCTCCTCTCCCTCCCTCCCTCTATGTCTCTCTCTCTCTCTCCCCTTCTCTCTGTATCTCCGTTTCAGCCCTGGCCATTTCTCCATCTCCCGCCATCACCCTTACCTTCTCAGGCCAGGCGAGGAGTGACTGGGAGGGGAGGACAAGGGGCGGGGCCAGCCAGTGGTGGGATCACCTGACAGGGAGGCACAGCAGGGGGCTCAAAGAGCCACATACGGCTCCGGGGCCACAGGTTGCTGACCCCTGATATAGAGAATAGAACAGAATGAATGGAGTTGAATGGAGCTGGAAGGGACCTTGGAGGTCTTCTAGTCCAGCCCCCTGCTCAGGCAGAAGAACCTGTACTATTTCAGATAAGTGACTGTCTAGTTAGTCTCTTCTCCAGTGATGGAGCCCCCATTAAGCCGATCCTATGTTTGTAGCAGGACTTTGCTACACTGAAACACCCACAGCCACCCAGAACCCCAATGCACGGAATTATTTAATCAAAAAAGCAGCCAGAGGGTACCAACCCTGCAGCATCAAATCAGCAGGGCGGATGCAAAAGGGAGACCAAGCAGTTCTACCTGGCCTGGTGCAGCTTTACAGGTGGCGACCGGCACCTGAAATTGGACCTGGGGGCAAACCAGCCCCCGCCGTCCACCCCACCGAAGCGGCAGGGATGTGGCAGGATGTGGGCAAAGCAGAGGTTTGCCCAATCCTGCTTGCTCCTCCTGCGTTTATAGACCAGTTGAAGGTGCCGGGTAGCTTCCGAGGGCAGCCCCATGCACAGAGCATTGCGGTAGTCAAGCCCAGTTGGAGGACAACCAAAGCCAGCAAGGGCCACTTAGGGCCATCCACCCTCCCCCCCCCCCCCTTGGGATGCAACTTCCCCTCCCTCCTGTGCAACTCCCCATTTCCCACGTGTCCTGATTCCACCCCTGACTCTCCTCCAAGGTCATTTCCAGGCCTCCTGGCCCCGCCCACAACTCCTCAGCCCCGCCCCGCCCGCAGACCTCCTGGCCCCGCCTACAGACCTCCTGGCCCCGCCCCCTTTTCACCAGCCTTCTATAAGACTCGACCCCCCCCCCCCATAAAGATCCGGAGCGCCCACGCGGCGGCATTTCCCGCCTTCCCCATCCCGGACGGGCCGCCACCTTACCTTCCCCCAGCAGGAGGATGCGCACGTCCCGCCTCATCCCCGCGGCTTCGGGGAGGTGGGGGTGGCGGGGTTTGCAGCGATCGCCGCTCGCCCGGCGCTTCCCTCCCTTTTCGGCGCTGCTGCCGCCGTCTGGCTCCCGCTTCCGCTTCCGCCTTCCCGAGCGGGGAGCCGCGTATGGCCTGGAGCGCCCTCTGCGGCCGGAGGCTCAAACGGCAGCCTTGTTTTTTTTTTTTTTTTTTGGCTTAGCGAGGCTAAGCTGTCGGCTGAATTGGAATCGGAATAGAGCTAGAATAGGAATAGAGTAGAGTAGAGTAGAGTAGAATAGAATAGAATAGAATAGAATAGAATAGAATAGAATAGAATAGAATAGAATAGAATAGAATAGAATAGAATAGGAATATTGGAATGGAATGGAATGGAATGGAATGGAATGGAATGGAATGGAATGGAATAGAGTAGAGTAGAGTAGAGTAGAGTAGAGTAGAATAGAATAGAATAGAATAGAATAGAATAGAATAGAATAGAATAGAATAGAATAGAATAGAATAGAATAGAATAGAATAGAAGGGACCTTGGGGTCTTCTAGTCCAGCCCCTTGCTCAGGCAGATTTTATTACATTCCAGACAAGTGGCTATCCCACTATTCTACAAAAAACCCTCCAGTGATGGAGCATCGATAACTTCTGGATGTGACCCATTCCAATGACCAATCAATCAATTACAATAGAGCTGGAAGGGGCCTTGGAGGTCTTCTAGTCCAACCCCTTGCTCAAGCAGGAGAATCTATACCACTTCAGACAAGTGACTGTCCAGTCTTCTTCTTAAAAACCTCCAGTGATGGAGCATCCATAACTTCTGGTGGCAAGCTGTTCCACTGGTTAATTGTCCTCACTGTTAGGAGGTTACCGTCTCTTTGAGCCGAGGTTTAGCTTGGAGGAATTGGGATGCATGCACTGGGACTCTGCTGTGTGTGTGTTTACTGTTTCTCAAAGTCATGCTGGGTGGGGGATTTTGGAAGCTGAAGTCCACACATGTTAATCGTGCCGAGATTGAGAAACACTGATTTAATAGATTAAAATAGATTAAGAGCCTGGTGGCGCAGTGGACTAAGTACTGTTAAAGTAGCACTTAGTTGCCAGCTGCCTGCAATTACTACAAGTTCAAATCTTGTAGTCAAATCAAATTACTACGGGCTCAAGGTTGACTCAGCCTTCCATCCTTCCGAGGTAGGTAAAATGAGGACCCAGATTGTGGGGGCCATAAACTGACTTTGTATAAAAAAGAACACCACTTGGGGGGGACGAAAGCCCTAATAAGCAGGTATATACAAAAGTATGAAGGCTATTGCTTAATGCATTGTAAGCCGCCCTGAGTCTCCGGAGAAGGGCGGCATATAAATCAAACTAATAAATAAATAAATAAATAAATAAATAAATAAATAAATAAATAAATAAATAAATAAATAAATAAAACAAATACAGAGCTTTATTGGGTTCATCTGCTTCTTAACTGTCTGCCAGCCCCTTGAATTCTGGCTCAACTATTCGTTAGAAATAGTCCTTGACTTAACAGTTCATTTAGTGATGGAGGTTTACAATGGTACTGAAAAAAAAGTGGCTTATGGTCATTTTTCACATTTATGGACCGTTGCAGCATCCCTGTGGTCACATGATCAAAATTCAGGCAAATGACTCATACTTATGACTGTTGCTGTGCACCTGGGGTCATGGGAAACCCCTTTTGTGACCTTCTGAGTCAATGGGGAAGCCAGATTCATTAAATGACCAGGTTACTAACTTAACAACTGCAGGGATTCAACGAGTGCCGAAAAGGTAGGGCGTGCGCATGCTCGCGGCACCAAGTGCCGAAAAGGAAGCACATCACATGCACACTCGTTTGGGCCGAGAACAGGAATAGGAGTTGCCAAGGGGCGTGCGTGCGCCGAAGAATGTACTTACGATTTTTTCAGGTTTCTTCTTTACTGCAGACAAATCTTCCGATTACATGCGCTTGCGTCGATCAGCTGGCAAGTATGCGCTGGAAAATGTACTTCCGGTTTCCGGCACGCACATGTGCGCCGGCCAGCAAGTCTTCAAGTTACTGCCGCTCATGTACACGCGTCGATCAGCGCACATGCTCACGCCGGAAAATGGCGGAAGGGCAAAGGCCAGCTGATCGTTGTGCATGCATGTGCACCAGAAACCCAGAAGAGGAATGGGCACTGCGCATGCCAGGTGATGTGGCTCCGCGTGCCACTTTGGGCATGCGTGCCATAGGTTCTCCATCACCGATATAGACTAATGGACATTTGTAAAAACAGCTAAATCCAATTTGATTGTTTAGGGCGAGTGTCTGTAACCCGTGGCTCCGGAGCCAGATGCAGCTCTTTTGTCCTTCTGCTGTGGCTCCCTATTGGCTGAACTCACCACTGGCTGGACCCACCCCTCACTCTCCCCTTCCAGTCACTCCTCGCCTGGCCTGAGAGAGATGAGAGAGCGACAGAGAGAAAAAGAGACACACACACAGATACCCGTTTCCACAGAAAAGACTAGGAGCCACAAAGCCTGGGTAGGCGTGGCTGGGGGTGTCATGTGACTGGGTGGGAGTGAGTGACATCAGGTTGGCCACACCCACCCAGGTTTTGTGGCTCCCGGTGTTTTCTTTTCTGTGGGAAACAGGGCCAAATGGCTCTTTGAGTGTTTAAGGTTGCAGACCCCTGGGTTAGGGAAATCTTGAATCAGAAAGCAAAACTAGAAAAAAAAAACAATTCTTATCCATTCCATATTTAAAGATATCATCATTTAGCCACCCCAGTTGCTTTCCAAGCAAGCCAGAGAGGTTGTTTCTGTTGTGCTCATGGAATTAAAATGATGTGTTTTTAGCCGTTGGGAGAAATTCCTAAGGTCAGGACAGAATGTTTCCAGCTCTTCGCAATTCTTTCATTTGCAATAAAAAAAAATTGTAAACTTACTTTGTTTAGAGATGAAAGATGAACTGGGACATGAAAAATGGCATAGTACTTTAGCTGTCATGCAAGGATGACTATTTAAAGGGAAATACATAGCTGGCAATAACTCTACAAAGAAGCTCAAGAATCAGTGGAAATTGCTTGACAACTCCAACAGATTCACATGGCCCAAAAATTCTCTGCCATGGATAATTTGTATAACCATTAGTGGAATTCAGCTTTGTATATTAAAAACTTGTGCATACACCTTTCTTTTGCAAATGGACTTATAATAGAAAAAAAACAATTACAGCCTGAGTGAGTTTGGGCATTTCTCCAGCAGAAAAAGTATTAGAATTAATAATTTTTTATTCCTAAAGGAAGACACCACAAGAGTACACACCCAAAAGACACCATGAATAAACAGATCCAAACTGTTTTATTAAATCACCTGCCCCAAAGTGCTGTTCTTGAATCCTTTTGCATATCGTATTTTAGATTCCTCTTTCAAAATTCTGGGCTGCCAAAGCAATTACAGAGAGCAGACAAAAAAACCCAAGAAGATGTGAATAAAATAAACGTGGATCCATAATGTACATAGCCATTAGATCAAAAAGGGATCACTAGGTCAAAACTGACTTGAAGGAATCATCTCCATACATGGATGAACTAACTGAATCAAGAACTCACATTCATGGATATAATTTTGCCCAGGTAATAAAATGCTGTATCTCCTCTGGGTTGTAATATCCACTTGCAGTAAATGAGAGCTAGAAATGTTTAGAAATGAGGCAGTTCACTAAACCTCTCCCCAATTCCTCTTCCTGTTCTTCTCCAAACATCCCCAACTAAGGTCTTCTAATTATTACGATGTGTTATAGCAGTCTTTTTCAAGCTTGGCAACTTTTTAAAAGAGGCGTAGACTTCAACTCCCAGACGGCTGGGGAATTCTAGGAGTTTGAAGTCCACACATTTTAAAAATTGCCAAGCTTGAGAAATACTGTGCTAGAGTTATTCTGAGGTTTTCCATTTCAGGAACTGGGGAAAAAAAAATCTTTCTCCAGCATTTTTTAGCCCCTGTAGATAAGTCATGCCTTGTAGTTGCCTTACGGCTGGCTTTAATTTCATTGCTGGATATTCCACATAACAAATGGAATCTCTGCAATGTGCTTCTTCCAAATTCCATGAGCTCATAATCTGCCGTGTAAACTTTTCAAGGAAGCCTTGGAAACAAACGGTGATTGTTGTTTCAAAAGGTGGCAGTACGCTTCTGTGCTGATGGTTGGCAAGCATCTGGCAACTTTGCCCTACCTCCCCTGCTGTGTAAAATGGTAGCTGTTGGTCCCTGCTTAGAATATAGCAGCGGAAGAGGCGATCAGAATGATGGGTCACCAAAGCCAACTTCTAGCTGGACTTGTTTGACCTCCTGCAGGAGATCGGGGTTGTCCAACTGCAGCTGCAACAGAAGGGAAAACGGGGTAACTTAAAACATCTGTCAAATATACTCAAAGAAGGAAAGGGCAGTAATTCAATATAAGACAAATGAAAAATGCCTCTTTGTTAATATGTTAATATGTACCCTGTTTCCCCCAGAATAAGACATTCCCTGATAATAAACCCAATCCGGCTTTTGAGCGCATGGCAATAAGGCCAAGAACTTATTTCAGGGTTCAAAAAAATATAAGACAGGGTCTTATTTTCGGGGAAACACGGTATGTATATATGTATATGTATACATTATACATAGCTTGATGATAGACAGAGATATATACGCATGCACACAGACAGTATATGTGCAGTATGTATGCAGGGGTGGGATTGAAAAATTTTAGCAACCGGTTCTCTGCCCAGTTGCTGGATGGGCGTGGCCATAGGGATGTGATCTACCTCCTGCACCACAGCGGGTGTGTGTGTGTGTGTGTTTTCACCGGAGAGAAACGGGCCTGTTTACAGACTTCCGGTACTTCCGATAGGCTCTGCGTGGGCCCTGCACTTACCAGAGCCAGCCAGTCCTTGCAACTACCAGTTCGGCGAACCAGATATAAAATTAACATCTGGTTCACCTAACTGGTCCGAATTGGCTGAATCCCACCCCACTAGCAGCTGATAGTGTTGTAACCCAGGCCTAAGTAAGGAGTAGGAAAATCAGTCAGTGAAAAAACAAACAAACTTTATTCGAACAGCTGAGAATTACTTCATTCCCAGCGTCGTTCAACTAAATTAAAGCAAATTCCTCCCAACACAAATTCCTCAGTCCTATCGCAAACCTTGGTCCAATTAGGCAAACTGCCAAAGGCCTTTCTTGGCAGACGTTCAGAAGTTACAGATACAAAATTAAATATAAGATGTAGATGAAGAAGAAGAAGAAGCTACCAACGTTGTTTTCCGGCAAAGCCCAAATGCCGTTGCTGGTCTGTTTTAAGCCTTATGGGAGGGGTCAATCATCTCTTGGCCTTACTCCCAAGTCATCCTCTTTGCTTGAGCTGCTCTTGCCTTCTGGCAGCTCTTCTCATGCGTGCATTAGGAACAGGCTCCTCCCGTTCCTCTGCCTCACTCCTATCAGTCTCTGGAGACTCCGGAGTCCGCACCTCACTCCCCGATGGCCCTGGCCCCATCTCTGCCTCTGACACAGAGCCCTCATCCGGGCCTTCCCCAGCCTCCAGGACTGGCCCATGTTCCTCCTCAGCCTCATCGCAGTCCTCTGAAGTTTGAAACAAACAGTCCAGCAACCAGTAACCAACTATGTACTTACTGACCAGCCAATGATGATCCTGAGGGGCAGAGAGTAGCACTCGAACTCAGGGCTAACAGATAGCCTCCGAGGTTATCAGAGCTAACAGATAGCCTCTGAGGTTTGAAACAAACAGTCCAGCAACCAGGGGGGTAGTCAAGAGTAGATCCAAAGGTCAAAATCCAGAAATTCAAATAAGAAAGTACTATAAGAGCTAATAACTGTCAGAGTCACTAAACCACACAACTGTCCAGTCGTCAGACTCCGCTGCCAGTTCCGAAGGCTGCTGGCAGACTACAACAGACAGACATACATACACAGAGTATATGTATGTATATGTGTGTGTATATATGTGTGTATATGTATGTGTGTGTGTGTGTGTGTATATATACACACAACGGCACTGAAAAATGTGACTTATTACTGTTTTTCACAGTTACGACCTTTGCAGCATCCCCATGACGATGCAATCAAAATTCAAGGCTTGGTGACTGGATCACATTTCTGACGATTGCAGTGTTTTCGGGGTCACGTGACCCCCCCCTTTTTGCGACCTTCTGACCTTCTCACCAATTCAGGTCCCCAACTTCCCAACTGCAGCGATTAACAACTGTTGCAAGAAAGGTCGTAAAAGGGAGCCAAACTCACTTCATCAACGTCGCCCTCAAAACAACAGAAATGTTGGTTACGTGACAACCGCGGCCCCCTCCGCTGAGACGCTGCAACCCGTCATTACGAGTCGGTTGCCAAGCGCCCGACTCGTATTTTTTTCACTGAGGTTATAACTTCGAACGGTCACTAACCGAATTGTTGTAAGCGGAGGACTACTTGTATTGGGAAAAGCCTCGGAGATTTGCACCCTTCTAGAGATCGGAGAAGTTTGAACGAGGGGAGGGGGGAAAAAATGTCACCAACCTTGACAGCGTATTTATAGGATTGTTCGGCCTCCAGTTGTCTTCCGCCCTAAGGGGGGGAAAAAACAGCAATCTGTGCTAAACAGGTTCTGACAAGGCAGAAGAAACCCTGAAAAGCTTAATGGTGTTTTTAACGGAAAATGGGGAATGGGAGGAATACATCGCCCAGGGGAAGGTCTCTCGTCAAATTGAGAAGAGTGAAGAAAAAGAACGGCAGCCCAGAAAAAAAGGAAAGGGTGCGGTGGAAATGCATTTCTACATTTCTGCCTCGACTCAGAACTTCTTTCCATCCATCCATTTGACCTGGAAAAGGCCTTCAAATGGGTTTAAGAAGCCATTTGCACTCAAAGGAGTGTTGAATTCATCCGCAGAGAAGCCCTCCCTTACTCTGACCTCAATCTCAATCCTTTTTCTAAAAAAAATATTTTTACTATACATTTTCCTTTATTATATACATCACATTTCCAGTTTTGCAACTACAGTGTACTGGTTGTATCAAGTCCTTTGTAAGTATACATAGCATTATAGACCCTGAATTATAACCATTATTCTCGTAGTCATACAGTATAAAAAGGTAAAGGTTCTCTTCGCAGATCTGTGCTAGTCGTTCCCGACTGCAGGGGGCGGTGCTCATCTCTGTTTCAAAGCTGAAGAGCCAGCGCTGTCCGAAGACGTCTCTGTGGTCATGTGGCTGGCATGACTCAATGCCAAAGACCCACGGAACGCTGCTCCCTTCCCACCAAAGGTGGTCTCTATTTTTCTACTTGCATTTTTTACATGCTTTCGAACTGCTAGGTTGGCAGAAGCTGGGACAAGTCACGGGAGCTCACCCCGTTACACGGCGTTAGGGATTCGAACTGCTGAACTGGCAAACAGTCGATTGACAAGCTCAGCATCTTAGCTACTGAACCGCCGCATCCCCTGAGCCACTGAGTCATACAATATAGTCTCTTTTAAATACATAATATTGTAAGTCATAGTTATAACCATAATTTTCATAGTTGTACCAGAACGCTCTTTACATTTATCACTCTCTACGTTTTAATTTATAGTCACGTACAGTCCAACAGTACTATTGTTTACAACATATATTCTTTCTATCTATCTTTCTATCATCTATCTATCTATCTATCTATCTATCTATCTATCTATCTATCTATCTATCTTTCTATCATCTATCTATCTATCTATCTATCTATCTATCTATCTATCTATCTATCTATCTAACTGTATTTATTTCTATTTTGTTAATCTTCTTTCGTTATTAAGTTACTCAACTTAAGTTATTCATATGCGCTATCTCCGATGTATCCTTGGCATTCCCTGGCATGACAAAGTTCCAAATAGCGCAGTCTTGGAACGTGCTGGAATTTCTAGCATGTATACACTATTGAAACAGCGACGTCTATGCTGGCTGGGGCATGTCGTGAGAATGGCTGATGGTCGGATTCCGAAAGATCTCCTGTATGGAGAATTAGTGCAGGGAAAGCGTCTTTGAGGGAGACCACAGCTGCGATATAAGGATATCTGCAAGAGGGACCTAAAGGCCTTGGGAATGGACATTAACGACTGGGAAACCTTGACTTCTGATCATTTAGCTTGGAGGCTAAAGACACAGCATGGCCTTCTCCAGTTCGAAGAGACATTTGTTCAGCAGGCTGAAGCAACGAGGCAGTCCCGGAACCAGCGATATCTGGGGGCTGGGAAGGGGACAGAATGTATTTGCCTTCAGTATGGAAGGGATTGCCACCCTCGAATTGGCCTTTTTAATCACACCAGATGCTGTTTTAGGACCTCTTTCCAGAGCATGATACCATAGTCTTTTGAAGACTGAAGGTTGCCAATGTGTATTAAGTTACTAATCTCTGCACCTGCTATCTAACCATTTGTACAATAAGTCCCATGTTAATTCTCTGATTCCTCTTTATCTTGAACTTCCATCGTTATCTAACCCAATCTCAATCCTACGCTCGCAGGGAAGAGCAAATTCTCAGCCGTTGAGATAAAACGGACCTCTGGAGACTCACCTTCATGCAGACCAAAGCGAGGTAGGCCCAGACTTCCGGATTGCTGTTGTTGAGGGCGTTGGCTTCAGAGAGAGCGTCTTCTGCCTCGGCCATCTCTTTGAGCTACCAGAAAGAGATTTTACTCATGAAAAAAAAAAAAACCATCAGCTTATCTAAAAAAAAAATCAACTGGCAACTGGAATCCGAGACTCCCAAAGTAGATTGTATTTAGTCAGAGTAGGAAGGATACTGGAATTTATAGGATAGGATAGAAATATATAGAAAAATTAACTTTCTAGATAGGATAGATAATAGATAATAGAATAGAATAGAATAGAATAGAATGGAATGGAAGGGAAGGGAAGGGAAGGGAAGGGAAGGGAAGGGAAGGGAAGGGAAGGGAAGAGAAGAGAAGAGAAGAGAAGAGAAGAGAAGAGAAGAGAAGAGAAGAGAAGAGAAGAGAAGAGAAGAGAATTCTTCATTGGCCAAGTCTGTAGAGATTCTCAGTCATCCAAGTCATAGTTGTCCCATGTTAGAAAGATTGATATTCCTTGCAGACAACTGGTCATTTGCATCCTTTGAGAGGGTCATTGAAGCACATGGAGGTTTATCTGTGTCCTCAGGGTCACCTGAGTTAGTGCTCCTGGTTCCTGCAGTCTGCAGTCTGGAAATCCATTCCTACTCTCACGCCATTCCAAGGGGGTTCATCCCAAATTGCATAGCTCAAAGTCTGTAGAGATTCTCAGTCATCCAGGTCATGGTTGCCCCAAAGGTGCTTTTTCAGGAGGCAACTGGACTTTCTTGTTTTGCTTTGAAGATGTTTCGCTTCTCATCCAAGAGGCTTCTTCCGCTCTGACTGAATGGTGGGGAAGCCAGAGCTGAAGATGTTAGAGTGGAAAAAGCTTCTTGGATGAGAAGCGAAACATCTTCCAAAAAAACCCCCCAGAAAGTTCAGTTGCCTCTGAGACACCTCTGAGCACCTCTGAGACAACCGTGACTTGGATGATTGACAATCTCCATAGATACAGGTAACCCTTGACCTACAACAGTTCATTTAGTGACCGTTCAAAGTTACAACAGAACTGAAAAAAAGTGACTTATGACCATTTTTCAAAGTTACAACCTTTGTAGCATCTCCATGATCATGTGACCAAAATTCAGATGCTTGGCAACTGACTCATATTTATGACGGTTGCAAGTGTCTCGGGATTGTGTGATCCACTTTTGCGACCTTCTGACAAGCAAAGTCAAGGGGGAAGCCAGATTCGCTTAACAACCATAACTACTACTTTAATCAACTGCAGTGATTCACTTAACAGCTATGGCAAAGAAAGGTCACAAAATGGGGACAAACTCACTTAACAAAATTCTCACTTAACAACAGAAATTTGGGGCTCAATTATGGTCTGACGTCGAGAACTACCTGTATTTAGCTATGGGATCGGAGACGTTTTGTTAGTCCAAGTAATAGGGTCAAGATCCAGATGGATCTTGACAGACTTGAACACTGGGCCCTATTTAACAAAATGAAATTCAATGTAGAGAAAAGTAAAGTTTGACACTTAGGTAAGAAAAACCAAAAGTACACATATAAACTGGGGGAAACCAGGCTTAATAGCAGTAACTGTGAGAAGGATCTTGGAGTCTTAGTGGACAACCAGCTAAATATGAGCCAACAGTGTGCTGTGGCAGCTAAAAAAGCCAATGCAATCCTAAATTGGATTAACAGAGGGATACAATCAAGATCAAGTCAGGTACTAATACCACTCCTACAATACTGCATCCAGTTTTGGTCACCACACTACAAAAAAGATCTTGAAACTCTAGAAAGAGTGCAGAAAAGAGCAACCTGGTTGATGAAGGGACTGGAGGCTAAAACATATGATGAACGGTTGCAGGAACTGGGCATGGCTAGTCTGGTGAAGAGAAGCACCAGGGGAGACAGGATAGCAGTCTTCCAATATTTTAGGGGCTGCCCCAGAGAGGAGAGGGTCAAGCTATTTTCCAAAGCATCTGAAGGCCAGACAAGGACTAATGGATGGAAACTGAACAAGGAGAGATTCAACCTGGAGATAAGGAGAAATTTTCTGACAGTGAGAGCAATCAACCAAAGAAACAGAAGTTGCCTTCGGAAGTTGTGGGAGCTTCATCACTGGAGGCTTTCAAGAAGAGGTTGGATAACCATTTGTCTGAAATGATACAGGGTCTCCTGCTTGGACAGGGGGTTGGACTAGAAGACCTCCAAAGTCCCTTCCAACCTAGTCTTCTATGTTCTACAAATCTGAAGGCCAAAAGGACTCCATCTCTTACCCTGTAGCAAGCGATTCCTACTCCCAGCCAGGTGAGACAAGAAGGTGATTTCTTACTCGCCAGAAGGTAAATGTGCTTGGCTTTGTCATACTGCCAAAAGAAAAGAGAAGAGAGAATTACTCTCCAGGCGGGGGCAATTTAGGACGTTTCTCCTTGCTTGTTGACAAAAGCGACCTGCAGTTCTCCAAACATAAAGAGGTTATTAGCAGCTGTTTGAACATGACTTGTTCCAGGCAGGCGGTTAGAGAAGGCTCATAAAACTCATAAAAATCATCACAGAATACAGGATGGTGTGATAGGACCCATCTTGGCGATGCGGAAAAAAACAAGATCCAAAACTCAGAGGGCGAAGGGAAGCATTACGGAAGGATTAAGTATGAAATTAGCTTTGACCAATGGCTGGAATGTGGGAAAAGTATACATTTTTTTGCTTCTTTCTTCTGTCTATGTAGTTTTGTTTTGGTGGATGGGTGGGAAGAAACTTATTTGAAGCAAATTGTTATGATTATTAAAATGATCGTAAAATTATTTTCATGGGAAATAATTCCTTCTTCGTCTACAGTCCTGATTGCACAAAGCGGCAAGACCTCAAACGGAGGTCTCCTCAAGTCTCAGAGGAATCCCCCAAACTCAACAAATCCACCCAACTTCTCAACGTAGTATAATACTGGTCATTATCTTTACAGTGTACATTGGTACTACCCTGTTTTCACCCAAAACAAGACATCCCCTGATAATAAGCTCAATCGGGCTTCGGAGCACATGGCAGTAAGGCCAAGCGCTTATTTCAAGGTTCAAAAAAAATATAAGACAGGGTCTTATTTTCGGGGAAACATGGTAACGGCGCTAGCAATTACCCTGTTTCTCTGGAAATAAGACCCAACTGGAAAATAAGATTGTCAGACAGATTTTTTTTTTATTTATTTTTTAATTTGATTGAAATGCCGCCCTTCTCCGGAGACTCAGTGTGGCTTACAATGCGTTAAGCAATAGCCTTCATACTTTGGTATATTTTATACAAAATCAGCTTATTGCTCCCACAAACTGGGTCCTCATTTGACCTACCTTAGAAAGGATGGAAGGCTGAGTCAACCTTGAGCCTGGTGAGATTCAAACTTACAGTAATTGCAGACAGCTGGTGTTAATCACAATGCTTTTAGTCTGCTGAGCCACTAGGCCCAGATGGAGCGTTTAGTACTGTATTTCCCCCAAAATAAGACTTAACTGGAAAATAAGCCATAATGTGTCTTTTGGAGCAAAAATTAATATAAGACCCGGTTTTATTTTGGGGGGAAGCACAGTAGTTAGCTAATTGATCGCAACAATCCCCTTCTTTTCCCTCTAGCAATAGTGTAGTGTCCACAATAGACAGCCAACACTCAATTATCTGCTATTTTGGCTCAATACACAACCATCACATTCCTCTATCGAGTCTAAGCCAACGGCAGCAGGGACAGGAACAGTCCCTCCCGTTGTGCAGGCTAGACTGATCATTTAAAAAAAAAAAAGTTACTGAACCACTATTAGGATATGGTGTGAGCCTAACAGGTTGTCCAGGCAATATATGTGTTCTGTGACTTTAACATGCATATGTATTATATGACTTTAAGTTTTACTGCTGAATCATTGTAATGCTGAGTCATGCTGTAATTAGATAATCACTAGTTGTAAACGTATTTAAGAAGGGATCTGTAATGTAGTCAGTTGATGATATGCTACCATTGTGTGAGGAGTTGCTATCATTGTGCTATCATTGTGGGTGGATCTGCTACCATCGTGGTTTGTGTACCAGAGTGAACTTGGTATTCTAACCAACTACTGTTTGTATGGTAAGAAGATTTTTGTATTACTGGACTGATTTAACTGGCAAAGACTTGGATTGTTTAAAAGACTATGAATTGTTTTTTCACTATAAAGTAAACTTTTGATAAACCAGTTGGCACATCTCTTATTCATTGCTCTCAGCACCGTTTTCTCTGTATTCTACACTCTGCTGGTTGGTAACACAACAACAATATCCTTAACAACCACAACTCACAAAACAAACCAATACAGTCATCCACAAATCTGAATGCTCCTAATGATCAAATGGAGACGATCCCATCAATAAAACTTAAAGGGAGAAAAATGGAAAATGTGATGAAGAGGGGGTCTCCCCTGGGTGAAGAAGGACCAAAGAACTACCAACTCAGTAAACAAAAGTCTAATCAAACGACCACCAAGAACGCTCCAGCCAACACTGACAGGGAAATCCATCTGTATATAAACAGAGAGCAAAGCCCATTCCCTTCAAGCACTGATGATGTTACTGAGTTGGACCATGAAACGTGCACAAGAAAATAAGTTCAGAGAATACCAAGGACTCCTTAGTTCCGTGATGGCGAACCTACGGCATGGGTGCCACAGGTGGCGCGCGGAGCCGTATCGGTGGGCACGCAAGTTCAGCTCCGACATGCATGCATGTGCCAGCCAGCTGGTTTTTGGGCCTTCTGGGCCTACCAGAAGTCAGGAAACACACTGTTCTGGCCTCCGGAGGGCCTCTGAGGGAGGGGAGAAGGGCTGTTTTTGCCCTCCCCAGGCTACTAGAAATGCTCTGGAACCTGGGGAGAGCAAAAAATGGGCCTACTGAGCCCACCGTGCCATCACGTGTCAAAAGTGGGGGGAGCATGGGGAGCGGGGTGCATAGAATTATGGATGAGGGCACACATGCATGTGACCCCACCACGCTCCCCTTGCTTTTGGCACGCGATGGCAAAAAGGTTAGCCATTACTGCCCTAGTTCAACCCCGAGGTACAAATAGTCTCTTCTATTGGCATCTACATATAAACAGAGAGCAAATCCCACTCCCTTCTAGGGCTGATGATGTTTCCAAGTTGGGTAAAGAAATGTCTGCAGCCAGAAAACACGACTTGCTGGAACCAGGTCTGAATGGCTCTTCTCAATAAGAGCAGAACGGGGTCCACCTGGACTTGTGGGGAACTGAGACCATGTTTCTGCCCATCAAAGTTCTAACGGGTAGTCATCTCAAGTCAACAAATCCACCAGGATCTTCTTGTTGGTCCCATTTCTACCTTCTCACCTCCTTGCCTCCCAGATAGATGGATCCCAGTCGCAGGTACACAGTATGCATATCCTTCGCGTCCGTCACAAAGCTGATTGTGCGTTCGTAGCAGGACTTTGCTTCACTGAAATTCCCGGTCAAGTAGCAGAGATGGCCTTTTTGAGCCCAAACCTCTGGATTCTAGAGAGGTAGCAGAGAAAGGGAGGGAGTTAAGCATGACCTGTGGAGGTTGGCAATGAATCATAGGATGAGAAGGCTGGAAGGGACCTTGGAGGTCTTCTAGGCCAGGGGTCTAGAAGACCTTAATCACTCAAAGAGCCATTTGGACCCGTTTCCCACAGAAAAGAAAACACTGGGAGCCACAAAACCCTTCCCGTGCCTGACTATTTCTTGAGCGACCACAAAACTAGCATATGTAGTTGAATTAAATGTTCTGTTTTCTTCAGAAACTTTTCTTCTCTTTGATTTATCCATGGTTGGCCTACCGGGGGTCGAAAAGCTCAATAAATCGTGTGCTGGAGGTTGTCGCACATTGGCAGTCGTGGCGCATATTTTGAGTGACAGGGAGTCGCAGCAGAAGGGTGAAAGAGCCACATGCGGCTCCAGAGCCACAGGTTGCTGACCCCTGTTCTAATCCCAACCCTCTAATTAAGGCAGGAAACCTTATATCATCCTGGTGAATCAATACTATCCCCTTAAAATCTACAAAGGAAATGGGGGATGGTGAGTGGAAAATTCTGAAATAATTAGAACAATTGGGGATGTTGACAAGGGAGAGCTCATTCGATCCAAGAGCCAGGATGATTATAGAATTGTAATCCACTACCTGGGAGATGTTCTAGAATAAAACTGGTTCATCTGCCCCTTGGAGTTGGAACATATCTAAAAGGAAAAGGTTCCCCTCGCACATATGTGTTAGTCGTTCCCAACTCCAGGGGGCGGTGCTCATCTCCGTTTCAAAGCCGAAGAGCCAGTGCTGTCTGAAAACGTCTCCGTGGTCCTGTGGCTGGCATGACTCAACACCAAAGGAGCACGGAACACTGTTCCTTTCCCACCAAGTTGGTCCCTATTTTTTCTAGTTTCATTTTTTACGTGCTTTTGAACTGCTAGGTTGGCAGAAGCTGGGACAAGGAATGGGAACGCACCCCATTATGCGGCACTAGGGATTTGAACTGCTGAACTGTCAACCTTTCGATCAACAAGCTCAGGGTCTTAGCCAATGAGCCACCGTGTCCCTTTCAAGGTAGGGGGGCATTAAAATGCAACCCCCTAAACTTTTGGCTTAGCATGCTAAATCCACTGAAGTAGAGAAGAGGTACTTTTACGGAGTTTGAAATGATAGCAGCGAAAGAAAAGCAAGATCTGAGCCCAAAGGCACAAAAGTTACATATTGAAAGTCTCCCCATATCCCTCCCTACCAGGGACCCAGGCTAAATGCCCAATCCATGTCCCGCATAGTGTCATGTGGATCACATCTTCAGGTGTTTTCACCAGTGGTGAAATCCAATTTTTGGGACTACCGGTTCTGTGGGTGTGGTGTTGGTGGGCGTGGCAGGGGAAGGATACTGCAAAATCTCCATTCCCACCCCACTCCAGGGGAAGGATACTGCAAAATCCCCATTCCCTCCCCACTCCTGGGGGAAAGATATTGCAAAATCCCCATTCCCTCCCTACTCTGGGGCCAGCCAGAGGTTGTATTTGCCGGTTCTCCGAACTACTCAAAATTTCCACTACCGGTTCTCCAGAACCTGTCAGGACTTGCTGGATTTCATCCCTGGTTTTCATCCATCTGGAGTTCTAAGATGGTTGGGTGTGAATATTCAGCAGCGCAGTAATTCCGGAGAGCAAACCTCCCTTTTAGTTCACATGGGACTTCATCAAAACCAGCACACTTCCCAAAGCCCAAAGCCCCCCACCCACCCCCGTTACTATGGCAGCCGGTACCAAGCAAGCGAGCATCGAAGAGAAAACCCATGCTGGAAATCCAGGCTGACACAATCAATCAAGTTAACTCTAGTTGGGTAATTAGAGAATCCCAAAGTGCTAATGAGAGGTACGCACCAGGTAATCTATCTGCATAGCTGTTTCCAAGCTCTCTTCTGATTGGTCATATTCCTTCTTGAGCATGTAGGTCTGGGCCAGCACCAAGTAATAGTCGCAGCTGGGGCCTCCTTGAGGGGAGATCAACTCATGCGCCAACGCCCTGTGAACAAACTGGAAAGAGCCCATCATTGCTGCAGGACCACCGGAATCCCCCGGCTCCTAATCTTTGTTTTCCTACTCCTAGGAGTCTCTCTGGGACTGCCTCTTGCCCTACTGATGGAAGCAGGAGAGGGGAGGCCTCTCTGAACAATGTTTTCAGTCTTTTTGCCATCGCTTGCCAGGAGTAAAGGGGGAGGGGGGTCACATGCACGCGTGCCCACACCCATAATTCTATGCGGTGGGACTGGAGGTCAGCAAACGGGCCATTTCCGGCCTCCGGAGGGACTCCGGGTGGAGAAGGTCGTTTTCTCCCTCCCCAAGTTCCTAGAAAGGCTCTGGAGCCTGGGGATAGCAAAAAATGGGCCTTCCAGTCCCACCAGAAGTTAGTAAATGGGCTATTTCCGGCCTCCAGAGGACCTCCGGAGGGGTGGAGAAGGCAGCTTTCGCCCTCCCCAGACTCCTAGAAAGGCCCTGGAGCCTGGGGAGAGAGAAAAACGGGCCTACCAGGCCCACTGTGCCATTGCGTGCCAGAAGCAGGGGGAGCATGGAGGGGCACCCGTGCATGCGTGGAGGACAGGGCGCATATAAGTATGGCTGTGGGCACACGCGTGCTACTCCCCCGTGCTCCCTCGCTTTTGGCACGCAATGGCAAAAAGGTTAGCCATCCCTGCCCTATGCCATTACAGACAAGTGGCCGTCCAGTCTCTTAAAAGCCTCCAGTGATGGAGCACCCACAAGTTCTGGAGGCAAGTTCTCCCACTGGTTAATTGTCCTCCCTGTTATTAAGTTTCTCCTTAATTCCAGGTTGCTTCTCTCCTTGATTAGTTTCCATCCATTGTTGTTGTTTTTTTTTTGGTCTTGCCTTCTGGTGCTTTGGAAAATAAATGTCCATGGAGATTCTCCGTCAACTAGGTCATGGTTGTCCCAAAGATGGGGTTTTTTTTCAGGAGGCAACAGGAGTTTCTTGTCTTTCTTTGAAGACACCCAAGAAGCTTCTTTAGTTCTGATTGGATGGGTGGGGAATGGAAGGATGCTACACTAGGCGGCTCAGTGGCTAAGACACCAAGCTTGTCAATCAGAAAGGTCGGCAGTTCGGCGGTTCAAATCCCTAGTACAGGTCTCCTGCGTGACCAGGAGGTTGGATTAGAATCTAGTCACCAAACTTTTGGACCTCAGGGACCACTAAATTCATAATTTTAAATCTCGCGGACCACTAATATGACATGCCTAATGACCGGCTGGTGGGCGTGGCAAGATGGTCATGTGACTGGGTGGGCGTGGCCAACTTCATGTCCCTCGTGTCGAGGGGTACCTTGCCGGCCTCTACTCACCCCTCCCCTCCCAGCCACTCCTCGCCTCCCCACCCAGGCTCCTTAGGGCCCCAACGGGAAGCAGTTGTTGGAGCTAAGCAGCCACCGTGAGAAAGAGTTGGCAAAACAGCTCAGTTCAAATTGGGTCTGTCCGAGAAGGAGGCTCAGCAGAAGCACATCACTGAGGACTAGGAGCATAGGCTTCTCAAGCAGAGGGAAGACCTGTGGGAGTGCAAGGCCAGGTACTGGTGCCTGGAGGATCAGCAGGCTGAGATGGTCAGCCAGTTCCAGGCCATGAGGCAGTCCCACTGGAACAAGGCCTTCCGGCTCCACACCACCAGTGGCGCTTCCCTCCAGCCTTCGCCCAAAGCCCCGCACCAGGAGGCTGAAGCAGACCCCAAGTCGGAATTTCTGCCCCCTTCCAACCCTCACAAAAAGACCCCGAAGGGGGAGACTCTTTGCAGCAGCACAAACGTTCATTGTACACGTATCCGGCCCAGGGGCCGTAGTTTCCAATATAAAAAATGGAAATAATTTTTCTGGGGACCATTAAAATGATCTCACGGACCACCAGTGGTCCACAGACCACCAGTTGGTGACCGCTGGACTAGATGACCTCCAAGGTCCCTCCCAACTGTTACTGTTACACATCCTTTGGGGGGGGGGAAGTTGACCCCCCCCTCCTCTTTGCGGCAGCCCCTCAAATACTGGAATACTGCTATCATGTCCTCTCCTACTCCTTCCTTCCTGTAGACTAGCCATACCCAGATCCTGCAACCATTCTTCCTATGTTTTAGTCACCGGGGCCTTTAATCATCTTAGTTGCTCTTTTCTGCACATTTTTTTCCAAGGTCTTAACATCATTTTTGTAATGTGCTGACCAAAACTGGATGTAAGTCTTCTTTGTTTCATTAGCGTCATAAAACAGCTTGAGGCATCCGCTGCCTGCCCCCCAGGATGCCTTCGCTCTGTCTGAACTCCAGACGGTGATTTTGCTGAGCCCGGCGACAGAGCGGAGAGATTCAGGACAATAGATCAGTGCGGTGGCAGCTTTTTTCTGGCTATACAGCTCTCGGTTCTAGCAAGTTTCATTGCTGGGGAAAGGCTTTCAGAGATAAAAAGGAAATTCACTATGATTAAGCTGAGAGAAAGGAAAAGGAAAAGGGTGATATTCGAAAAGTAATGGCAATCAGTGATGTAATTTAGAAACATCACTGCCTGGCCGGACAATCATATTGAAAAATCATATCCAGGTTCTGGGTGCCTGAAATACAAATCACATGATGATACACACACACATACATATATACCGTATTTTTCGGACTGTAAGACGCACCGGACTATAAGACCTTTCTTGGTGAGGAAAACAAGAAAAAGAAATCTGCCTCTGCCTCCCAGCAATTTTGCCTCCTTGCAGCAAACAGCAAACAGCCTGCTTTACTTTCATTTTCGTTTTCAGCATAGCTTGATTAGGACAAGAAAAAAAAAATCTGCTCCAGCAATTTAACTCCTTGCAGCAAGCAGCCGAGGCCTGTGCAAACCAGCTGAGAGTTGGGAGGCCGATCCAATCAACTTGCGCTAATTAGGCTGTGCTGAAGCTGAAATGAGCTGTTTCTTGCTGCTTGCTGCAAGGAGGTAAACTGCTGGAAGGCAAAAGCCAAAGGGTGGGGGCCAGTGGGTGGGTGAAGCTACGTTCGGTGTATAAGATGCACCTAAATTTTCACCCCCTTTTAGGGGGGGGAAAGGTGCATCTTATACTCCGAAAAATAGGGTACATACTAGCTGATAACCCAGCGTTGCCCGGGTATTTATTTATCCCAATCCTGTATTAGACAGGAAGAGCAACTTCACTCTGATCCCTGATTTCAAATTAGTTAGAAATGTTTTCCCTGTGCCCTCAGAAGCGTCAAGTAAGATGATACCACCTTGTTGTTTTGCTAGCTGATCCATGATCATTTGGAAGTTGTAGTTCTTTTCTCGTATGTACGTCTTGTCTGGACCAAACATAATTTCTAATGTTGGATTTTCCCTCTTACTAGAGGGAGCCCCCTTGTGGAGTACTGTGAAGTCGTTACCATGGCGACTGTGCTGTACAGTAGAAGCCATTTTTAGGCAGTCCAGTAGAAGCCGTTTTAAGGCACAACAGGCTGTATCTTAACAGAACGCGCACTCCGAGGGGTGTTAGGGGTGTCTTACTCCCCCACAGTATTTCTTTCCAGAGAGTACGTCATCTGTGTGCCAAATTTGGTTGAAATTACTCAAGGAAGTGCAGGTAAGTGAGTGGAGAGAAATAAGTAAGTCCGATTTTCACAGAACTACAGGAAGTCTTCAAATTAGGGTTGAATGTGGCAAGAAAAGTTGTAAGATGGGGCCAAAACTAATTTAACAAATGTTTCCCTCAGCAACAGACATGTTGGGATCAAGTGTGGTTGTAAGTCTAGGACTGCCTCGAATAATAATTCCGAATAATAAAATATTCAATAATAATAAATCAATGAATTAAATAAAGGAGTAATAAAAACATTCCTGCTCACTATGTCAGCCTCTCTCAAATCACCCCCGCCCTCTCACAAAGACATCACAAAACAAATTTGTGTGACCTTAATCCTGCCCTCTCTGCTTCTGTGGCAGAAAAAGGAAGGGTTGGCTGTTACCCCAATGGATGGATGTGTTCTTGGCAGCGCCTAAATCACAGGTGTCAAACTTGCCATATCATGTTGCCGTCACATGACGTCTTGCGATGTTTTTTTCCTTTCGCGGAGCTGGGATGGGCCTGGCCTGTGCGTGACACATCTGGCCCGCAGGCTGCCAGTTTGACACCCCTGGGCCCTAAATTAATGTGCCTAAACATTTTCCTGGTCTCCTCCAGCCTCGGTTGACCCTGCACTCACCTGAAGGGCATTGACATCCAAGAGGAATTTTATTGTTTCCATGAAAATAGAGGTGGTTTGCTGGGGTTGTTGTATGACCAGGCTCAGCTCTGGTTCAAATGCAACTGCCACAGGTTTGTACATTTCTGAAATGAAACCGAAAGAGCAAGGAGTTTGAGGGAAACGCCAACATAGCAGGTCAACTTGGTCGCTCAACAGTGAGACACCGGTGAAATGGGCACAACAGCACCTGCATTTTCTGCGTCACATGAGAAGAGCACATCTTCCTTCCACTGTCCTTACCACTTTCTCTAGAGGGACTTAGAATAGAATAACAAAGTTGAAAGGGACCTTGGAGGTCTTCTAGTCCAACTCCCTGCTTAGGCAGGAATCCCTACATCACTTCAGACAAATGGTTATCCAACCTCTTCTTAAAAACTTCCAGTGTTGGAGCATTCACAACTTCTGGAGGCCAGTTGTTCCACTGATTCATTGTTCTCACTGTCAGGAAATTTCTCCTTAGTTCTAAGTTGCTTCTCTCCTTGATTAGTTTCCACCCGTTGCTTCTTGTCCTGCCCTCAGGTCCTTTGGAGAATAGTTTGACTCCCTCTTCTTTGTGGAAGCCCCTGAAATATTGGAAGACTGCTATCATGTCTCCCATTCTTTTCATTGAACTAGCCATGCCCAGTTCCTGCAACCGTTCATGTTTTAGCCTCCAGTCCCCTAATTATCTTTGTTGCTCTTCTCTGCACTCTTTCTAGAGTCTCCACATCTTTTTTACATTGTGGTGACCAAAACTGGATGCATTATTCCAAGTGTGGCCTTACCAAGGCATTATAAAGTGGTAGTAACACTTCACATGATCTTGATTCTATCCCCCTGTTTATACAGCCTAGAACTATGTTGGCTTTTTTGGCAGCCGCTCCACACTGCTGGCTCATATCTAAATGATTGTCCACTAGGACTCCAAGATCCTTCTCACAGTTACTACTATTGAGCAAGGTACCACATATACTGTACCTGTGCATTTTGTTTTTCTTGCCTAAATGTAGAACCTAACTTTTTTCACAATTGAATTTCATTTTGTTAGATAGTGCCCAATGTTCAAGTCTGTCAAGATCCTTCTGTATCTTGAGCCTATCTTCTGGAGTGTTGGCTATTCCTGTCAGTTTGGTGTCATCTGCAAATTTGATTAGTTCCCCATCTATCCCCTCATCCAAGTAATTGATGAAGATGTTGAAGAGTACTGGGCTTAAAACAGAGCCTTGGGGTTCTCCACTGCATACTTCCCTCCATGTAGATGCAGTTCCATTGAGGACTACACGTTGAGTGTGGTTGGACAATTGAAAACATCCTGTCATATTGTATTATTGTGTGGTTTGGAAGTATTACTGTTTCGGATAGGAAGGCAGTGCAGAGAGTGGTGAGGACAGCAGAAAAGATTATTGGAAGTTCACTTCCTTCTATCCAGGTCATGGCATACAAGCGATGCTTGACCAGGGCCCAGAGTGTTGTCTGGGACTCTACACATCCTCTCCATGACCAGTTTCGTTACCTTCTAGGAGGAAGCTTCACAATATCAGAAGCAGAACAAGATTCTGGAACCTCTTTGTACCATAGAGTATCAACTCTGTTAATGCTCAAGATTCTTTTTTCTGATATATATTCTAAATGAACTATGATTAGTATGTTTGTGTGTGTGTATGTGTATGTATATGTATATGTGTGTGTGTGTGTGTGTGTGTGTGTATGGATGGATAGGTAGATATAATGATAGATAGATAGATAGAGCAAGCATATGTATGTGTATAAGTATCTATCTATCTATCTATCTATCTATCTATCTATCTATCTATCTATCTATCTACCTACCTACCTACCTACCTACCTACCTATATTCTTTTGAGAGTAGACATCAGAATTTCAGTTTTTAATCTGTGCCAGTGTTTTCACAGAAAAAAAAGTGATAATAAATGTTATCTCATCTCACCTCACTTAATCTCACCTCACCCCACTTTATTTTATCTTACCTGATCTGGAAAGTGAGAATCAGCAATTTTTCTTCGTTTCCTAGTGCTTGGTTAATAGAATTTCAGTTCTGGAACCTTGCTTCGCAGGCTTGCGTTGAGTTTCCAGCTGGACCTCAAGTTGTGTAGCAGCATCAGCAAGCTCTTGCCACTTTCATCAGAGTGACGAATACAGTTTGCGGCATTGCTTTGCAAACTCTGGGCCTTGTGTGTGTGAGCATATGTGTCAGTGGTGAAATCTTCCCCAGATCACCACTGGTTTGCTGCATGCACCAAAAGCGTGCTATGCGCACGCATGCGCAGTACACACCAAACACACACTTTGCACAGAAAAAGAAGACTTCACTAGGTAAGTAGAACAGCAAGGGGGGGAAACAGCTGTGCTGCACAATTTAGCTTTGTTAGAAAGCAGGATTTCCTGCTTTCTAGCGAAGCTAAACCGTGCGGCACAGCTGATCATTGGAAATACCGATTCGACTAAACTGGTAGCTTTTTAAAGTACCGGTTTGTCTGAACTGGAAGCTTTTTTTAAACTACCGGTTCGCCTGAACAGGCACTTTTTATCACTATGGGTTCGCCTGAACTGGTAGTTTTTATCATTACAGGTTCGCCTGAACTGGTACTTTTTATCACTACAGGTTTGCCTGAACTGGAGCAAACCGGTAGCATTTCACCTGATAGGTATGTGTGTGTGATGTGGCAAGAGAAGACCAAAAGGAGGAGGACTTCCAGTGCAACACCGCAAGGCTGCTATGGCAAATCTGTACCTACCCATACCCAGCTGATGCTGGGGTAAGAAGGCTTTGCCTAAATGGCCCCACCTTGAATTTCAACATGCAACACAACTCCTTGCATGGCAACATGATACTGAGGTGATGGTCAGGGGTGGAACCTGAATGAAAGATGAAAGGAGGGCTGTCTATGGAGATTCTCAATCATCCAGGTCATGGTTGCCTCAAAGATGTTTTTCCAAAAGGCAACTGGACTTTCTTGTTTGTTTGTTTTTTAATTTTTCCTTGAAAATGTTTCACTTCTCATCCAAGAAGCTGAAGAAACCCAAGAAAATCTACTTGCCTTTTTGGAAAAGCACCTTTGGGAGATGAACAGAGGGGCCCTCCGAAAGATAAGGTGCTGTCTCTAGCTATCCCCTAAGATCGCCTACCTCTCTGTGTGCTCATCCTAAATTTACTGGGTGTAACGGACAACCTCTTGAACGGTTTATGTATGGTATCTTCTTCGGGTGCACGAAGGGAGCTGGTTGGCTCTGAAGACTCTGGTTGGATTTTCACTGTGGATTCTGGAGATTCTTCTGGAGATAAAAAGAAAATCAACCTATATGAGGACACAAAAAGCAGGCCTGATTTGACCAGCCTCTTTAACTGGATAGCAGAATTATGTTCAGTAGAAAGTCCCCCATTTGGACTAAAATCTAAATGGTAAAAGGTAAAGGTTTCCTCTCGCCAGTCATGTCCAATTGTGGGGGCGATGTTCATCTCCGTTTCCCAGCAGAGGGAGCCGCCGTTGTCTGAAGACAACGTCCGTGGTCATGTGGCCAGAATGACTATATGCGAGGTGTACGGGAATGCTGTTACCTTCCCACCGAAGTGGTACCTATTTATCTACTTGCATTTACATGCTTTCGAACTGCAAGGTGGGCAGGAGCTGAGACAAGTGACGGGAGCTCACTCCGTCATGTGGTGTTTGGGTCTCGAACTGCCGACCTTCCAGTCAACAAGCTGACAACTTGTTTAACACAGGTAAGGAGCTCAGTTAAGTTTCTGAGTTCATTTATGGGTCATACAGTTTGTTGACCAAGGGAATCCAATTTCTTGATGGTAAGAACAATTAACCAATGGAACAGTTCACCTCCTGGAACAGTTCTCCTCCAGAGATGAAGCACTGGTAAATGCTTCATCACTGGAGATTTTCAAAAATAGATTGGACAACCATTTGTCTTCTGCCTTGGGCATAGGGTTAGGGTCCCTTCTGTCCCTATAATTCTATAATTCTCTAGTTTCATAATTCTATAATAATTCTACAATAATTCTATAATTCTCTTTGTTTTTCCAGATTGCTTTTTTCTGGTCCCAGGATAATGGGTCTGAGATACCCTGGTGGTTAGAATGCAGTATTGCAGGCTAATTCTGCCAACTACCAGCAGTTTGATTCTGACCGGCTCAAGGTTGACTCAGCCTTCCATCCTTCTGAGGTAGGTAAAATGAGGACCCAGATTGTTGGGGGCAAGAGGCTGACTCTGTAAACTGCTTAGAGAGGGCTGTAAAAGAACCGTGAAGCGGTATGTAAGTCTTATTGCTATTGCTCTTCCTTTCCTTTCCTTTCCTTTCCTTTCCTTTCCTTTCCTTTCCTTTCCTTTCCTTTCCTTTCCTTTCCTTTCCTTTCCTTTCCTTTCCTCCCTCCTTCCCTCCCTTTCTTTCTTCCATGGTGCACAGTGGTTAGAGTGCAGTATTGCGGGCTAACTCTGCCGATTGCCAGCAGTTCAATCCTGACTGGCTCAAGGTTGACTCAATCCTTCCATCCTTCCAAGGTGGGTAAAATGAGGACCCAGATTGTTGGGGGCAAGAGGCTGACTCTGTAAACCGCTTAGAGAGGGCTGTAAAAGCACCGTGAAGCGGTATATAAGTCTAACCGCTACTGCTGTTGCCAGGGTAACACAGAGGCTAATTTCCAAACCACGGATCCATAACTTTACAGTGCAGATGCCAAATTTAAGCTGGACTCAAGGCACTCTGTTTCTCAATGCAGTGAGGTTGCCATGGAAACAATAGAAAGGCTGCAGCCCTCAAAATTGCCAGGATAAAGGTGAAAGGATGACATCTGGCTACTTTGGCAGGCATAGCTGAATTCCTCTGGTGTTGCGACCCAGAAATTTGGCATCTGGCAGCTGAGCAAGAACTGAAACATCTACAAGTCAGAGAAAGGCCTGGGTACATTTTGAGCCCACCTCAGAAAATAAATAAATATCTCACTCATTTTACAAATCTGCAATGAGGCTCCGCAAAAGACTTGGAGTCTCAGCTGCCATCCCGATCTGAAGCAGGGGTGAAATCGAGCAGGTTCTGACAGGTTCTGGAGAACCGGTAGCGGACATTTTGCCCAATTTTCAAGAACACAGTAATGTCAACTCGCAAAGCATCCCTGGCCTGCTCTTGAGTTCCCATAGGCAAGAGGGATGGAGAAACGGCGAAGCAGCACGGCAGCTAAAAACAAAAGCACATTCCAGACATATCTCTCTCAAGGCTGTCTCCCAGGGTTACCCACAGCGGCCAGAGGGGAGTGATATCTACAACCCACGAAACTGCTCCGTTGGCGAATGTGATTGATGACACACCATGGGGGGAGGGGGGGGAACAAGGTCAAGTCTGGGCCGTAAATTACATGGGGTCAGAGTTGGTTTCACTTGGAACATGCCGACATGGATTTCTTTTGAAGCTTGGCTCGAGGCTCATGATTTAATTAGGACATCTGTTGGAACCCTGACAGGTAAAGTTTGTGGCCTGTTGCCCCTCATGGGCATCGTCAGCTTACCAGACTCCTCTGGGCCAACCATGGACTGCGCCCGTGAACCCAGATATGACGTTCTTTTCTTTGCTACTGGTACTTCTTCTATGCTTGGAGGACTTGGTTTCTCTTTGGCCAGATGGGCTTTCTGGAGCTTGGTAGCCTCACGGAAGGCCATCTCAACCCGAATGTAGTTTTCCTGGATATCGTAGAAAAGTCCTAAAAGGAAAGGTAGGAAAAGAAAAAGGAAGATTTCCCTCAGGAAATAATGACAGTGTTATTGAAAGAGGCATAGGAACATCAGGGTTATCAGGTTCTTTGGTATCCACCTAAAATAGAGATCATTCTTTTTATACGGCTGTGGCCAGGGGGGCCTTTTATCAGGTTTGTCTGATCCGCCAGTTGTGTCCCTTTCTGAACCGGAATGCCCTGCGCATGGTCACTCATGCCTTCATCACCTCCTAGCTGGACTACTGTAATGAAAGGAGCCTGAGTAGCGTAGGGGGCTAATGCCTCCTACTAAAGGCAGCAATTAACATTCAGCTGCCTGTAATTCTGTGAGTTCAATCCTAGCCAGGCTCAAGGTTGACTCAGCCTTCCATCCTTTCTAAGGTGGGTAAATTGAGGACCCAGTTTGTGGGGGCAATAAGCTGACTTTGTATAAATATATACAAAAGTATGAAGGCTGTTGCTTAATGCATTGTAAGCTGCCTTGAGTCTACGGAGAAGGGCGGCATATAAATCAAATTAAAAAAAAATGCTCTCTACATGGGGCTCCTCCTGAAGAGCACCTGGAGGCTCCAACTGGTCCAGAATGAGGCCGCGCGGGTGATTATGTAACACCTCTCCTGCGCAAGCTGCACTGGCTTCCAGTGGTCTTCCGAGTTCAATTCAAGGTGTTGGTTACCACCTTTAAAGCGCTCCATGATTTAGGACCTGGGTATTTACGACCGCCTTCGGCCACCAATAGCCTCCCACCGACCAGTTCACTCTCACAGAGAGGGACTCCTCAGGGTGCCGTCAGTCCAATTATGCTGACTGGTGACCCCCAGGGGGAGACCCTTCTCTGTGGGGGCTCCCGCCCTTTGGAATGAATTGTCCCCGGAGATACGTAACATCTCCGACCTTCGTGCTTTCCGCCGTGCCCTCAAGACCCTGATGTTCCAACAGGCGGGGCTGACCATTTAAACGATTTTTAATTAGATATTTTAATTTTCGGTTTTTAATTTAAGCCGGCCAAATTGTATAATAATTTTAATCTTAATTTTATGATGTCTCTGTGTTTATGTTTTTATCTTGGCTGTACACGGCCCTGAGTCCTACGGGAGAAGGGCGGTATAGAAATATAATAAATAAATAAATAAAAATATTTATTTAATAGATTGATGAACCTCCTTTATTCTATGCGCCTCAAAACAATGTACTTGCCTTTTGTTTTCCCAAGGACAACCTGATGGGGTGGCTTGGGCTGAGAGAGAAGAACTGACCCAAAGTCAGCCAGCTGCTCTTCATGGCTAAGGCGGGACTAGAACTCACCATCTCCTGGGGATTGGCCCAAAGTCACTCAGCTGATTTTCATGGATGAGGGGTGGGGGCAGAGGGTGCGGGGGGAGTTTGACGCATGCGCCATGTGGCGTTTTTGGGCCCAGGCGGCTGCAGGGAGGCCTGCTAGGCAAAAAACAAGGGGCATGTGGGGGGTGTCACACATGCATGTGCGAGGGGCTGCATTCAGATCATGCGCGCATGCGCAGGGGCGCACATTGCATTATGGGTGCTGGCACGCGTGCCCACTTTCAGCGCATGCTGAGAAAAAGTTTAGCCATCACTGTTGTAGACTATGCAAAAAGCGTGCCGAGTACTGCTGGCGTCCACACTCTGAATTTCCAAATCTTCCAGGTTAAATTAGCCAGATTCGTACCTAACATCGTCCAGGCCACGACGCTGCTCGGCTCCACGCAGGTGGCGTCCTCAAAAAAGACTTCAGCCTCTTCGTAATTCTGCAGCATCACAGCCATGATCCCACACAACAGGACACTGAAGAGACAAGAAACGACGAATCAAAGGAAGGCCCTTCCACTGTAAGGACAATCCTCCACATCTCATCATGGGGTTGTTCCTATCACAGTATATAGTTTGGAGAGCTCCTAAAGCACAGTTATTTGGAAAAAGAATCCAATCAGTTTGAAATTTACAATGACCATGATAATGATTTCTCACTGTTGTTGTATGTACACTGAGAGCTTATGCACGGGAGACAAATTCCTTGTGTGTCGAATCACACTTGGCCAGTAAGAAAGTCCAGTGGCCTCCTGAAAAAGCACCTTGGGGACAACCGTGACCGGGATGACTGAGAATCTCTACAGACTTTGAGCTATGCATTTTGGGATGAACAACCTTGGAATGGTGTGGGAGTAGGAAGGGATTTCCAGAGGAAAAGAAATGCAGACTACAGGAACCATTTGCACCACTCAGGTGTCCCTGAGGACACAGATAAACCTCCAAGTATTCAACGACCTTCTAAAAGGATGCAAATGACCAGGAATATAAATCCTTCCACTCCCCATTATCCTGTCAGAACTGAAGAAGCTTCTAGAATGAGAAGCGAAATGTTTTCACAAGAAATTCCAGTTGCCTCCTGAAAAAGCACCTTTGGGACAACTGTGATTTGGATGCCTGAGAATCTCTACAGACTTTTAGCTATAAAATTAGGGATGAACACCCTTGGAATGGTGTGGGAGTAGGAAGGGATTTCCAGACGAAAAAATTACAGACTACAGGAACCATTTGCACCACTCAGGTGACCCTGAGGACACAGATAAACCTCCAAGTGCTTCAAGGACCCTCTAAAAGGATGCAAATGACCAGCTGTCTGCAAGGAATATAAATCCTTCCACTTCACACCATCCTGTCAGAACTGAAGAAGCTTCTAGGATGAGAAGCAAAATGTCTTCAAAAAAAAAATCAGAAAGTCCTCCTGAAAAAGGGACAAACATGACCTGGATTACTGAGAATCTCTACAGACTTGGCCAATAAAGAATTCTAATTCTAATTCTTCTAATTCTAAATCAGCACTTATCGCCGCTTCATTATTTATACATACTGGGGAGTGAGCCTTACTCATGTCCAAGATGTATTTAAGAAGACTAGATAACCCCGTGACCTGTTAGGCCATCGCTTCAGAGCTATTTCCTAATCTGATTCCTTTAAAAATGGTTTAATTTATATTAAACTACTGTAATGTTACATAACTAACTAATGTAAGGATAGATATACAAATAGATGACAATGGGAAGGGAATAGATAGAAGGGAAAAATTGAATTTGATTATGATTAAGATTAGAGATGAGAATAAAGGGTAATATTGGTTCTTTTTAAAAAAAAAACTAGATAAGGAATACATATGGCGAAAAGGAAATATAGAAATTGTAAACTTAATTGAAATGACTAAACATTGTTTAAATTTGTGAACCGGCCGAATAATCTGTTCAAAGAAAATACCTTGTATGTTTGCATGTGTGTTTGTCTAAAAAAAAATTAAAAAAAAAACTTTTATAAAATTAAAAAATGGCAGAGCTTCTAATGTACTGCCTTTGTTACAAAGCTTTTTTCAAAAATTGAGTGAGCTATTCCTCTGAATATCTGCGATTGAAAATAGCCCACGTTGAAACGCACAGCATAGTCCAACGTGAGGAACTGACCCCAGGAACATTCGACGACATTTTTGTAATGTCACAAAGTGCTTTGTAATGTTTCTGTCATAAAATGGTTTTTAAAAGTTGTCTGATTTAAAGGCCATAACGAGTCCTGGATTTTGGATTCTATCAATTGGCCCGTTTGAGGTGCCTTGGTTGAAAATGTTTTGCTCTCTGTTGTATCATCTTCAACCAATTAAAGGTTAACAGACCGAAAAGTTTTAGAACAAGAAGTCATGGGTGGAAACTCATCAAGGAGAGGAGCGACTTAGAACTAAGGAGAAATTTCCTGACTGTGAGAACAATGAATCAGTGGAACAACTTGCCTCCAGAAGTTGTGAATGCTCCAACACTGGAAGTTTTAAAGAAGATGTTGGATAACCATTTGTCTGAAGTGGTGTAGGGTTTCCTGCCTAGGCAGGGAGGTTGAATAGAAGACCTCCAAGGTCCCTTCCAACTCTGTGATTCTATTCTATATGTAGATATTTAGATAAGAAGAGACCTGCTAATCCAAAACTTCTAGTAAAGTGTTTCTCAACCTTTGTAGCTTGAAGATGGGTGGACTTCAACTCCCAGAATCCCCCAGCCAGCAGCGCTACCTGTACTCCTAAGAAATCTGGAGGGCGTTAGGTTGAAAAGGATGCCCAACACATGTGCAGCAGCTTACATCACAGTGTCTGCTGAGATGTACATATGTACATTACACTACGGGTGTAGAACTTATACACATACATATCGGGGTGAAATCCAGCAGGTTCTAACAGGTTCTGGCGTAATGGTAGCAGAAATTTTGAGTAGTTTGGAGAACTGGCAAATACCACCTCTGGCTGGCCCCAGAGTGGGGTGGGAATGGAGATTTTGCAATATCCTTCCCCAGGAATGGGGTGGGAATGGGAATTTTGCAATATCCTTCCCCCAGGAATGGGGTGGGAATGGGGATTTTGCGATATCCTTCCCCCAGGAGTGGGGAGGGAATGAGGATTTTGAAATATCTTTCCCCTGCAGTAGGGTGGGAATGGAGATTTTGCAGTATCCTTCCTCTGCCACACCTACCAAGCTACGCCCACAGAACTGGTAGTAAAAAAATTTGAATTTCACCACTGATACATATCCTGCATAAAAAAATATGTATCTCCCCTCCCCCACATATAAGTGTGAACTCTGCTAGCTACCTAGTTAATATCTCACCAGGTTAGCTCCAGAACTCTTGAAGAAGTGTTACCTGGGCAGGTGATTGGCATCCAGCCCGACCGCCTCACGGAAACATTCCTGGGCCTTGAGGTTGTCTTCAGTCAATAGGCAAAAAGCTCCATAATCCAACCAGCTCTGGATATCTTGGGGGTTTCGAGATAACCTCTGGAGACAGAAGGACCATCACCTAAGTTAGTATTCTGTTCGAAAGGTTTGAATGGAAAGATCTGAAGATCAAAAATAGCAAGAGCAAGAACACTTGACTTATATACCGCTTTACAGTGCTTTACCGCTCTTTCTAAGCGGTTTACAGAGTCAGCCTCTTGCCCCCAATAATCTGGGTCCTCATTTTACCGAATTGGGAAGGATGGATGGCGGAGTCAACCTTGAGCTGGTCAGGATTGAACTCCTGGCAGCAGGCAGACTTTGCCTGCAATATTGCATTCTAACCATTGTGTGCCACTACAGCTAATCAGCAGTAGCAATTTATTTATTTATTTATTTATTTATTTATTAAATTTCTATACCGCCCTTCTCCTTCCGGACTCAGGGCGGTGAACAGCCAATTTAAAACCAATACAAATACAAAAAGTTAAAACATACTAAAACCAATATGAATTTAGGCTGAAATGTAAAACCAAATAAAACTCTAAAACTCTAAAAAATTTAAAAATAGTTTAAAAATAGGAGGGATCAGGCAAGTCCGGCAAGTTGGAAGAGATGAGTCTTCAGAGCCCGACGAAAAGTCCGGAGGTCAGCGATTGTCCTCAGATCTGGAGGGAGATCGTTCCAGAGGGTGGGAGCTACCACAGAGAAGGCTCTCCCCCTGGGGGTCGCCAGCCGGCACTGTCTGGCTGACGGCACCCTGAGGAGGCCCTCTCTGTGGGAGCGAACCGGCCGGTGGGAGGCAATAGGTGGCAGAAGGCGGTCCCGTAAGTACCCTGGTCCTAAGCCATGGAGCGCTTTAAAGGTGATTACCAACACCTTGAAACGCACCCGGAAGTCAACCGGCAACCAATGCAGCTCACGCAGGAGAGGTGTCACATGGGAGCGCCCTGTCGCTCCCATAATCCCCCGCGCGGCCGCATTCTGTACCAGCTGAAGCCTCCGGATGCATCCCAAGGGGAGCCCCATGTAGAGAGCATTACAGTAGTCCAAGCGAGACGTGACGAGCGCCTGAGTGACTGTGCGTAGGGAGTCCCGATCTAGAAAGGGCCGCAACTGGCGTATCAGGCGAACCTGATAAAAAGCTCCCCTGGCCACAGCTGTCGTATGCTCCTCTAAAGACAGCCGTGGGTCCAGGAGGGCGCCCAAGTTGCGCACCCTTTCCGTGGGGGCCAATGATTCGCCCCCAATAACCAACGATGGAGTCAGTTGGCTATATCGGGATGCCGGCAGCCACAGCCACTCGGTCTTGAAGGGGTTGAGTCGAAGCCTGTTTCTCCCCATCCAGACCCGCACAGCTTCAAGGCACTGGGACATCACTTCCACGGCATCGTTGGGGTGGTCTGGGGTGGAGATGTACAGCTGAGTATCATCAGCGTACTGATGGAATTCCACCCCAAAACCACGGATGATCTCACCCAGCGGCTTTACATAAATGTTGAACAGAAGGGGCGAGAGGACCGACCCTTGTGGCACCCCACACACTAGGCGCCTCGGGGTCGACCGCTGCCCCCCTGTCAACACCGATTGCGACCGGTCGGAGAGGTAGGAGGAGAACCACCGCAGAACGGTGCCCCCCACCCCCAATCCCTCCAACCGGCGCAACATGATACCATGGTCGATGGTATCAAAAGCCGCTGAGAGGTCTAACAGCACCAGGATAGAGGAGTACCCCCTACCCCGGGCCCTCCAGAGATCATCCACCAACGCGACCAATGCCGTTTCGGTGCTGTAACCAGACCTGAAGCCGGACTGGAGCGGGTCTAAATAGACAGCTTCATCCAGGTACCGGGGGAGCTGTCGCGCCACCACACTCTCAACAACCTTCGCTAAGAAGGGAAGGTTGGAGACAGGACGATAATTTGCCAAAACAGCTGGGTCCAGGGAGGGCTTCTTGAGGAGGGGCCTCACCACCGCCTCCTTCAAAGTGGCTGGTAGGGCACCCTCACTCAAAGAAGCATTTATAATCTCCTGGAGCCAGCCTCGTGTAACCTCCCGGGAGGCCAGCACCAACCAGGAGGGACACGGGTCCAATAAACATGTGGTGGCATTCAGTCTTCCCAGGATCCTGTCCACGTCCTCGGGAGCCACAGGATCGAACTCAGCCCAGATAACACTCTCAAGACTGGGCTCAGTCACCTCGCCCGAACTAACCCAGTCAGTGGCCAGCTCATCCCGAATCTGAGTTATTTTATCATCCAGATATTGAACAAAATCCTCAGCACGTCCCTGCAAGGGATCCTCCCGCGCTCCCAGATGAAGGAGGGAGCGGGTCACCCTAAACAGGGCGGCTGGGCGATTATCTGATGATGCGATAAGAGCGGCAAAATAGTTAGATTTCGCTGCTTTTATTGCCACTAAGTAAGTCTTAATATGAGCTCTTACTAGTGTCAAGTCAGATTCAGAGCGACTGGCCCTCCAACCGCTCTCTAGGCGTCTTTTCCGGCGCTTCATCTCCCTCAGCTCCTCGGTAAACCAAGGAGATAAGTGAGTTCGGCGCCGGGTCAGAGGCCGCAAAGGCGCGACTCGGTCCAAGGCCCCACCAGCTGCCCTATCCCAAGCAGCCACCAGGTCCTCAGCCGAGTCGCGTGTTAGTGTCTCAGGAAATGGCCCAAGCTCCGTCTGGAACCTATCAGGATCCATCAGGCGCCTGGGGCGGAACCACCTAGTTGGTTCCGCCTCCCTGCGGTGGGGTGCAGCGGTCAGAAAGTCGAGTCGAAGGAGCGAGTGGTCAGTCCATGACAAGGGTTCCACACCTATATCCCCAATATCATGACCACTCAACCACTGACCAGAGACAAAAACTAAGTCCAGGGTGTGTCCACCAATGTGGGTCGGGCCCTGAATTACCTGGGTCAGGTCCATGGCCGTCATGGAAGCCATGAACTCCCGAGCCATCTCAGATGTTTCACCGATAGATGGCAGGTTGAAATCCCCCATAACTATAAGCTTGGGGGTATCAACCGCCACCTCGGCTATAACATTGAGAAGCTCGGGCAGGGTCGTTGCCACGTGGTAGGGAGCCAGGTACGTGACTAACAGACCCATCTGCCCACCAGGACCCCATCTCACAAAGGTGGACTCACACCCGGCTGTCTGAGGTACAGTGGCCTCCCTCGGACCCAGACCTTCGTTAATAATGACCGCTACTCCCCCACCCCTGCCCTGGACTCTCGGCTGGTGGAATGCAAGGAAACCCGGTGGGCACATCTCCACGAGGGGAACCCCCCCTCGTGGCCCAACCAGGTCTCGGTGATACCAGCCAGGTCCGCACCCCCCTCTTGAAGAAGGTCACATATGAGAGGGGCTTTATTTACAACGGACCTCGCATTGCATAACAGCAGCCGGAGCCCCGGGTCCTGAGGCTCTGGACAACCCGGGGAACGGGAATAGCTCTGGGGACCGGGGCAAGCAATCGCTCGAAGGCAGCGAGTGCGTGCCCCCACCACACGATATGGTCCCCTGCTCTCGCCATATCTGCCCCTCCCACATAGCGTATTTATCACACGACCCTCAGCAGAGGGCTCAGTAAGAGCCCTCTTACCTCCAGAAACTAGACCCCCAATGGCATCCGAGACTACCTGGCCTGTCCCTTCCCCCCCTAAGTATTCCCCCAAACCCACACCCTCCCCCACCCCAGAACCCCCTAAAACACCAGTTAAAAAAGTCCTTAAAAAACCCCTCAGTCCCCGTTTTTTAACATGCCATATTACAGTATATAATTACAGTATAAAATGTTTCACAGTGCTTTACAGCCCTCTCTAAGGGCTTTATAGAGTAAGCCTGTGGCCCCCAACGATCTGGGTCCTTGTTTTATCCACTTCAGAAGGATTCTAAGAACTGAACCACTGGCAGTCGGCAGAATTAGCCTGCAATACTGCATTCTAACCACTGGGTCACCACGGCTCAATAGGATATCAACTTCCGAATACAATAAATTGTTTTTTGACTTTATTTGAGCTTTTACGTTTCCCTAGTATACGCATGTTCCAGGAATTCTTGAATAAGAATCAATCGGGACCAAGGGTGTCCAACTGTGGCAACTTTTAAGATAGGTGGACTGTCAGGGTTCCAAGTAACACTCTCAACGAAATCAAATTCCAAGGCTTGAAGTTCCTCAAAGCTAACTTTTATTAGAGATGTCATATTGACACAGTATGAAAGCTTCTGGGTTTTCCACACCCACAAGAAAGTTCAAGACCTTGCCCATATCTCCCACATGTCCATCCAGCTCCAATCAGTTCTTTCCCCAACAGAAGACATCCTCCAATTTCTTCTTTGCACAGCTGCCGGACCCCATGGCCTTGAACTTCTCTTAGAGAAGTTTGTTATGGCTATCTCTACTTCACTCATGCAATCCCCCCTCCCAACTTCCCACGGTATGATTGTGGCAGGCCTGGATTCTCAAGGCACACAGGTATTATGGCTTCCAGGCATGACAGGGACGTCAACTCCCCAGCCAGCCTTCCACTGAAAGAGAAAGGACTACGGCATCTGAATGCGTCCAATTCTTTAAAAAATGTGCTCTGGGAGCTTGATGGCTTTCCTGCAGATGTTTCATTACCCAACGATAGTCTTGATGGCGTTACCTAGAGTGGGCAAGAAAACCACCCAAGCTCACAGAGCACCAAGGACCCCCTATTTCAACCCTGAGTTATATGAGTTCTTCTTGATCAGGAAAACTCATTTTTCCCACAGTTTGGGAAAAGATTTGCTTGGAAAGGAGGAGGAGGAGTTCCCTTACCTCCTGATAGTAAGTTGATGCCAAACCGTACTCTCCGTTGACTTGGGCCTCTCGAGCAAACAGCTGGAGCTGCTCCAAGGTGGTATATACAGGAGGAGGAGGACTTGGAGTCTGGAGGGACAGCACCTGGTCAGGGCAAGGGAGTAACAGATTTAACAGATTCAGAGAGTTGGAAGGGACCTTGGAGGTCATCTAATCCAACCCCCCATCCAAACAGGAGACCCTACACCATTTCTGACAGATGGCAGTCCAGCCTCTTCTTGAAAGCTTCCAGGGATGAAGCTCCCACAACTTCCGAAGGCAACTTCTGTTCCATGGGTTGATTGCTCTCACTGTCAGAAAATTCCTCCTTATTTCTAGGTTGAATCTCTCCTTGATCAGTTTCCATCCATTGTTCCTTGTCTGTCTTGTGGATGCTTTAGGCTGGAGAATAGCTTGACCCCTTTTCTCTCTGTGGCAGCCCCTCAAATATTGGAAGACTGCTATCCTGTCACCCCTGGTCCTTCTCTTCACTAGACTAGCCATGCCCAGTTCCTGCAACTGTTTATCCTATGTTTTAGCCTCCAGTCCCCTCATCATCCTGGTTGCTCTTCTCTGCACTCTTTCTAGAGTCTCAACATCTTTTTTATAGTGTGGTGACCAAAACTGGATGCATTATTCTAAGTCTAGTCTTACTGAAGCTTTATAGAATAGGCTTTATAGAATAATGATAAATTATAATAAATAAATTATAAATAATAATTAATAGGCTTTATAGAATAATGAACATGCCACTCAGTTAAAGGAGGGCTCAACTCAGCACTTGGCAATATCTATTCAAGCAGAGGTCATCCTCGACTTATAAACTATTCATTTAGTGACCGTTTGAGGTTATAAAGGCAGAGAAAAAGTGGCTTCTGACTGAAAGTCTATGGAGATTCTCAGTCGGCCAGGTCATGATTGTCCCAAAGGTGCTTTTTTTCAAAAGGCAACTGGATTTTTTTGTTTTTCCTTTGAAGACGTTTTGCTCCTCATCCAAGAAGCTTCTTCAACTCTGACTGGATGGTAGGTGTTAGGATATGGTGTGAGCCTAACAGGTTGTCCAGGCAATATATGTGTTCTGTGACTTTAACATGGATATGTATTATATGACTTTAAGTTTTACTGCTGAATCATTGTAATGCTGAGTCATGCTGTAATTAGATAATCACTAGTTGTAAACGTATTTAAGAAGGGATCTGTAATGTAGTCAGTTGATGATATGCTACCATTGTGTGAGGAGTTGCTATCATTGTGCTATCATTGTGGGTGGATCTGCTACCATTGTGGTTTGTGTACCAGAGTGAACTTGTTATTCTAACCAACTACTGTTTGTATGGTAAGAAGATTTTTGTATCACTGGACTGATTTAACTGACAAAGACTTGGATTGTTTAAAAGGCTATGAGATTGTTTTTTCACTATAAAGTAAACTTTTGATAAACCAGTTGGCACATCTCTTATTCATTGCTCTCAGCAACGTTTCCTCTGTGTTCTACACTCTGCTGGTTGGTAACACAACAACAATATCCTTAACAGTGGGGAATGGAAGGATTTATATGCCTTGCAGACAGTTGGACATTTGCATTCTTTTAGAGAGTCATTGAGGCCACTTGGAGGTTATTTGTGTCCTCAAGGTCACCTGAGTCATGCAAATGGGTGTGGAGCCTTCTTGGCTACAGGATGTTTTCTGCCATGTGTCCCTTATAAATCCTTCCACTCCCCACTTTCCAGCCAGAGCTGACCAAGCTTCGTGGATGAAAAATGGAATGTCTTCAAAGTGACTTAGGACCGTTTTCCACGCTTACAACCATTGCAGCATCCCCATGGTCTCGTGATCAAAATTCAGATGCTTGGCGAGTGATTCATATTTATGACGGCTTCAGTGTCCCGGGGTCGTGTGATTCTCTTTTGCAACCTTCTGACGAACTAAGTCAATGGGTAAACCAAACTCACTTAACAAACCGTGTTCCTAACATAATTGCAATCACTTCACAATTATGGCAAGACAGGTCATAAAATGGGGCAGAAACTCACTTAACAAACGTCTCTCTTTGTTTTGACCCAGCCTTAGCAGAAACAAGAAGCAGACTGCTTGCCCCGAAAAACCCCTCTTTCTTTATCTCCTGTGAATTCATGGCATTCACACACCGAAAAGTCCAATCCTTCAAAGAGTTAACTGCAGTAACGGACCTTATCAGTTCTTTGAGATAATTGCCAGGCCGGGAGCTTCCAGCCGCAAAGATGTAAATTAAGTTCTGGCAAGCGGTTTCTATGGCACAAACTGAAATCCGAACGGTTGTCTCCTACAACCACCACTCCCTTTTCCTTCTATTTATTTCCCCCTCCAGAGAGGGGCCATTCAGCATCCACGTGTGCTTTGCTTCCCGAGTCGACTCCTTGTCCTCCGTTGTTCTCCTCTCCTAACAGCTCTGCGTATCTGGAACAGACTGTTCTGCCCCAGCTATGGACCCCAAAGAACGCAGCACACATAAAGTCCGTTCAAACCTTAGTTTACTAAATAAACCACTTTTTTACAACAACGGCTGTTAATTAACTGCATTAACAACCGCCAAGAATTCAAAGAATAATACTGAAAGCTTACTGTGGTTGGCAGAATGCCCAGAAGCAATTTGAAGGAAGCTGATAAGATAAGCAAGACAAGACACGAAAGTATGTGAACGAAGTTGTTCCCTGCAAATTGCTTCAGTCGGTGTTCCTCCTTAAATAGGCTATTAGCCCCAAGCCTTAGTCTCGAGGAGACCTCCTCCTCAGGAGCCACTCCTGCCTTTTGGCAGCTCTGCGCACTCTTGCATCGAGAAGAGGCTCCTTCTCTTTTTCACTTAAGGGAGCTTCTGGAGGTTCTGAAGGCCCTGGCTGAATCTGGCACCACATCTTCTCCAGCCTCCTCATTGTTCGATTCGAGTACCAGCTGCACAGGCTGCTGGTGCAGCACCACACCAGCCTCCTCGCTGTCAGAATCAGCTACTAGCTGCACAGGCTGCTGACAGGGCACAACACAGGCCCCAGCTGTTCTTCCTCCTCATTCATCTCAGCTTCCAGAGGCAGTTGCCTCTTTGCTGGCTGGGAAATTGTGTGGATGTTTGGGTGGTTTAGGGATGGGGAATGTGTGATGGGTGGGGGTGGGGGTGTTCAGGGATTGTTATGTGTGTTGGACCTGGTCTTTGGGTGTTAAGTGAATTTTGTTGCATGGGTATACTGTGTATATACATACAATGACAAAGTTATTATATTATATTATTAAATGTCGGACGGCCCTGGCTCTGCTTCCGATGCAGAGCATCCATCAGAGCCTTCCTCAGACTCCAGAACTGGCCCAAGTTCCTCTCCAACCTCCTCATTGTCTGAGTCTGCCACCAGCTTTGCTGGCAGCTGATGGGCCACAACACTCTTAGCCACAGAAATGCTGGAGTCAACTGTGGTTGTAAGTCAAGGAGTACCTGTATAGGCAGTCTTCTTAAACTTTCACCATCAGCATGTGGGACACAGACCGCTCTGTTGCAAGCCAAAAGCTGGATTAAACCATCTTGCACCACCACCACCCCTATCATGACTCTTCCCTTGGTGTGCCTGACATAGATCACCCAACAAACTCAACAGTAAAAGGAGGGAGAGCTTTGCTCTTCCGAAGCTCACCTGATTCAAGGCAACGTGCATCTGATCCATCAGGTAGACGTATAACTCACTAAGGAAAGCTTGGAGTTGGTCCAGAGTTTCAAAGGCGGTTGTTTTCAAGTACTTCTCCCGCACAATTTTCACAACTGCGTGCTGCAAGGAAGAGAAAGACTTAATCCCAAGGACCCCACACATCCGGAAGGGAAGGAGAGACTAATTTATGAGATGTAAGATTCCATTGCCTGGTAGATCACTACAGATCTAAAGAAAGGGGGAGTCAGACCTGCCATCACTTAAACCTCTAAACAGAAACGATCCTTGGCTCCATTTGTTGAGAAAGATATAATTTGATTAGGAGCCAAGTATATTGCAGGGTTGCAATGCCAGAACTGAGAATCGAGGGCCAAAATTCTTAATTACAACTTTTTCCTCCCTTAACTGTCTCCCATCGCTGCCCGCCCATGACCAATCAGGTTCAAGGAAGATAATTTTAGAACAGCCACTTCAAACATAGGTTGATATGCAGCTGCTTTTTTTCCCCAGCTGGTCGACCTTGAAGCAGCATCTTGGGAAGATACAGAAGTTACTTTTGTTTTCCCCCAAGCATCCCCCCATCTCCAGAGTTCATGGCAGACTGTCACCCGCATGGTAGCGAAGCACACGCAAGTGTAAGGTGGCAGCTGACAGGAGGCTTCTGAAATGCTAAAAGAAGAGTCCCACGAGGAGAAAATGTGACACTTCAACGTGTCATTCCACCCTCCACACTCAAACGTCATTTTTGCAAAGAGAGAGACGCATCGTGACAGAAATACCTTGAGTTGCTCCTTAAAGGCAAAATATTTCCCCGAGGTGTTCAGCTCATAGTTGAGTTGACATTTCTGGTCTTCCAGGATCTGAGAATCAACCACAAGCCCTTGGACAACCTGCCTTCCAAAGAGCTCATGATACTCATCTAGGATGGAGGCAGCAATGCTGGTGATCTGCGTGTGGTAATCTTCGACGGCCTAAGGAAATCAAGAAGCCAGGAAAACTTTCAAGTGGTCAGAAATCATTTCTCCATGAGAAGGTGGCGTACACTCCTGGCAAACGCTCTTGGTCGCTATTCTCCACTGCTTGAGCTGTCATGCCCCAACCATCAAATCTAGAACAAGCTCATCCTTGCATATCTAGGGACAAAGAGCTTCTAGGGTACCAACAGGAGAGGGTATTGGTAGCTGAGGGTGGGGTCCTTGGTGCTCTCTGAGCGTGGTGCTTTTCTTGGTGACGTTTCATTACCAAACCTGGTTATCACTTATAAAGCCCTTCATGTCCTAGGCCCGGATTATTTGTTGGATTCCCTGCAGCCAGCGACAATCCCCAATCACCCGGTGCGTTCCCACAGACAGGGCCTCCTCAGGGTGCCGTTGGCCAGACAGTGTTGGCTGGCGACCCGCAGAGGGAGAGCTTTCTCTGTGTGCACCCACCCTCTGGAACCAACTTCCTTTGGAGCTCCGGATGGCTCCTGACCTTCGCTTGTTCCGCCGCGATTTGAAGACCTGGTTGTTTCGCAGTTTGGACTGACGGGGATTTCTTCATTAATTTTAACTGTTTTAAATCTGATTTTTTTTTTATTGAAAAAGTTTTACAATACAAAATTTTTCCATTTTTTCCCTCAACCCCCCCTTCCCCCCAAACTTTCCCCCCACCCCAACCCCATATCCCCCCCATCCCCCCCTTGGCTTCCGTTACAAATTAAAAAAGAACAAATACATATAACAAAATAATATAACAAATAAACCTATAAGTAATAAAATTTTTCTAAAATTAACAAAATTATAATAAAAAAACTAATAATAATAAGATTTACCTCATTTATCAACCATCAATATTCATTTATCAATCAATACCATATTTATAATATTTAAGCCCAATTAAAAGATATCATGCCTTTCTCTAATCCATTGATATTAATAATTATATACCTAAATCAATCCCCCTAATAATAAAATACAATATATCACATCCATATCCATATCAAATAATTTTATCCCAGCTACACCCATCAACTAAAAAGCAAAAGCATAAAACATTTCTCTATTCTAAATCTGAATGTTAATTCTCACTGTTTTAATGAGGGATTATGCATTTTTATCGTTGTGAGCTGTCCTGAGTCTTTGGAGATAGGGCGGTAAATAAATAAATAAATAAATAAATAAATAAATAAATAAATAAATAAATAAATAAATAAATAAACAAACAAACAAACAAACAAACAAATAAATAAATAAACCTGGCTAGTACTGATGATGTTACCTAGTATGGTAATGAAACGTCAGCAAGAAAACCATTGAGTTCAGACAGCAACAAGGACCCCTTGGCTTCTAGTGGTGGCTCTGATGGATGCTCTGATGGATGCTCTGTGTCAGAAGCAGAGATGGAGACAGGGCCGCCTGACATTTCCCAGCCATCAGAGAGGCAGCTGCCTTTGGAGGCGGAGATAAGTGGGGAGGAAAAACAGCTGGGGCCTGTTCCAGATGTGTGTATGCACAGAGCAGTTAGGAGAGGAGAACAATGGAGGACAAGGAGTTGACTCGGGAAGCAAGGCACACATGGATGCTGAATGGCCCCTCCCTGGCTGGGGAATAAATAGAAGCAAAGGTGGTTGTAGGAGACAACCGTTCGGATTTCTGAAGATTTGGCTCATGGTGTTTCGTGCCTCAGAGACTGCTTGCCAGAACTTAATTTACAGCTTTGCAGCTGGAAGCTCCCGGCCTGGCAATTATCTCAAGGACTGAGTACCAGGCATGAGGTCAATAGCACATGCTGGATGTGGCTTATGGGTAAGATTCTATGGTTGGCTAGATGTTTCTGAAGGGGACGAAAGGGTGATACAGCAGTGAACCATCGTCATTGGTGAATTCTGGCTGGCAAATCTTTCCAGATAAAGGAGAGACCCAGAGATTGCCAGCCCCCAGTTCCCTGCATCCCAGATTGCTACTCCTTTCTTTTTTGCTTTCCCTTTTTCTCTTATCTTGAACTTCAAAAGTTTTTTGTTTTTATTCTGTGGAAAAACGTCTCTAAAATATTATATCTATATATTGCAGCATCAGTCTGATTTGTTGGGTGACCTTTTCAGTCTCACTTTCATATTTATCTGCATGTGAGAGAATAAACTCTGGTTGAGGAATTGGCAAACTTGGTTTCAGTACTGATCAAAGCCAGCAAATTGGCAAGCTGGCTGGGGAATTCTAGGACTTGAAGCAGTGATGAAATCCAAATTTTTTTACCAGCGGTTCTGTGGGCGCGGCTTGGTGGGTGTGGCTTGGTGGGCGTGGCAGGGGAAGGATACTGCCAAACCCCCATTCCCACCCCACTCCTGGGAGAAGGATACTGCAAAATCCCCATTCCTCCCCACTCCTGGGAGTTGGATACTGCAAAATCTCCATTCCCACCCCACTCCCGGGCCAGCCAGAGGTCGTATTTGCCGGTTCTCTGAACTACTCAAAATTTCCGCTACCGGTTCTCCAGAATCTGTCAGAACCTGCTGGATTTCTCCCCCTGACTTGAAGTCCACATCTCTTAAAGTTGTCAAGGACACGAATTGGAGGGGGGGAGATTTCATATGAAAATGAAGAGTCTCATTAATGTGATGTTAGAACTGCCTTCCAGGGAATCTCAGCTTTATTATTATTTATTATTGTTTTTAAATTTAAGACGTTTCTAGCCCCTAAGGTTTTAAAAACACGCTTGGAAGCAGACATAACAAACAACGTCTAATTGAAATCCCAGAAACTAGACCACGGACGGGGACACTATTCTTAGCTCTCCTACAAGGAATGCAAATAATTTACGCACAATAGGAAAAATCTGGCACATCGGAACAATTTCTTCAGGCTGCACAGTGGTCTGTTCTCGATACAAAAACTAGACCAGAATGGCAAAAATTTTCTTTTTTAAAAAAAATGCAGAAGGAAAACTACTCAGTAGGCTTCATTCCGTACCTTCATGGCTCCTGCAGTCCTTCGAGGGAGCGGAGGGTGTGGAGGAATCATCTCTTTCACTCTGAAAGTGTTGGAGTAAAGGACAAATTGGAGATGGTTTTGATAACCTGACCATTCATTTTGCTAACCCAGTCATGGTTTACTTTGAAGTCCGTTCTATGAAACTTAAGAAGATCAGCTTGCAGAATGAACACGCAAAGGATTGCGCGTTCACATTGTCTCAACCTGGGATACGTGTCTATGGGGATCCTCAGTCATCCAGGTCATGGTTGTCCCCAGGGTGTTTTTTCAAGAGGCAACTGGACTTTCTCGGGTTTTTCTTCTTTTTATGATTTATTTGTCAAGTACTTATTAGATAATATATATATTAGTATAAGCATGAATTGAATACATAAAATGAATACAAATAAAGGGAACATTAGGACAAGGACAGAAGGCACATTGGTGCTTTTATGCACACCCCTTACAGGCCTCTTAGGAATGGGGTGAGGTCCAGAGTAGACAGTCTAAGGTTAAAATTTTGGGGGTTTGGGGAAGAAACCACAGAGTCAGGTAGTGCATTACAGGCCTTGACCACTCTGTTGCTGAAGTCGTATTTTCTGCAATCAAGTTTGGAACGGTTCACTTTAGGTTTGTATCTATTGTGTGCTCATGTATTGTTGCGGTTGAAGCTGAAAGCTAGTCATTGACAGTTAGGATGTTGTAGGAGATAATTTTTTGATATATGCTTAGGTCAGATCGAAGGCGGTGAAGTTCTAAATTGTCTAAGCCCAGAATTTCAAGTCTGGTGGCATAAGGTATTTTGTTGCCAGCAAATAAAATACTCCCCCCCCCCCCGAATACGTTTCGCTTCTTATCCAAGAAGCCTCTTCAGTTCTGAAGGAGTTTCTCGGATGAGAAGCGAAATGTCTTTTAAAAAAAGAAGAAGAAGAAAGTCCAGTTGCTTCTTGAAAAAGCACCTTTGGGACAACCTGGGATAAGGTCTCCCCGCAGACATTTTTGTAGCAGGCTAATTTAGCTGAGTTTATAAGCTTCGTAGGTGCTCTCCAAGATCCTGAAATCTGCCTGGGCACAATGTACGGTTGGGTGACATTTTGTAGCAGGTTAATTTAGCCGAGTTTATAAGCTTTGAAGGTGCTCTCCAAGGTCCTGAAATCTGTCTGGGCACAATGTACGGTTGGGTGACCAACCTATCTTCCTGGGCTCATGATGAAATCAAAACTCAGTGAGACACACAACCTTTGTTGTGACTGATCTGGTCCAATATATGCTGTAGAATGAATGGGATAAGCATGGATAATGCTTTCCACTGACAGAGAATGAGCAGCACTACCAAAGATGCATAGAATCATAGGGCTGGGTGGGACCTAGGAGGTCTTCTAGTCCAACCCCACGCCTAAGGCAGGAATTCTTATATCACCCTGGACAAATGGTTGTCCAATCTTTCCTTGAAAACCTCCAGTGATGGAGTACCAACAACTCTGGGAGGCAAGCTGTTAGCCATTGATTAATCGTTCTCACTACCATGGGAGTATCAAAAACAGACTTTGACCCACGCCCACTTATATACATATACCTAGATATAAAACTCACCGGCTGGCAAGTTCCTCTGGCAGACGCTTGGGCACCAAAGCTCTATCCAGCATAAACTCTAACACAATAAAACTTCCATTTTCTACATATTGCTGGAAAAAAGAAAGGGGTTGATATTTTTTCAGGAGCATAGCCAACATCCTAGAATGTTTCCACGGACACACACATCACAAGCACCCCCAAATTTATCCCAAACACATTAGGTGTCAATTATGGGAATTTAAATCTAAACATCTAGATAACTAGCTAGGTTCATGTCAAGCCACTGCTGCAAGACACAGCAGAAGTAACTCAGTGATATGAGAGAGAAAAAGAGAAAGAGAGAGAGAAAGAAAGAAAGAAAGAAAGAAAGAAAGAAAGAAAGAAAGAAAGAAAGGGAGGAAGGGAGGAAGGAAGGAAGAGGCAGAGAAAGAAAGAATGAAAGAAAGAGGGGGAGGGAGAAAGGAAGGAAGGAAGAAGCAGAGAGAGAGAGAGAAAGTGGGGGGGGGAGAGAGGGAGGAATGCACATTGAGGATATTCAGAAGCACTCATTCAGCGTTTTCACGCAGTTCAAGATCCATCCTGATAGTCCAGGTGGAATCTACAAATAGTCTACATTTGATGTCTTTTTAAACACTGGCGTTACCTGTCCTTCCAAGTTCTGGCATAGAGAGAGGGCAGCCTCTACTGTGATCTCGGAGGTGTCCTTTTTTACAATATTGGAGGGCTGAAGAGGAAGCAAAAAAAAAAAAGGTCTTTTATTGGATATCATTTCAGAAAAGCTTCCTGTGGTGCTTTGAAATCTATTCTAACCTATTCTAGAGAGCCAGTTTGGTCTAGTTATGAAGGTGCTGGCCTAAAAACCGGGAGACAGCACAGCACAGGTGCTGTGAGTTCTAGTTTTGTGTTAGGCATGAAGGCTGGCTGAGTGACTTTGAGTAGAAGACTGGGAGTTCTAGTCCCACCTTAGACATGAAGGCTGGCTAAGTGACTGAGCCAATCAGCAGAAGACTGGGAGTTCTAGTCCTGCTTTAGGCATGAAGCTGGCTGGGTGACTTTGAGAATCACCAGAAGACTGGGAATTCTAGTCCTGCTTTAGGCATGAAGGCTGGCTGGGTGACTTTGAGAATTATCAGAAGACTGGGAGTTGTAGTCCCACCTTAGGCATGAAGGCTGGCTGGGTGACTCTGAGCCAATCACCAGAAACTGGGAGTTGTAGTCCCGCCTTAGGCATGAAGGCTGGCTGGGTGACTCTGAGCCAATTGGGAGGCTGTGAGTTCTAGTCCCGCCTTAAGCATGAAGGCTGGCCGGGTGACTGGAGACCCCTGTTCAAGAGGACTTGCACTTATTTTGTTGCCCTTCTCACCTTCCTCAGCATGAATTCTCGTTGCTTGTCATCTTTGATGTTTTTCCCAAGGACGCTTTTGGTGTGGGGACTGTACATTCCTATGGGCCCAAATTTATTAAGAATTGCCTGATGACCCACATCACGAAAAAGACTGAAGAGGCACTTGGTCTGAAACAAAAAGGGCACCAAGTGAGAATGAGGTTTCACTTTTATTGTACACCGCCAACAGACCCTCTCTGCGGGAAATGAACATAGAATAATAGTATATAGTAATATATACCGCTTCACAGTGCTTCACAACCCTCTCTAAGAGGTTTACAGAGTCAGCGTCTTGCCCCCAACAATCTGGGTCTTCGTTTACTAACCTCGGAAGGATGGAAAGTTGAGTCAACCTTGAGCCGGTCAGGATCGAATTCTTGACAGAGGGCAGAGTCAGCCTGCAATACCGTATTCTAACCACTGCACCACCAGAGGTCCTAATGCAACATCCGATCAGCTACAGCAATAGCAATAGCATTTAGACTTATATGCTGCTTCATAGTGCTTTTACAGCGCTCTCTAAGTGGTTTACAGAGTCAGCCTATTGTCCCCAACAATCTAGGTCCTCATTTTGCACACCTCGGAAGGATGGAAGGCTGAGTCAACCTTGAGCCGGTCAGGATCGAACTGCTGAACTGTTGGCAGCCAGCAGTCAACAGAACTAGCCTGCAGTTCTGCATTCTAGCCACTGTGCCACCATAGTTTTGTGGGTTGGAAGGGACCTTGAACCTTGGACCTTGGTACCACAGTCCTCTAGTCCAGCGTCCTGCTCAAGCAGGAGACGCTATACCCGTGATGGCGAACCTATGGCACGCGTGCCACAGGTGGCACATGGAGCCATATCTGTGGGCAAGCGAGCGTTGCCCTAGCTCAACTCCAGTGTGCATGTGTGTGCCGGCCAGCTGATTTTTGGGCCTTCAGGGCCCACTGGAAGTCGGAAAATGAGCCGTTTCTGGTCTCCGGAGGGCCTCCGGGGGTGGGGTGGGGAAGGCCGTTTTCACCCTCCCCAGGCTCCTAGAAAGGCTCTGGAGCCTCGGGAGAGCGAAAAACGGGACTTCCGCCTCCAGAGGCCCTCCAGGGGAGGGGAAGGGGGGGAAGGCTGCTTTTGCCCTCTCCAGGCTCCAAGAAAGCCTCTGGAGCTGGGCCCACTGTGCCATTGCGTGCCAAAAGTGGGGGGAGTGCAGCAAGGTTGTGCACATTGAATTACGGGTGTGGGCACGGGCGCGTGTTTGCCCCCCCCCCACGCACGACCCCCACTTTTGGCACGTGACGGCAAAAAGAGCCTGAGTAGCGTAGGGAGTAATGCCTCCTACAAAGGCAGCATTTAAGATCCAGCTGCTGCAATTATTTGTGAGTTCAATCCCAGGCAGGCTCAAGGTCGACTCAGCCTTCCATCCTTTATAAGGTGGGTAAATTGAGGACCCAGTTTGTTGGGGGCAATAAGCTGACTTTGTATAAATATAAATATACAAAAGTATGAAGCCTATTGCTTAACGCCCTGAGTCTCCGGAGAAGGGCGGCATATAAATCAAATTAAAAAAAAAAAAAAAAAGGTTAGCCATCACTGCGCAATCCAATCTCTTCTTAAAAGCCTCTAGCCATGGAGCAGCCACAACTCTGGGAGGCAAGTTGTTCCATTGATCAATCGTTCTTAGGAAATTTCTTACTTCCACATTGGATCTCTCTTTAAAGATCTTCCACCCATTATTTCTGATCTTGCTCTCTGGTTCCTTGGACGAGGTTCTCCCTTTTTCTCGATGACAGCCTCTCGTGCACTGGAAGGCTGCTATCGTTTCACTCTAGTCTTTCTTTTTCTTAGACTAGACCAGACTTATGGCTAGGGCAGGGATGGCAAACCTATGGCACGGGTGCCACAGATGACACACACAGCCCTCTCTGCGGGCACGCCAGCCTTCGCCCCAGCCCAGCTCCAAGTGTGCGCGCATGCCTTCTACCAGCCAGCTGGTCTTTGCGGTGGGGCGCATGCTAAGGATGCGCATGCACCTGGATAGGTAGGCAGGGCACATGCGTGGGGTGTGTGTGTGTGCAGGTTGATGCAGGAGGCGTTCCAGGCCCAAAAGGGGGGGTGGGGGGGTGGGCCTCGTGCAGCCCCCTGCACCGTTTTCGCTTCCAGGTTGGCGCAAGAGGCTTTCTGGGCCCAAAACGGGGTGTGGCACACCTCCTGCAGCCCCCCCCCCCCACCAAGCCCCGTTTTGGGCCTTGAAAACTTCCTGCACCAACCTGGAAGCCAAAATGAGTGCGGGGCGCATGGATGGGGGGTAGCACTCACATTGCATTTTGGGGGCTTGCTCATGTACGTGCTTTGGGCACTCGGCCCCGTCACTGGGCTAGGGCATCAGTGTCCTTTAATGCTGAAAATGATTCATTTTAAATACAACATTTCAAAAAAAAAATGATTTGTCCTTTAAAAATGATTCAAGGCCTGGAGATTGAAACACATGGAGAGCGCTTGCAGGAATAGGATAGGGCCAGTCTAGAGAAAAGAAGGACTAGGGGGGGACATGATAGCAGTCTTCCAGGATTTGAGGGGCTGCCACAGAGAAGAGGGGGTCAATCTGTTCTCCAAAGCTCCAGAAGACAGGACAAGAAACAATGGATGGAAACTAACCAAGGGGAGAAGCAACCTGAAATGGAAGAGAAACTTCCTAACAGGGAGGACAATTAACCAGTGGAACGGAAGTTGCCTTCAGAAGTTGTAGGTAATTCATCCCTGGAGGTTTTTAAGAAGAGATTGGACAACCACTTGTCTGAAATGGCGTAGGATCTCCTGCTTGAGCAGGGGGCTGGACTAGAAGACCTCCAAGGTCCCCTCCAGCTCTATGCTGATGGATTCTGCTCTAAGCCTCCCGGAAGCAAGATGGCAATAACCATTTCAAAGAAAAACCCAAAGCAAGAGAATCTCGACCGAACAACCACGCAAATGAAGCTGTTACCTTTTCAAACACTTCACTGTCGTGATAAGGAAAAACTCGGAATGCTCCCCGGATCCGCTTCACCCCTGGATACAGCAGAGGCACTAAGTTGACGTAAGCCACGCCGTGAAAGGAAATGGGATCTTCTTCTGTTCCAGCAATAGCTGCACCTCCCTAGGAAAGGACAGTGGAAATGATCATCTTCCCTGGGGGTAGTCAGAGCAGCCCACATGAAGTAGAGGTAGTTGAGTTATGGCCTTAATCAGAGCCGCATGTGGCTCTGTTAAGGATATTGTTGAGTTAACCAACCAGCAGAGTGTAGAGCACAGGAAAATGGTGCTGAGAGCAATGAATAAGATACAAACTGGTTTATCAAAGATTTCCTTTATAGTGAGAAAACAATCTCAGAGTCTTTAAGCAATCCACGTCTTTGCCAGTTAAATCAGTCCAGTGATACAAAAACTCTTCTTACCATACAAACAGTAGTTGGTTAGAATAGCAAGTTCACTCTGGTAAACAAACCACGAGGGTAGCAGATCCATCCACGATGATAGCAACTCCACACACAATGGTAGCATATCATCAACTGACTACATTTCAGTTCCCTTCTTAAATACGTTTACAATTAGTGATGATCTAATTAGGATATAATGACGCAACATCACAATGACTCAGCATTACTACTTAAAGTCATATAGTACATATTCATGTTAAAGTCACAGAACACATATATTGCCTGGACAACCTGTTGGGCTTACACCATATCCTAACAGGCTCTTTCATCCCTCTGCCATGGCTTCCTGTCACCGGTCAGCTCCACAATTAATAGGGCTTTTGGTTAGGACAGGTAGAGGAAAAAGGACGCTGCACTAGGAGACTTTATGGTGGGGGAACCAGACTTCCGGTCGGCTCCAGAATTGAATGGGGGGCTTCTGGTTAGGACCTTTGTGGCTCTTTGAGTGTTTAAGGTTGCTGACCCCTGGCCTTAATGGAGTCTGCTCAGCACTGTCGTAACCCGTAATGGTCATTTTTTAATCACTCGTGTGACTGATTTTACAATCTTTTTTTGCGGCACTCGTGAAGCAAATGGCATGGTGGTTAAGCCAGAGTTCTCCCAGAATTCTTCTTCTGGGCTTTGTGGACTGGCTTGGGGGAGTGGGGGCAGGAGCTCCATCTGCATGCATCCATGCTTGTCTGCTGCTCGCGCAGCACTTCACCCAGCACTTCCATGGCCCAGAACCAGAGGCTCAAGGCCCAGGAGTGGGTCGTGGCTTGAGGTTTGGGGGACCCCTGGGTTAAGCCAACCAGTAGGGGTTTTTCTGGCTAAACCAGAGTAAAATGTGGTCACGTGACTGTGGGATGCTGCAAACAGCTGTATTTCATCAGCTCAAGGCAGCAAACCTACTTAATACTGAAGTCCAGTTCCATGGCTGCAGGACAGGAAAAGCAACCATCAGAATTTTGAATCTGGGTCGTAACTTCAAATGGTCACCAAGCTACTGGGCCTAAGTCAAGGACCACCCGCAGTCAGAATCCCTTCTGTAGTATTTAAAAAGTCATCTCTCAGGGTTCTGACGGATGCCCTAATTAAATCATGAGCCTCGAGCCAAGCTTCAAAAGAAATCCAGTTATTTATTAGGAGTTTCATGTCAACACGTTCCAAGTGAAGCCAACTCTGACCCCCTGTAATTTATGGCCCAGGAGTGACCCTGTTTCCCCCTTCCCCCAGGGTGTATCATCAGTCACATTTGCCAACAGAACAATTTCGCAGGTTGTAAAGATCACTCCCCTCCGGCCACTATGGGTGACCCTGGGAGACAGCCTTGACAGCGAAATGTCTGGAATGTGTTTTTGTTTTTGGTTGCTGTGCTGCTTCGCCTTAGTTGCAAGTTTGTTTTCCCATCCCACTTGCCTATGGCAACTCAAGAGCAGGTCAGGGATGCTTTGCGAGTTGACATCATCTTTAGGTAGCACATGTAAAAACCACACCTAACTTTAATCCTAGCAAACTTACTTTTATAGTAAAGAGAGAGCCCAGAATTATGGTGAATGTGCTGGCCGTGAAATGAGAGTTGATGAATTCCAGTCCCCCCACATTGGAATGAAAGCTGGCTGTGTGACTTTGGGCCAATCACCAGGAGATGGTGAGCTCTAGTTCCACCTCAGCTATGAAAGCCAATTGGGTGATTGGGGCCAGTCCCTCCCTCTCAGCCCAACCCAGCTCACAGGGTTGTGGCAGTGAGAAAAACAGAAGGGAGGAGTAATTATGTTTGTTGTCTTGAGCTGATGAAATATTTTGTGAAAAGGAAAAAAATGGTGGGATTAAAACATAGCAGGGATGAGGATGAGGATGAGGATGAAGAACTAGCACCTTACCTTGTCTCCTTTGCCAGTTTTGACTTTCGTGGATGTGACCAGGGGCACTCTAGTAATTTCCACAGGCCAACAACGACAGTCGGCAATCCGCCTGCGGAAGCTGCCAAATGGGAAGGGACCAAGAGCAAACCGATTACAATCGTTTTGTAGTCTGATGCTCAAAAGAGCAGTTTGGACATTGTACCAACGCCACAAAAGTGAGAGCATACAGTGTGGGGAGAAATGGAGGAAGGAGTGTTTATTTATGTTCACCACCTTGTGTTGTTTATAAAAATAACAAGAGGTGGAATATAAATATTATTATTTATTATTATTAATTAATACATTTTTATACAGCCCTTCTCCCAAAGCCACAATAAAACAATAGGAAGTACAAAATTTAAAAGCAAGTTAAAACAGATTAAATATATTGGCCACCCCGGTTAAAAACCCACAGATTAAAAACACCCCATCCAAATTCTTATTAAGCCAGGCCAGCCTGTTGGAATAGCAGAGTCTTAAGGGCACGGCGAAAGGTACGCAGGTCAGGAATCGTACGTATCCCTGGGGACAGTTCATTTCAGAGGGCGGGTGCTCCCACAGAGAAGGCTCTCCCCTGGGTGTTGCTAGTCTACATTGTTTAACTGACAGCACCCCGAAGAGTCCCTCTCTGTGGGAGCGTGTTGGTCAGTGGGAGGCTATTGGTGGCAGAAGGTGATCCCGTAAGTATCTGGGTCCTAAGCCATGGAGCGCTTTAAAGATGGTAACCAACACCTTGAACTGCACCCGGAGGACCACTGGGAGCCAGTGCAGCTCGCGCAGGAGAGGTGTCACATGGGTGTGGCGAGTCGCTCCCATAATCACCCACACGGTTGCATTCTGGACCAGTTGGAGCCTCCGAATGCCCTTCAAGGGGAGCCCCATGTAGAGATAAATCAATCGGTTGAGTTTCTTGATGGACAAGCAAGCAGTAAATATGCAAAATGCATGACAAATACCAGTACAGGCAAGTTTGTTGTAATGAGGCTTATTAATATTTATGCAGAGCTTTAGCTCAAGGAACTCGTGAATAAACATATGGCAAATCAAAATCAGCTTCAGTTAGAGAATTTGGAGAAGGTGAATCAGGGGCATGAATTGAGGGTAAAATCACTAGGTCTCTGCTCTTAACTGCTTGACTCCCATAAACCATCCCATTAAGTTATGAATTGCTGGTGAATGACATGAGTTTTCTCACCATAGCACAGCTATAGGATCCAGGTAGCAACGCCTTTCCAAGTCCCATATGACCCGTTTCTTAATAGTTTCACCCTGAATCCTAGTTTCCCGTTCCTTTTAAAAAAGAGAGAGAGAGAGAGAAAGAGAGTAGGCCAACCATGGATAAATCCAAGAAAAGTTTCAGAAGAAAACAGAACGTTTAATTCAACTACATATGCTAATTTTGTGACCACTCAAGAAATAGTCAGGCACGGGAAGGGTTTTGTGGCTCCCGGTGTTTTCTTTTCTGTGGGAAATGGGTCCAAATGGCTCTTGGAGTGTTTAAGGTTACAGACCCCTGGACTAGGGAAAAAAATTAACACAACACAGGAGGAGGAGGAGGAGGAGGAGGAGGAGGAGGAGGAGGAGGAGGAGGAGGAGGAGGAGGAGGAGGAGGAGGAGGAGGAGAAAAGAACCCAGTCTGTTCACGTCTAGAATTTAAGAGATCAGGTAAATAGACTGGAACCATTTGTTGATGGACACGGGGAAAAAATTAACACCACACAGAAAAAGTATAAAGAAGAACAACTAATAGCAGGGACAATTTTTCTTCTGAAGGAGGAAGAACGTGAAGGGGCCACCGGGCCTTGGAGGAAGCTTGCCATCATCTGACCAGGCCTATTTTGCACAATGGAACTCACAATGGGATGAATACCATGACCATCCCAAATCTAGGCTCATCCTTGCCTGCTGGAGAAAAAGGACTCTAGGGAGAAAGAAGCCATTGGGTTGATCTAGTACAGCAGTTCCCACAGGCCCACAGGTAGATGGAACAGGTGGGCAATTGGGACACCACTGGTTGCAGATGTTCATTGGTATTGCCAAAGGTGAAGAGAGCTAGGAATTGTAGGTGACCAACAACCGGAGGACCACAACTCCCGTTCTAAGGAATCTACTTCTCCAGTTCTGCCATACTCACCTCTGGGGTATTCAGTTCTCCATCTTCCTCCTCAAAGGCCCCACCAACAATAAAAGCCTCTGGGATGTTCTGTCCTCCGGGAGCTAAAATGTTGGCAACTGGCCACTTCTTTGGCCGAGGCAGAGGTTCTCTCTCACCGCCAAGTTTCAGGGTCCCATTTTTGAACAGGAAGGGGCATTCTTTCTGGAAAGGTCCCAGGAAACATTTCTTGAATTCACACAGTTAAGAAGTCATTGATTCATTGACAAAGAGCTTAGCAGTTGCATTCTCAATTTCTGGGCATTTATATCTCGAAGGACCTGTCATGGACTATGAATGCTAACATGCTTGTGAAGAAGGCACAGAAGAGGCTGTACTTCCTGAGAATGCTCAGGAAGATCAATCTATCTCAGCATCTACTTCTGTCCTACTATCGCAGCACCATTGAGAGTGTCCTGACTTGCAGCATTCTTGCATGGTATGGGAGCAGCTCTGTAGTAGACAAAAAAGCTCTACAGAGAATCATTAACTGAATGATTCAAAACTGCCCAGAATGTCATTGGACTCCAGCTACCAGCCCAGGATGACATCTTCAAATCTCGCTGTTTGAGAAAGTTGCATAACATTCTCAGAGACTTTTCCCATCCTACTTACAATCTTTTTGGACTGTTGCCTTCTGGCAGAAGATACAGAACATTTAAAACTCGGACCACACGTTTTCTGAATAGTTTTTATCCCAGAGCTATCATTGCACTCAACAATGAACTAAAAGGTCACAATCAGTGAGCTGTTACTTGGCAATCAGCATTACTTGGTCTGTTGTGTGGATGTTTTGCTATTAGAATAGCAGTTACAGTATAAAGAAGAAAAGTGAAACATGTAGAAAAAACGAGATATACAAAAATTATCACCATAGAAAAAACAAGATATACAAAAATGATCCCCATGATCCCCACGATCCCCAATGATCCCCGGGAAGGATTTTGTGGCTCCCGATGTTTTCTTTTCTGCGGGAAATGGGTCCAAATGGCTCTTTGAGTGTTTAAGGTTGCTGGCCCCTAGTCTATGGAAAGACCAGGTTAGTAACACAATGCATGATTGTCTGAGATAGGCTAATGGGATTATTTCTTAACAAATACCCAACTCAAAAGCCAAATTCACAAAGCAGCAGAAAAAGCCTTGCCTCAAGATGGAGAAATTAGATCTATCAAGTAGAACCGGTGAAGGGTTCAAACCGGAATCTTGGAGCAACAAGATTCAACTTTTGACATCTCTTCGTGGCTCGATGTGGTTCCACTGGGGACCTGAAGCACATTCTACATATTGGACATGCTGATCATGAAAAGCAACATTTGCCAGACCAAAAGGCAAAGAAAAAAAAAAACAGACTTGGAGAAAAAAGGAATAAAAGGACATGGGATTTCACCAACTCACCTCACCAACTGCTGGCACCTGAAAGCCGACCATGTAATTATATTGGGGACCGGAGGGGATAAATGCCTCAGGGGCGGAATAGAGAGCTTCAACGGTCACTCTCAGCAGATTGCCTTCCGTCAGCTGATTTTGAGTCAGTAAGCTCTCCTGGACAGATACTAAGATATCGATGGAAGGCTGCAAAATCAGAGCAAAATTAAGATAGATGTAGCAAGTATACGAACTTGGAAAAAGGAGAGCAGGGCAACAAAGCCGGTAAGGGGCTTGGAAGCCAAATCTGGCAAGAAGTTAAGAGGAATTTGGGATGCTTAGCTTAAAGGAGATGTTTGACAAACTAAATATATAATAAATAATAATAAATACCTTGGGTTCTGGTCGGAGGGACTCCAGAGGAGAACCAGGCAATGGATACAGGGGAAGTGTTGCATTGAACGAACACAATCCTGCAGAGAAAAGAGGGAGGGTGTCAGGTCTGCCATCTTCGGAATATCTTACCTTGCTGGCGTCCTGCCATAAAACACAGGGGAGATGGGAGGAAGACGGGGAAACGGGGAAGGAAGTGAGAGGAGGACGACAGGAACTAGACGGGAACTTAATTCAATCTGGAATTAACCAGCTGATCAAGGATGGAGCCATGAGAACGGAATGTAAAACTCCCCCCCCCCAAAAGGGGCCAAACCTCAAAGCCATTTCCAAAACATTGAGGACGAATACTATTGGTCAAGGGGGGAGGACCAGAGAGATAGAAAAACTGTAGTCTTTGCAGGGTAATATTCAGATCCAGCTTTGCTTACACCTGACTTTAGTAAAAGAACCTTTGACTTCAAAGAATGGAGTCAAGGGTCTTTCTTTTCTAAATGTCCAGGTCGGGACAAGCCTGACATTGGGAACGGCCAGTGGTAAAATGTAAAATTTGTTACTATCGGTTCTGTGGGCGTGGCTTGGTGGGTGGGGGTAATGTGACTGGGTGGGCGTGGCCAACTTTTTTTTTTTTACTTTTAAAAGCAGTTTTTCTACAACCTCTTCGGCCGATAAGGTTGTAAAAGCTTTTAAAAGCTTCTGATGTTCAGGCAACTCAGCTGGGATCGTCAGAGCCTTTTAAAAGCATTTTTTCTACAACCTCTTTGGCTGAAGAGGTTTTTTTTTAAACTTTTTTTTAAAAGTAAAAAAAAAAGCCTCTGATGATCGCGTGGCTCAGCTGGGCATGGGGGGGTGGGGGTGGGGAGGGATTTTTGCTACCGGTTCTCCAAACTACCCCCCGCCATCGCTACCGGATCTGGCGATCCGATCCGATCCGATCCAGGAGCATTTCACCCCTGGGAACAGGGCAATTTGAGGCCATTGACAAAGAAATTTTTCATTTTGGAAGAAAGAAAAATGATTAGCCAAATTTCTTTAAACCCTGTTGAAATACTGACCGTTATCAAAGAGATGAGTCTGAGAGAATATGCATCATTACAACAAGGACATGAGGGTTGAGGATCTACACTCAGTTACTTGGAAGAGGGCCATTTCTGCACAGTGCAGGTTTCTTTTGTGCAAGAACCAAAACTGTTGACAGGCTGACTCTGGCTTGTCAAGGCCAAAGAACCAAGAATACATGAAGCTACTTCTGAGTAGCTTCTTTATTACTATTCACTGAGAGACAGAATCTTGCCGGATTAAAGCAATTATCTGCATAACTACAGTAGTGGCCCAAATTGTGGAAACCTTTTGGGAAAAGAGCCTGGTTTAGCTCTGCAGACTAAAGCACCGTAATTAACATCCAGCGGTCTGCAATTACACCAGTTCGAATCTCCCCAGGCTCAAGGTTGACTCAGCCTTCCATCCTTTCTAAAGTAGGTAAATTGAGGACCCAGTTTGTGGGGGCAATAAGCTGACTTTGTATAAACATACAAAAGGATGAAGGCTATTGCTTAACGCATTGTAAGCCACCCTGAGTCTTTGGAGAAGGGCGGCATATAAATCAAATTTTTTAAAAAAAAGTATTTTTGAGGTTTGATGGCTAATAACACCACTTTTTTGGGGGGGGGGATTTGAAGATAATCCTATTCCATTGCTGCAATAGCCAGGGAATAGCCCAGACCTTAACCCAATTGAAAGTCTATGGAGCCACCTAAAGAAACTTGTTAGTCAGAAGCGACCCAGCAATGAAACCCAGTTAATAGAAACAATCCTTCAATCTTGGTTTCACATGATAACATCTGCCGAACTCAAAGACTTGGTTCACTTCATGGGAAGACGTTGTAAGGCCATCATTTATGCTAAAGGTTACCCAACTAAGGATTCACTGACATGGGGATCATTTTTGTATATCTCCTTTTTTCTATGTGTTTCACTTTTCTTCTTTCTACTGTAACTGCTATTCTAATAGCAAATCCTTCATCAAAGTTATTGCATCACATTCATGATTAAATTATCTTTCCATCGATATATAATTTTATGGTACTACTCAGTGGTGGGATTCAAGTAATTTAACAACCGGTTCTCTGCCCTAATGATTTCTTCCAACAACCAGTTTGCTAAACTGCTCAGAAAGTTAACAACCGGTTCTCCCGAAGTGGTGCGAACTGGCTGAATCCCACCACTGGTACTACTCCCCCCAAAAGTGGTGTTATGAGCTAGTTTTGGAAAATACACTTTTCCCAAAAGGTTCCCACAATTTCGGCCACTACTGTATAGATGCACTCTGTGAACTAGTAGGGAGGGCCTGTCTTTGCCCTTTTCCTGCCTACCAGATAATCAATCCATCCTCCACCTCCTCTTTGCTCTATGCAACTCCAGACTACATCCCACCGCAAGGTTTATTCTTAAACCCACCTTGCAGGAGAGGGAGAAGGCCCGCCACGGCCTGTCCGAGAGACACCACTTTTTCATCTTTTTGCTTCTTCTCCTTTGGCAGAACTTCGATCACAGTGACTGGGAAACCAAGCATAAAAACCACTATATCATTTCACAGTCTGGTTGCTTTTCAGGAGATACAGTATTGTAACCTCTTCACTACTGACTCACTCCTGTCATCCAACCATTGAGGTAGGCTACGATTTGTTTTAACTGTAATCTTTGAAGGGCCGCAGTGGCGCAGTAGTTAGAGTGCAGTACTGCAGGCTACTTCTGCTGACTGCTGACTGCCAGCAGTTTGGCAGTTCGAATCTCTCAAGGTTGACTGAGCCTTCCATCTTTCCGAGGTGGTTCAAATGAGGACCCAGATTGTTGGGGGCAAGAGGCTGACTCTGTAAACTGCTTAGAGAGGGCTGTAAAGCACTGTAAAGCGGTATATAAGTCTAAGTGCTATTGCTATATTCCTTCCTTCCTTCCTTCCTTCCATCCATCCATCCATCCATCCATCCATCCATGGTGCGCAGTGGTTAGAATGCAGCATTGCAGGCTATCTCTGCCAACTGCCAGCAGTTCAATCCTGACTGGCTCAAGATTGACTCAATCCTTCCATCCTTCTGAGGTGGGTAAAATGAGGATCCAGATTGTTGGGGCCAAGAGGCTGACTCTGTAAACTGCTTAGAGAGGGCTGTAAAAGCCCTGTGAAGCAGTATGTAAGTCTAAGTGCTATTGCTGTAGTTGATTGGATGTTGCAGTAGGAGCCCTGGTGGCGCAGTGGTTAGAATGTAGTATTGCAGATTGACTCTGCCCACAGTCCGGTGTTCAATCCTGACTAGCTAAAGATTGACTCAGCCTTCTGTCCTTCTGAGGTGGGTAAAATGAGGACCCAGATTGTTGGGGGCAAGAGGCTGACTCTGTAAATTGCTTAGAGAGGGCTGGAAAGCACTGTAAAGCGCTATAAAAGTCTAAGTACTATTAGTACTTACTAAGTACTAAGTCTAAGTACTATTGCTATTGAATGCAAAGCATTTACCGGTTATCTTCTGCATGCATCATAAGAGAGCCTGACCGTTACAGTTATATGTCATCATGAGCATAAAACATGCCAATCACGTGACCAACCCAATTTTACAATGTTTTTTGAAGTGGTCATAAAGCAAAACAATGGCCTGTTATGAGCACAGTCTTGCCAGAAAACGGAAGTGCTAGTTTCTAGCAAAACCATTGTAAAATGCGCTCAGAGGACACTACAAATGGTTTTGCTGAATATGTGAGATTTGGTCTCGCAATTACAGAGGGGACCCAACTATCGGATCTTCAAATGGGGGTCATATTCCCTCTTTTTTGCATCGGTCCTAACTTCGAACCAGTCGTAACTTGAGAACTGCCTATATTACCTAATTTTTATTGAGTGGATGATCGCTAGACTTAAAATAGTAGAGTTCAAGGGGGCCATGGAGGCTCCTGAATCTTCTCAGGGCACAAATTCAAACAGAAGCATCTCTATATAATTATATAATATAATTATATATTATAAATTATATTTATTATTATTCTTGTATATTAAATTATAAATATAATTATATAATTCCCTCAACACTGTCAAACTACTTACTAAGTCTGTACTACTATTAATCTTCTCGTAGTTCCTATCACCCATCTCCTCCCACTCATGACTGTATGACTGTAACCTTGTTGGTGGTATCCTTACGATTTATATTGACTGTTTCCCTATGACTATCATTAAGTGTTGTATCTTATGATTCTTGATGAACATATCTTTTCTTTTATGTACACTGAGAGCATCTGCACCAAAGACAAATTCCTTGTGTGTCCAATCACACTTGGCCAATAAAAAATTCTATTCTGTTCTGTTCTGTTCTGTTCTGTTCCTGTTCCGTTCTGTTCCATTCCATTCTTTCCTAATTCTTCCCTTCCCTTCCCTTCCCTTCCCTTCCCTTCCCTTCCCTTCCCTTCCCTTCCCTTCCCTTCCCTTCCCTTCCCTTCCCTTCCCTCCTAATTCTCTTCTCTTCTCTTCTCTTCTCTTCTCTTCTCTTCTCTTCTCTTCTCTTCTCTTCTCTTCTCTTCTCTTCTCTTCTCTTCTCTTCTCTTCTCTTCTCACAATGACCAACAAGCCTCCACTCGGACACATCACCCGCATTTACCTCCTCCAAATGACTCAGCTAAACTGAAAGGACCTATAGGTAGACCTCCACTCATGACCAGAATTGAGCTCAAACTTCTATTGTTAAGGCAGTTGTTAAGTAAGTTTTGTCCCATACAACCTTCCCTCCCCACAGTTGCTAAGTGAATCATTGCAGTTGTTAAGTGAATCACACGGTCGTAAACCAAATCTGACTTCTCCCATTGACTCTGCTCGTCAGAAGCCGGCTGAGGTTACCAAGTGGGAATCACCTGACCACAGCACGGTGCAACCGTCAGAAGTACATGCCAGTTGCCAAGCGTTCGAACTATAATCACGTGGTCATGGGGATGCTGAAATGGTCGTTAAGTGTGAAAAACGGTTGTACGTCACTTTGTTCAGTGCTGTCGTAACTTCGAACGGTCACGGAACAAACAGTCGCAAGTCAAATACTACAGGGAGTCCTCGATATACGACCACAATTCAGCCCCCAAATTTTTGTTGCTAAGTGGGACAGCTGTTAAGTGAATTTTGCTCCATTTTACGACCTTCCTAACTGCCGTTGTTAAGCGGAATCTCTGCAGTTGTTCATTCAGTAACGCAGTTGTGAAGGGAATCTGGCTTCCCCACTGATTCTTTTTCAGGAGGTCGCAAAAGGGGAATCACGTGAGCCCTGGACACTGCAACCGTCATAAATGTGGGTCAGCTCCCAAGAGGCTGAATTTGGATCACGCCAGGGTGCTACAATTGTCCGACGTGGGAAAAATGGTCCTCAGTCGCTTTTTTCTGTGCCGTTGTAACTTCAAACGGTCACTAAACGAACTCAAGGACTACCTGCATCTGTGTTCTTTCCTAGAGGTTAAAGCTAAAAAAAGAAAAAAAGAGGCAGAGGTAGTTTTACTCACATATCACAGGTTTCTGGGCAATATCATCCAAAGTGTGTAACCCTTCAGGATGGCTGTCAAAAGAGGTGGTGAAATGATACTTCACGCTTCCTTCTGCAGAGGCGTCCATCTTGGGGGAGTCACCAAGGATGAAGCCATTGTACTCAACGCGCACAAATGTCACCGGACTGTCTCCTTTGAGGCCTTTCTGGAGAACGGAGACCACAATTCTGAGGATGGGACCGCCCAGAGCAACACTAACTTCTCCTCTTTTTCTCTCTCCCACTCTCTCTTTCTCTCCCTCCCTCCTTCCCTCCCTCTCTTTCTCTCTCTGCCCCTTTCTTTTTCTCTCCCTCCTTCCCTCCCCCTCTCTCATTCTCTCTCCCTTTCTCTCTCTCCCTCTTTTTTTTCTCTCCCTCCTTCCCTCTTTCTCCCATCCTCCTTCCCGCCCTCCTTCTTGCTTTCTCCCTCCTTCCCTCCCTCTCTTTCTCTCTCTGCCCCTTTCTCTCTTTCTCTCCATCTTTCCCTCCCTCTCGTTCTCTCCCTTTCTCTATTTCTCTCCCTCCCTCCCTCCCTTTCTTTCTCTCTCTCCCTTTCCTTCTCCCTTTCTTTCTCTCCCTCCCTTTCTCTCCCTCCTTCCCTCCCTCTGTTCCTCTCTCTCCCTCTTTCTCTCTCCCTCTTTCTCTATTTCTCTCCCTTCTTCCCTCTCTTTCTCTCCCTATTTCTTTCCCTCTCCCTCTCCCTTTCTTTCCCTCTTTCTCTCTCCCTTTCTCTATTTCTTTCCCTTCTTCCCTCTCTCTCCCTCCCTTTCTCTCTCCCACTTTTTCTCCCTCCCTCCCTGCCTTTTCTCCCTCCGTTTCTCCCTCCGTTTCTCTCTCTCTCTCTCTCCTTCCCTCCCTCCCTCTTTCTCTCTCTGCCCCTTTCTTTCTTTCTTTCTCTTCCTTTCTCCCTCTCTTTCTCTCTCTCCCTTTCCTTCTCCTTCTTTCTCTCTCTCTCCCTCTTTCTCTCTCATTCTCTAATTCTCTCCCTCCTTCCCTCCCTCCATCTCCTCCCTCCCACTTTCTTTCTCTCTCTCTCTTTCTCTCCCTTCTTCCCTCTCTCTCTCCCTTCTTCCCTCTCTTTCTTTCCCTATTTCTTTCCCTCTCTCCCTCTCCCTTTCTTTCCCTCTTTTCTCTCTCCCTTACTCTATTTCTCTCCCTTCTTCCCTCTCTCCCCCTCCCTTTCTCTCCCTTTTTCTCTCCCTCTTTGTCTCTCTTTCTCTCTTTACTTTTGTTGATCTTGGATGGTATAACAGGCTTCGGTAAAATCTGAGCTATTAAATAAAATATACAAAATACTTTTTAAAAAATAATAATGAGAAAGCTGCTTTCAAGCAATTTAATGCTTCTTCTTCTTATAAGGCAATCGGCATCCCAAACAAATCTACAGATGGATCAGTAATCTCAAAGCAAATAAATCCAAAAGCCAGTAACCAGCTTTTAAGTACCTTGTCAAATAAGATATTAATATGTGCTTCAATTAAAGAGCCTCAGATAGCTCAACAGGCTAATAGCCTGTTATTAAGATTCAGCTGTCTGCAATTATTGCAAGTTCGAGGCTCAAAGTTGACTCAGCCTTCCATCCTTTCTAAGGTAGGTAAATTGAGGACTCAGTTTGTGGGGGCAATAAGCTGACTTTGTATAAAAAATATACAAAAGTATGAAGCTATTGCTTAACGCATTGTAAGCCGCCCTGAGTCTCTGGAGAAGGGCGGCATATAAATCTAATTAAAAAAAAATATTAAAATATTATGCCCTTGAATCGTTTTGTTTTTTAAAAAACCCTTGAACATTCTGGGATGATAGTCATACAGGCAGGAGATCCCCTCTGATGATCCTCAATCCAGGAATTCCAGCATGAACTAAAATAGGACAATTACCAAGTCATGGCCCTCTAGCACAGTGAGGCTGATTGTTTTGCCTGGTGGCTCAACGGGAAAGGAAGGTGAACCCGCCATGAGAAGGAAGGACCTCTTGGTATAGAAAGGTAGCTACAGCCTAAGGAGAAGAGAAGACACGGAGTAAATAATAATAATAATGAAGAAGACTTGTTTATGGATCACTTGACTTCCTTCCCGTGCTTCCTTATATTCCTCCAAATCCTGCCAGGTAAATGAGGCTGAGGAAGAAACAACTGGCTCAAAATCCCGCAAGTGACCTTCTGTGGTCCCTCCCAGATTCCCTGGCAAGATCTCCATGCTGGCAAAGGTTTTGGGGAGATATGGTCCAATACATGGAGAACCCACCCTCCCTCCCTCCCTCCCTCCAGCCACCCCATCATCCATCCATCCATCCATCCAGTCATCCCCCCAATCATCCATCCATCCAGCCCCCCATCATCTATCCATCCCCCCACCCTTCCATCCCCCAGCTCCCCATCATCCATCCATCCATCCAGTCATCCCTCCATCCATGCCCTCATCTATTCATCTATTCATCCATCCATCCATCCCCCATCATCCATCCATCAATCTATCCATCCCATCATCCATCCATCCCCCCATCCTTCCATCCCCCCAGCTCCCCATCATCCAGCCATCCATCCATCGATCCAGTCATCCATCCATCCATCCAGTCATCCATCCATCGCCTCAATCATCTATTCATCCATCCATCCATCCCCCCATCATCCATCCATCCATCTATCCATCCCATCATCCATTCATCTATCCATCCATCCGTCCATCCAATCTATCTATCAGATAGATTGGATGGACGATACAGAGATACAGAGATATATCTCTACTCTATCTATCTATCCATCATCTATTTCTCTAACCTATCTGTCCATCCATCCATCAATTTCTAGAAGACCACCCACCTAACTCAAGGAGGAACTACACACGACAGTACATTATTTCATCTCTGGAAGGTTCATTCCCTGTAATCAACTATGACTGTCAAAGCAGAGTTTATCAGCCAAGCCACCACTGCTGGGTTCCTACTTTATCCTATACTACAGGTTGCCTGGCTGCAGCTTAGAATACTGTAAGCATGAAAGTCATTAAAGATAGCCATGTATTCATTGTATTTACTTATTTCTTAAACGGCTGCCCAATTCGCAGAGTGCCCTTGTGCGACTCGCTATAAAAAGAAGGTATTAAAAAGAAATTAAAAAAAAACCCTTTAACACAAGAGAAGAGGCCTTAGGGCCACTCAGTTATGGCTTTGGTCATCCAACCAACTGCAGCTGATGCAACAAACCACAGTTAAACTCTTCAGTTTACTTAACCAATCGGTCCCATCTCATTCCCAGCCTATCTAAGCCAGGCTCCTCTGCTCTCAATAGGTCCTAGGAGGCTGGAATGAGGACCTGATCTTAAAAGCCTGAGGCTTCCAATAGCCTCCTTCAAGATGAGATGTAGACCTTACAATGGGGAATTATGATTGGATCGCCCCAAGGAAGCCCAAGTGGTCCCCAGGTTGCTTTCTTTGGTGGTCCCTGCAGACACTGACAAGGGAATCGTCTATTCCAGCTCTACTCCAGCTTTACTACGCCTCTACTCCAGCTTTACTATGCTTCTACTCCAGCTTTACTACGCCTCTACTCCAGCTTTACTCAACGAATCCAGAAAGGGTCACGGGAACAGAAACTCGATTGCTGCCCCCTTCCTGCCTTGCTAGAGGAAGAGGAGCGGTCCGAGGCGGTTACCGGCATCCGCGGCATGCGATCTACCCGCTGCCCAACTCACCCACGGCGTCCTTTTCCGTTGTCATAGCAACGCCTCTACGTCACATTCGCGGCTCCTAACGTCGACGTGATCCCCGCCCGCCATTTTTGTGGCGGGCAAAGGAAGGGCGCGGCGCGCGGCTTTCCCACCGCCTCTTGCCCGGCGGGAGGCTCTGATTCCAAAGAGGTTCATTCGTAGGTCACGCAAGGAGAGAAACACTAGCGGTTCCCAACGGACCTTGAGGGGCAAGGGGAAAAAAAAAATCATAGGACAAGCATTGATCGTGTTGTATGAAATTCTGTAGGGGTTTATGTGACCACTTCTGCCTAAAGGAGATCCCACAAGCAGCTCTCTCTCCCCTTCCGTGCGTAAAGGGCAGCTGGGCTGTGTCTTCCACTTCATGTTGAGTATGTCGCACCGGACCCGGAAATGAATGTCATGCAAGCCACTCGTTTGTTTTCCCTATCTCTATGAGGAGAGGAGGATTTGGTCTATTTGTAAAATAATTCCAAATGCAAGGGGTGTTAAACTATCCAGAGATTTATTTAAATTTATTTATTTACCGATTTAGCCCGGTGTTTTTCAAACTTGGCAAGCTCTTTCAAGCTTGGCCTCTTTTGCATACTTTAAGAGGAGTGGACTTCAACTCCCAGAATTCCCCAGCCTGCTGGCTGGGGAATTCTGGGAGTTGAAGTCCACACCTCTTAAATTTATTAAGTTTGCAGATGAGGCTGGAGAATGCAAATCTTGCTAATTGCAGAAAAGCAGGGTTTAGGGCAAGGGTCTGCAACCTTAAACACTCAGAGAGCCATTTGGACCCGTTTCCCACACAAAAGAAAACACCGGGAGCCACAAAACCCTTCCCGGGCCTGACTGTTTCTTAAGCGGCCACAAAACTAACCTATGGAGTTGAATTAAATGTTCTGTTTCCTTCTGAAATTTTTCTTTTCTTGGATTTATCCATGGTTGGCCAGCCAGAGGTTGAAAAGCTCAATAAATCAGGTGTCGGTGGGTGTCACACATTGGTGGTTGTGACGCATATTTTGACTGACAGGGAGCCGCAGCAGAGGGGTGAAAGAGCCACATGCGGCTCCAGGTTGCTGACCCCTGGTTTAGAGCTACTACGAATCAGGATGCAAGATGCAACGTTGAGTTATTTTGCTATTCAGGAAATAATAGCCAGTAAAGGCCCATGAAAGAAGATACATGCGTGCACACACACACACACATTCCCAAGTTATCACCTGGAGTTTTTTGCTCAGGTTGAAAAACGCTGGTTTGTGGGGCCCCAAAAATCCTGAAACTCCCAACACCTTCTCCAAGAAATGCATTTGATTAAAACACATCGGCTTTTCTGGAGTGGCAGGTTGTGAAAGTTGATGCCTTTGAATCAAAGGTGATAGCTGGAAAAGGTGCTGCCAGACGCCTTCAGGGATTGAATAAAATCATAATGTGAAATCATTTCTGGAAGAAAGAACTGCTATAGGTGGTGACCCTTTTAGAGCTGTGGGCAACGAAACTTCATTTTTAATGTATGTCAATTAGTGTACATTCAAAGTGACAATAAAGCTCTTCCTTCCCTCCCCTCCCTTCCCCTCCCCTCCCCTATCCCATCCCATCCCATCCCATTCTATTCCCCATTTTATCTTCTTATTCTGCATCCTATCCTATCCTATCCTATCCTATCCTATCCTATCCTATCCTATCCTATCCTATCCTATCCTATCCTATCCTATCCTATCCTATCCCATTCTATTCCCCATTTTCTCTTCTTATTCTGCATCCTATCCTACCCTACCCTACCCTACCCTACCCTACCCTACCCTACCCTACCCTACCCTACCCTACCCTACCCTACCCTACCCTACTCTATTCTATTCTATTCTATTCTATTCTATTCTATTCCATTCCATTCCATTCCATTTCCCATTTTCTTTTCTCTTCTTATTCTGTATCCTATCCTATCCTATCCTATCCTATCCTATCCTATCCTATCCTATCCTACCCTACCCTACCCTACCCCACCCCACCCCACCCCACCCCATCCCATCCCATTCCCCATTTTCTTTTCTCTTCTTTTCTTATTCTGCATCCTATCCTATCCTATCCTATCCTATCCCATCCCATTCCATTCTATTCCCCATTTTCTCTTCTTATTCTGCATCCTATCCTATCCTATCCTATCCTATCCTATCCTATCCTATCCTATCCTATCCTATCCTATCCTATCCTATCCTATCCTATCCTTCATACAAAGCAACATCACTGTGCTCGCCGTAGTCATTTCACCAAGAACCTGGAGGGCAGAGCTAAACCTTTCCAAACTCTAGCAGGGAATAGATTGTTATGTAATATAGATTAATGTGATATAATTCCAAACTTTGAGAATGTTGGACTCCCAAATTCCAAGCCTCTGAATTTCAATAAACTCTTTTAAGAACTGTTTTTTTAAAATAGAAATTTCAGACATTGCACAAACAACGCTCCCCCCCCCCCAGCAGCATCTCTGAAACTTATAAAAATCCATGTACTCATCAAACCAATAGGTCAGCTGCCCCAGAACCACAATGGCTGGTGGCTCATCAACAAATCGATCTTTCTTTCCAATCCGCCTCCAGCCTCCATTTTATTTCCAGCATCTTTCTCCTAGCATGGAACTGAACCAGATGGATTTTTCTTCCGACAACATATTCCTGGGATGCGGCAACCGTCGTAAATACGAACCAGTTGCCAAGCACCTGAATTTTGATCACAGTGGAAATGCTGCGACAGTCGTAAGTGTGGAAAAACAGTCACTTTTTTCAATGCCCTTGTAACTTCGGACAGTCACTAAACAAACCAGTGGTGAAATCTGAACCGGTTTACTCCCGGTTTGCTGGATGCATACGCACGTGTGCATCAGTTTGAGTTTGAGTTTATTAGATTTTTATACCGCCCTTCTCCCGAAGGACTCAGGGCGGTGTACAGCCATAATAAAACAATGAACCATACAAAATTTAAAAACCAGTTTAAAACAAGATTAAATAGATTTGGCCCTCTCACTTTAAAACCCCATAATTTAAAATACCCCATCCAAATTTCTTATTCAGCCAGGCCAGCCTGTTGAAATAGGAGGGTCTTAAGGGCCCGGCGAAAAGTACAGAGATTGGGAATCATACGTATCCCAGGGGGCAGTTCATTCCAGAGGGTGGGTGCCCCCACAGAGAAGGCTCTCCCCCTGGGGGTCACCAGCCTACATTGTTTTGCCGATGGCACCCTGAGGAGCCCCTCTCTGTGCGAGCGTGTTGGTCGGTGGGAGGCTATTGGTGGCAGAAGGCAATCCCGTAAGTATCCGGGCCCTAAGCCATTGGGGGTGGGTTTTAAATTTTTTTACTACCGGTTCTGTGGGTGTGGCTTGGTGGGTGTGGCAGGGGAAGGATACTGCAAAATCTCCGTTCCCTCCCCAATCCAGGGGAAGGTTACTGCAAAATCCCCACTTGCTCCCAATCCGCTGGGACTCCGGAGGCAGAGAATAGATGGGGACGGGGGCAGTCAGAATTTTTAGTACCGGTTCTTCGAACTACTCAAAAGTTCTGCTACCAGTTCTCCAGAACTGGTCAGAACGTGCTGAAATCCACCTCTGGCTTGCATGTGCAGTGTGCACCACGCATGCCAAAAGAAGGCATGGGGGGAGGATGGTGATCAGCTGTGGCACGTGATATATATATATATATATATTACTTTTAAAAACATTTTTTTACAATCTATTCGAATAGGTCGTAAAAAAATGCTTTTAAAAGTAAAGAAGCTATTTAAAAGTATAAAGTAAGGCTATTGCTTAACGCATTGTAAGCTGCCCTGAGTCTCCGTAGAAGAGCGGCATATAAATCAAACCAATAAACTAACCAATAAATAAATAAATAAAAAGGCTTTGACAATCGTGCAGCACAGCTAGGATCATCAAAGCTTTTCTTTTTTCACCTTTTAAAAGCATTTTTTTAAAAAAGCGGCAAGCAGGTGACTAAGCGATTGGGTTCGTGTGGGCGGGCGTGGGGGGGGGGGCAGGGATTTTTGCTACCGGTTCTCCGAACCACCTACCGTCATCACTACCGGATTGGCCGAACCGGTCCGAACTGGGAGCATTTCACCCCTGAAACGAACTCTTATAAATTCAAGACCACCTGTCTAGCATACACTGGTTTGATGCTCTTGTAATGTCCCCTCTCTTCCTGTAGGGAGCAGATGCAGCCCGAAGAGGATGCTGAGACTGTTGGCAGGGAAGATAAATTCAACATTCAACAGCTCTCTTGCCCAAATAGTCTGAATCTTCCTCCTGTTAGATCAGGGGGGCTGGCTGGATCCTCACGAATGAGAGGCCTCCCGTAGCATTTCTGCATTGGGAAGGTGAGGACAGCACAAGAAACTTTCTTTCCCTGTTCTGGGACCATCCAAGGAACGAAGACATTGAGCAGGTGAATTTATCTCCCGAGCTTTAAATCTAACCTTTTAAGGTTGTGCCTTGCTTGACTAGCATTTTCATGAAATCCTCCTAACCCAGTTAGACAAAGATCATTTTTATTTATGGGTTTGCTAGCTCGCACAGTATTTTACTTTAAGCCACAATAGCAAAAATTCTTCTAATAACAATTTTTTCCCCCTTGCTGTCTGCTTGGGTCAATTTGCTCGTGCCCCCCCCCACCTATTTGAGTTTGCAAGAAATGGATCTTGAGACCCCTTAAAAATGGACCCCATTTAATTTTCAGTAAAAATAATTTTGTTCTGGCTGTGAGAAACAGACAAGATATTCTGTCTCCTCCCCCCCCCCTTTCTTTTTGAGAAAGTATTCTTTGGGAACAAATTTTGGTCTCTCTCCTGGGGGAAAACACTGCCAGCGTTTGAAACAAGAAAGAAAAATATTGATTTATGCATTTATTTGCTATTTATGCAGGTGTCCCACATTTTGTAGAGATTTTGCAAAGCTTGCCCTGTTTTGTAAACACCAGCTAATATGCCTTAGTTGTGGGAAGTGGCCAAGCTCATGATGGGATTGGCTCTCTGTGGGTTGTTTGAGCCCCTGGAACCCCTGGGGTTTATTGTTCATCCTGTAAATCATGGTTCCTTAAACCTGGATTGGTACATTTTGTGCATACAGCTGATTCCATCTCAAAACAATTAAAACAGATGCTATATTTTCACTTTACAGATATCATTTCATTCATTTCATTTCATTTATTAGATTTTTATACCACCCTTCTCCCGAAGGACTCAGGGCGGTGCACAGCCATGATAAAACAATATGAGATACAAAATTTAAAAACCAATTTAAAACAAATTAAATAAATTTGGCCCCTTCCGTTAAAAAACCCGCAAGTTTAAAATACCCCATCCAGATTCTTATTCAGCCAGGCCAGCCTGTTGAAATAGCAGAGTCTTAAGGGCACGGCGAAAGGTACTCAGGTCGGGAATCATACTTATCTCGGTGGACAGATCATTCCAGAGGGCGGGTGCCCCCACAGAGAAGGCTGTCCCCGTGGGGGTCACCTGTCTACATTGTTTAACCGATGGCACCCTGAGGAGTCCCTCTCTGTGGGAGCGTGTTGGTCGGTGGGAGGCTATCGGTGGCAGAAGGAGATCCCGTAGGTATCCGGGTCCTAAGCCATATCGTGTTTTGCCAAAAATAAGACCCTGTCTTATATTTTTTTGAACCCCGAAATAAGTGTTTGGCCTTATTTTCAGGGAGGTCTTACTATTTTGGGGCGTGTGGAGTGAGATGGGGTTCCTCTTGCCATCTTATCTGATTTCCAGCTCTGTCTCCCTAACCCTAACTAGAGGAAATAACAGGGACCGTCTGTGCATGCGTTTAATTATGTTTGGGAAGGGCTTACTTTAACGCTCAAAAGCCCGATTGGGCTTATTATCAGGGGATGTCTTATTTTAGGGGAAACAGTGTAGTCCTTGATTTATAATCCCAATTAGCAGCCAAATTTCTATTTCTAAGCAAGGCAGTTCAGTGAATCGTGCCTGATTCTTCAACCTTTTTGCCTGTTAAGTGAATTGCACAATCCTTAAATGAATCCAGCTTCCCACGTTGACTATGTTTGTCAGAAGCCAAGTGGAAAGGTTGCAAAAGGTCATCACATGACCCACGATGCTAAGGTAAAGGTAAGGATTCCCCTCGCACATGTTGGCTCCTGTTAGATGGCTATATTTAAGCTTGATAAGGTAAAAGTTCCCCTCGCACATATGTGCTAGTTGTTCCCAACTCTAGGGGGCAGTGCTCATCTCCGTTTCAAAGCTGAAGAACCAGCGCTGTCTGAAGATGTCTCCGTGATCATGTGGCCGGCATGACTCAATGCCAAAGGCACATGGAACACTGTGGCCTTCCCACCAAAGGTGGTCCCTATTTTTCTACTTGCATTTTTTTACATGCTTTCAAACTGCTAGGTTGGCAGAAGCTGGGACAAGTTACGGGAGCTCACCCCGTTACGCAGCACTAGGGATTCGAACTGCTGAACTGCCGACCATTCGATCGACAAGCTCAGCATCTTAGCCACTGAGCCACCATGTCCCTTATGTATTTATGTATCATAAATACACCCAATTTCAAAACACCTGAATTTTAGGGACGCTGTGATGGTTTTAAGGGTGAGTACCGGTTGTACATCATTTTTTCCAGTGCTTGAACAGTTGATAGACAAAAGATGGTGAGTTAAGGACTACCTGTAGTATAGGCAGTGGTGGGGTTCAAGTAATTTAACAACCGGTTTGCTGCCCTAATAATTTCTTCCAACAACCAGTTCACCAAACTGCTCAGAAAGTTAACAACCGGTTCTCCCGAAGTGGTGCGAACTGGCTGAATCCCACCACTGAGTATAGTGGTTGCAAGAGGCAGAGGAACATTCTGATGAGCTTGGAAGCTTAGAAGATCTCCAGATGTTCCATGAGAGTCTATTTCTTTTCCTCTGGCTCTGTTCCTCAGCTCCAATCAGTTCATTTAAGCTGATTGGCTGATTTGTGGGTGGTACCAGACTAGAATAGTATCTACCACGCCCACGTTGGCCAACTTCGGCTTTTTTTTTTAAAAAACCGTAAAGGTTCCTGACAGTTGAATATGGTTCCCATCCCTCTCCTGCAATCCTCTCATTTTAAAAAGAAGAAATTTGGAAGAAGCACGATAGAAACAGACCGATACAACTGAACTTTGCTGTTGGAGTTCTTGAGAGGAGCATGAACAGCTACCCTGTTCCCCCCAAAATAAGACATCCCCTGATAATAAGCCCAATCAGGCTTTTGAGCGCTTATTTCAGGGTTCTAAAAAATATAAGACAGGATCTAATTTTCAGGGAAATATGGTATCTATCTATCTATCATCTCTCTATCTATCATATCGCTCTCTCTCTCTCCTCCATCATCTCTCTATCATCTCTCTATCATCTCTCTATCTCTCTATCATCTCTATCTACCATCTCTCTATCATCTCTCTCTATCATTTCTCTATCATCTCTCTATCATCATCTATCATATCGTTCCCCCTCTCTTTTTTCCTCCATCATCTCTCTATCCTCTCTCTATCATCTCTCTCTCTATCATCTCTATCTATCATCTCTCTATCATCTATCATATCACTCTCTCTCCTCTATCATCTCTCTATCATTCTCTCTATCATCTCTCTATCATCTGTCATCCCTCTTTCCTATCTATCTATCTATCTATCTATCTATCTATCTATCTATCTATCTAACTATCATCTATCTATCTTTCTATCTATCTATCTATCTATCTATCTATCTATCTATCTATCTATCTATCTATCATCTATCTATCCCGTTTCTCCCAAAATAAGACATCCCCTGATAATAAGCCCAATCGGGCTTTTGAGCATGTGGCAATAAGGCCAAGTGCTTATTTCAGAGTTCTAAAAAATATAAGACAGGGTCTAATTTTTGGGGAAACACGGTCTCTCTCTCTCTCTCTCTCTCTCTCTCATCTATCATACTGCTGTCTCGCTCTCTCTCCATCATCTCTCTATCTCTCTATCTATCATCTCTATCTATCATTTCTCTATCATCTATCATCTCTCTATCATCTCTCTATCATCTCTCTATCTCTCTATCTATCATCTCTATCTATCTATCATTTCTCTCTCTCTCCCCCTCCCCTGTTTCCCCCAAAATAAGACATCCCCTGATTATAAGCCCAATCGGGCTTTTGAGCATATGGCAATAAGGCCAAGCGCTTATTTAAGGGTTGAAAAAAATATAAGACAGGGTCTTATTTTCGAGGAAACACAGTAAGAAAACAGTCGCATGGATCCTCCTTTCCCCAAAGCACCTGAAGGCAGGACAAAAAGTAACAGCTGGAAACTTATCAAGGAGAGAGCCAACCTAGAACTAGGGAGAAATTTCCTGTCAATGAAATCAGTGGAACGGCTTCCCTTCAGAAGTTATGGGTGCTTCAATCAATGGAGGTTCTCAAGAAGAGACTGAACTACTCTTCTCTGTCTGGAATGGTATAGGACTGTGATGGCAAACCTATGGCACATATGCCACAGCTGGCCCGCAGAGCCCTCTTTGAGGGCATGCAAGCCATCACCCAGCTCATGTCCACTGTGCATGCGTACTCGGGCCTCCCACCGGCCAGCTGATTTTCAGGATGCACAGGGGGCAGGGAGCATACGGGAGACATGCGTGAATACGTGGGGGGGGGGTGTGTGCACACATGCACAGGGAAGGGGGGGTGCATGGGCGGAATGGCGTGTGCATTCCAGAAGTGCAGAAATGGGCCTGTTTCCGGCCTCCAGAGGGCGTCCAGAGCCCAGGGGAGGCCATTTTCCCCCACCCGGAGGCTCAGGGAAAGCCTCTGGAGCCTGGGGAGGGCAAAAATGCCTCCCCTGCCGTGCTGCAGGTTGCTAAAATTTTTGAAACCCATCCCTCACGCGCATGCATGGGGGTGGCATGGGGGTCGCGTATGCATGCATGGGGGGCATTGCATTATGGGTGCCAGCACACACGCATGCTTTTGGCACCCGAAGAGAAAAAAGTTAGCAGTCACTAGGATAGGGTCTAGGCTAGAGGTCTTTAAACTTGGCAGGTTTAAGACTTGTGGACTTCAACTCCCAGAATTCTCCAGCCAGCTTGGCAGCTTTAAGACTTGTGGATTTCAACTCCCAGCTGGAGAATTCTGGGAATTGAAGTCCACAAGTCTTAAAGCTGCCAAGATTGAAGACCTCCGGTCTAGGGTCTCCTGTTGAGCAAAGGATCAGACTAGAAGACCTTCATGTCCCCTTCCAACTCTGTAATGCTGTTACTGTACCAAACAAATCAACGTAGTGAAGAGAAGGACCAGGGACATGATAGCAGTCTTCCAATATCTGAGGGGCTGCCACAGAGAGAGGGGGGGGGGTCAAGTTATTTTCCAAAGCACCAGAAGGAACAATGGATGGAAACTGATCAAAGAGAGGTTCAACCTGGAAATGAGGAGGAACTTTCTGACAGTGAGAACAATCAACCAACGGAACAGAAGTTGCCTTCAGAAGTTGTGGGAGCTTCATCCCTGGAAACTTTCAAGAAGAGACTGGACTGCCATCTTTCAGAAATGGTGTAGGGTCTCCTGCTTGGGTGGGGGAGATTGGGCTAGATGACCTACAAGGTCGCTTCCAACTCTGTTAATCTGTTAAAACATTTAGAGTTCTCACTCAAGACACAAATGACCAGCCTCTGACTATCTAGTTCAGACTTATAATGAGAAAACCCAACTGTCTGGAGATAACCATAATCCTGGGAAAGGTGGAACGAAAGAGAAGAAACCGATGACTAGCAATAAGGTGGATGAGCTTGATTACGGCAGGGATGGAGATTTGAATTTCATGGGGAACCGTACAGGTTGTCCTCGACTTACAACAATTCATTTAGTGACCATTCAAAGTTCCAACGGCACTGAAAAAACTGATTTATGACCGTTTTTCACCGTCACGATTTTTACGGCCTCCCCATGGTCACGTGATCAAAATTCAGAGGCAACTGACTTACGTTGTAGTGTCCTGGGATCATGCTTATGACCGTCGCTGTGTGCCAAGGTCATGTGGTCGCCTTTTACAACCTTCTGACCTGCAAAGTTGGTCAGAACTTTTAACGGTGGCAAGAGAAGTCATAAAATAGGGCAAAAAACTCTCTTAACCACAGAATTTTGGGGCTCAATAGTGGTCGTTCATTGAGGACTACCTATATTTAAATTTGGGGGTGGGGTGGGGTGAGTAATAGCCCTTCTGCTCTCCAGAAATATTACGTGGCCAATCTGGTTTGGTTCTTCAACCCCACAAGACAGACACAGACTTCAGAGGATAGTTAGAACTGCAGAAAAAACAATGGCTACCAACCCGCCTTCCATTGAGGACCTGTATACTGCACAAGTCAAAAAGAGGGCTGTGAAAGTATTTACAGATCCCTCACATCCTGGACATAAACGGTTTCAACTCCTACCCTCAAAATGGGGCTATAGAGCCCTGCACACCAGAACAATTAGACACAAGAACAGTTTTTTCCCAAACGCCATCATTCTGCTAAACAAATAATTCCCTCAACACTGTCAAACTATTCACTAAGTCTGCATTACTATTAATCTTCTCATCGTTCCTATCACCCATCTCCACCCATTTATGACTGTATGACTATAACCTTGTTGCTGGTATCCTTTCAATTTATATTGACTATTTTCTAATATGATTTGATTGCTTATTTGTTGCCTATGACTATCATTAAGTGATAGTCCCTTATGATTCTTGATGAATGTATTTTTTCTTTTATGTCCACTGAGAGCATCTGCACCAAAGACAAATTCCTTGTGTGTCCAATCACACTTGGCCAATAAAGAATTCTATTCTATTCTATTCTATTCTATTCTATTCTATTCTATTCTATTCTATTCTATTCTATTCTATTCTATTCTATTCTATTCTATTCTATTCCATTCCATTCCATTCCATTCCATTCCATTCCATTCCATTCCAAATTCTATTCTATTCTATTCTATTCTATTCTATTCTATTCTATTCTATTCTATTCTATTCTATTCTATTCTATTCTATTCTATTCTATTCTACTCTACCCTACCCTACCCTACCCTACCCTACCCTACCCTACCCTACCCTACCCTACCCTACCCTATTCTCTCTTCTCTTCTCTTCTCTTCTCTTCTCTTCTCTTCTCTTCTCTTCTCTTCTCTTCTCTTCTCTTCCCCATCACAAGCAAGAAAACTCTCAAGTAGTGGTGAAATCCAGACGAATCTATCTGGCTCGCGCGAACCGGTAGTGCCAGCGGCAGGAGGCTTCACCCACACGCTGGGACATCATTATGTCCCGTTTTTGACCTGTGCATGCGCAGAAGGCTCCCGTTCCCAAACCTGTAGCAAAGGTGAGTGGATTTCACCGCTGCTCTCAAGCCACAGATTTGAAAGCCACCAACCCCTGGCACAGTAGAACTTCTGAAACCAGAGAAAGGGGAATATCTTTTCCTGATTGACTTTAGCTCTAATCTAAAGATGTCTAAAAATAGAGCCAAGTCTGGAAGTGTCACAAGTCGGATGGGATATCACTTGTTGAAGTCTGCAGCTGGGAAGAGGGCTTAGAAAAATTCTTGCAGCTGAGCTCCAACGAGGAACATCCCTGCCCATCACTCCGCCATGGCTAATTGGATATTAATTGAAAGAATTTCGCTCGATGCACGGGATAAAGAGAGACATTCCAGGCACCCTGTGCCATTTTGCGCCTCTAACAAGCACTGGCATACTTAATTGACAGTCCCACTTTCTCTCTTTCTCTCTCTCCGTCTCTGCTGACAGAAAGTAGGCGTTTTGCATTCTGATGACCTCTGCAGGGTGGCAAGCCTGAAAGCCAGTGTTAAGCCTGGGAAACCTCCTGGTTAATGTATCTCCTGAAATTCCGCTGGTTCTTTCATGAAGCAAAGCGTTTTCCCCTTCCCAAATTCACCTAAAACAAATCTCTCGTCATTTCCACCTGCTTTATTGTACGCCCCGCAGCAAAAGCAGAATAAAGTGCTTTTGATGGAGCTGTTTTTTTTCGTGGTTTGGCCACAAACAAAGGGCTTAAAGGATTTCATGGCTGTAAATGAAGACAGATGCTTAGCACTTGAGCCTTGAAGATTTACAAGTAGTCCTTGACATACGACTGTAATGGAGGCTGCCCATTGCAGTCATTAGTTGTGACAATTGTAAATAAGATTGTTCATATGACATAGCGTGGCTAGGTGGCTCAGTGGTTAAGATTTGCTGAAAGGTGAAAAGGAAGCAGAATGCTCCCTCCCACATGCTGGGGTAGACCAGGTGCCTTGATAGAAAAACACTTTATCTCCCCTGGCTCAACCTGATGAAGGGAAGAGAACTTGTGGCTCAGAGGTTAATACAACTGCCTAACATGCAGGCAGCCCAAGTTTGAATCCGAGTAAGAGTATGGCTAGCTGATGAGAGCTAAATTTCTTTATCAGCGAAATATAAATTTGGTATAAAAATGGTTTATCATGAATGTGACTGCTTGAGGGCTCCCTCCCACATGTGGTGTTAGAAAAACACTTTATATACGGTAGTTGTAAGGTGAATTGGCAAATCTGTTGTAAATTGCTGTTTTGTAGTCAAGGACAGCCTTCATTGGGATTTGCTACCAAATTTAATTTTCCACTCTTTGCATGGATGTTGAAGAAGGAAGGGAAGCCTCTCACTGAGTCCTCCAACCCATTTCTGCAAGGTTTCTAAACAGCATAACGAACGTTCAGTGGCAAAATGCTACCCCATCTTTTTTTAAAAAAACAAAAACAAAAACCAACAAAGATCTGAAATGGTACCTTAAACATCTGGAAGGCTTAGTCAATCTATTTTCTGTATAGTCTCCCATGCAAACCCAGTGAGAGAAAAACCAGATATTTCTGCCCCGTGTTGTCCAAATGTCACATCTTCAATGCATCTTGGTGCCATTCCTGCCCTGAAAATATGGTGCCCTGGGCTGTTGATTTGAGCTCCGAGCTTGGCCATTTGGTTTCAAACGTTCCATCACCATTCGAGGTGACATCGTCAGTGCACTCTGAATAGATGGGCAATAAATCTGGGTGTGTACGTCATGGGAAAAGGGAAGGGAGGGGGTGGCAAGCATTAAAGACCAGAAAAGCTCAGAACCAGTTTATACCAGCATCCGAGGCCAGGCATCCTAAGTATGTGGATTACCCCAAAACATCTCAGCAGTCTCAAAACACTTCAGGAAATTCTGATTGGCTGAAGACAAACTAGTCACGGAGAGAAGGCTGGGATGAGAGGAAACCTTTGTGTATCTTTTGAGTGCGGGAAACCCAGAGTTTGCCTGACTTTACTGCAGTCAACATCCAGTGGTGGGTTGCTCCTGGTCAGTCTGGTTCTATAGAACCGGTAGTAAAACCGGCGGGATGCTCTGCCCACCCACCATGACATCATCATGAGTGATCTCTGCATGTGCAGAAGCTTCGCAGAAGCACACGCTCCCATTGCGAACCAGTAGTAAAGGTAAGTCGAACCCACCCCTGTCAACATCTCTTCATAAAAAAACCTTTTGCTCCAACCGAATGGAGTCGAGGGTCTTTCTTTCCTAAGAAATCAGATCAGGACGGGCCTGACACTCCAAACAATCGCTTTGGAAATTCAGGTCCCAATTCTGGCTGTAAGTCAAGGACTCCCCATATTTACATGGGTTGCATGTAAATACAGGGTCTCAGTGGTCTTCCGGGTGCAGTTCAAGGTGTTGTTTACCACCTTTAAAGCGCTCCATGGCCTAGGGCCCAGATACCTACAGGACCGCCTTCTGCCACCAGTAGCCTCCCACCGACCAACGCGCTCCCACAGAGAGGGGCTCCTCAGGGTGCCGTCAGCCAGACAATGTAGGCTGGCAACCCCCAGGGGGAGAGCCTTCTCTGTGGGGGTACCCACCTTCTGGAATGAACTACCTCCTGGGATACGTACGATCCCCGACCTCCGAACCTTCCACCGGGCCCTAAAGACCCTGCTTTTTCAACAGGGTGGCCTGGCTGAATAAGACCCTCAATGGGATATTTTAAATTATTGGTTTTAAATGGACAAGGCCAATTTGTTTAATTCTTTTTAACTGGTTTTAACTTTTGTATGATGCTGTGTTTTATTATGGCTGTGCACCACCCTGAGTCCTTCGGGAGAAGGGCAGTATAGAAATCTAATAAAACTCAAAACTCAAACTCAAATGCATATTCCAAAAATCAACACAGGACCCAATATGAATTCTACAGCCAGGCTTCATTCTGACTCAGGCTGGGGCTGTCAGCTGAAAGCATCTTGCAAAACAAGCTGACAAATTTTTGGCACCAGAGTTGCTTGGACAGGCATGCTGTCAAATGAAGATTGGCTGTGCTGTCTTCGGCTGGCAGCCAGCCATAGACCTTATCGTAGGCCCATTGTCTCTCTCCTAGGAAGGATTGATTTAAGGGAGCAGGTGCAAGGCAAGGGAGATGATGAAGGCTGTTAGCCAGAAGAAAAATTGGATGAGGATCCTGGAACTGTAAATAGATTCGCTGTGACAAGAGCAATCCAACAGGCAAGGGGGAAGGGAAGAATTTTCATTAAGGGTACTACAGGTAGTCCTCGACTTACGACCACAAAACACCCGCGAAAACCTCAGAAACCATATATATATATATATATATATATATATATATATATATATATATATATATATATACATACATACATACATACATACATACATACATACATACATACATACACACACATACATATACATATACATATACATATACATATACATATACATATACATATACATATAAATGGCTGTGTGTTTGTGTATGTTCCAGCATAACTCTGGAATGCCTCAACCAATTTCAACCAAACTTGGTACATAGATGACTTATTCTCTGGAAAAAAATACTGTGGGGGTTAGACACCCCTAAAATGCCTCGGGGTGTGTGTTCTGTTAAGATACAGCCTGTTGTGCTTTAAAATGGCTTCTACCGTACTGCCTTAAAATGGCTTCTACTGTACAGCACAGTGGAGTTGCCATGGTAACGGCTTCACAGTACTCAGTACACAGTACACAGTACAATACACAGTACTCCCTCTGTTAATGGGGAACATCCAACATAAAAAATTATGTTTGGTCCGGACATTTTCAACAAGGCTTTGATTGTGAGGTGCCGGAAAATCAGCCCTGGCTGCTCCTCCCCTTCTAATCAAGATAAAAAAAAAGCATACCAAATGATCAGGGATCAGCTAGCAAAACAACAAGGTGGTATCATTTTACTTGACGCTTCTGGGGGCACAGGGAAAACATTTTTAACTAATTTAATTCTCGCCAAAATCAGGGCTCAGGATGAAGTTGTTCTTCCTGTCTAATACAGGATTGGGATAAATAAATACCTGGGCAATGCCAGATTATCAGCTAGTATTAAATATAATCTAATGTCATGTTTACTCAACAAATTTATTCCATTCATGAAGGCCTATAGTAAGATCTACCGCATCTCAAGGTGAAGGAGGTTGGAAACAATATTGGCTGGTTCCTCTTTTGATAGGTGGATTCCATCTTCCCACTCTGTTAAAGATGTCTCAGCGGAACAAAAAAAAGACTTCCAAAAGTGGACATTCTAAGAACAACTCAACAAAGGGTCCAGTTCTCACCGGGGCGAAAATGGATTCGTTGGGTTTCCAAGCGATGGAGAGTAACGTTCCTGGGCTGTCCCAAGTTATCCTTCAGAAACTCAACATGAAGAATTACGATGAATATAGGTGAGCTGGATTAGCACACAGAATGAGGGAAATATTGGTGTGGGTAGGTGGGATTGGACACAGGAGGTCTAAAATGACCAATGTTTGACTTGCTAGTAAACCATCAGCTTCAGTGGTGGATCCTTCCGGTTTAACAATTGGTTTGGTGATTGTGTGTGGTTCACTGCTCCATTATGTACCACTGGCCAGGCGATTCTACAAGAAGGCTAAACTGCATCCAGTTTTAGTCACCACATTATAAAAAAGATGTTGAGACTCTAGAAAAAGTGCAGAGAAGAGCAACCGAGATGATTAGGGGACTGGAGGCTAAAAATACGATGAACGGTTGCAGGAACTGGGCATGGCTAGTCTAGGGAAGAGAAGGACCGGGGGAGACAGGATAGCAGTCTTCCAATATTTGAGGGGCTGCCACAGAGAGGACAGGGTCAAGCTATTTTCCAAGGCACCCAAAGACCAGACAAAGAATAATGGATGGAAACTGAACAAAGAGAGATTCAACCTAGAAATAAGGAGAAATGTTCTGACAGTGAGAGCAATCAACCCATGGAACAGAAGTTGCCTTCGGAAGTTGTGAGAGCTTTATCATTGGAAGCTTTCCAGAAGAGACTGGACTGCCATCTGTCAGAAATGGTGTAGAGTCTCCTGCTTGGGCAGGGGGTTGGACTAGATGACCTACAAGATCCCTCCCAATTCTGTTAATCTGGTTATAAAATAATCTTCCAAATCTGATTGGCCCGGTCCCTCTCCTTCTTCTTATACTTCAGTGAATCAGGGCAATGTTTACCTGATTCACTTCCAAATGTGAAACTTGGGAATGTTTTTTTTTTGGCTTAGTGTAAGTTGGTTTCTTCCTCAGCCTTTCTTTGACATAGCCTTCTTCCTTCTAGATCTGCACTGGAGGGCAAAACCCCCTGCACGGATTTTGGCATCCGATCCTACTTTGAGATGTTTCAGAAAATGGAAGATACGTTCAAATTTTGCGCCGAGTGCAAGAAACTTCCCGATTCGCTACCTGACCCAAGAAGCCTACGGCGTTGCAAAAGGTAAAAATTAAACCTCCCCCTCCTTCAATACCTCAGAAAGGGTTACTTTTTTTCCTTCCTCCAGCAGAATCATTAATTAAATTAATTTATGCAAAATTGCAGGAAGAGCTTTGAAAGAAACAAAGAATGCCAGTTTGGATTTTAGGCATTGCTATCAAGATGCGATAAGGGTGGTACGGTGGCTCAGCGGTTAAGACGCTGGGCTTGTCGGCTGGAAAGCCGGCAGCCCAGGTTCAAGACCCAAGTGCCTTGTGATGGGGTGAGCTCCCTTCCTTGTCTCAATGCAGGGGTGAAATCTACTTACCTTCCCTAATGGTTCGGAAGTGCACGCACTGTGACCCTCTGTGCATGCGCAAACCCTTCTGCGCATGCGCAGAGGGTAAAAAACAGGTTATTTATTTATTTATTGGTTTTATTTATATGCCGCCCTTCTCCGGAGACTCAGGGCGGCTTACAATGCGTTAAGCAATAGCCTTCATACTTTTGTATATACCTGCTTAGCAGGGTTTTCGGCTCCCCCTAAGCTGTGTTCAGTTTATTTCCCCCCACAATCCGGGTCCTCATTTTACGTACCTCGGAAGGATGGAAGGCTGAGTCAACCTTGAGCCTGGTGAGATTTGAACTTGCAGTAATTGCAGGCAGCTGGCAGCTAAGTGTTATTTAACAGCTCTTTAGTCCACTGCTCCACCAAGGCTCCTCAAACCAGGAAGTAACAACAACTGGGCGGGTGGATGGAGCCTCACGCCACCAGCGCTTCCGGTTCTCTGAACCACTCGCCGCCATCGCTACTGGTTCGGCCGAACTGGTTTGAACCAGTAGCATTTCACCCCTGCCTGTATCAGGGTTCCAAGTAATAGATACATAGCAAGCAGAACTCCGAGGCAGGCAGATTCCTCAAAGAATAGCTTTATTGGAAATATCATATTGGCACATATCTGGTGAAAACCAACTCTGAGGGGCCTCTCAGTTTTCACCTACCGTATTTTTCGGAATATAAGATGCACCTACCTTTTTTGGTGAGGAAAAGAAGAAAAAGAAATCTCCCTCTGCCTCTGCCTCTGAGCAATTTTGCCTCATTGCAGCAAACAGCAAACAGCCTGCTTTACTTTCATTTTCGTTTTCAGCATAGCTTGATTAGCATAAGGAAAAAAAATATTTGCTCCAGCAATTTACCTCTTTACAGCAAGCAGCAGAGCCCTGCGTAAAACAGCTGAGAGCAAATCAGCTGAGAGTCGGGAGGCCAATCCAATCAACTTATGCTAATAAGGCTGTGCTGAAGCTGAAAGGAGATGTTTTTTCTTGCTGTTTACTTGCAAGGAGGCAACTGCTGCGAAGCAGAGGCCAAAGGCTGGGGGCCAGTGGGTGGGCAGGACTACATTCTGTGTATAAGGCGCACCTAAATTTTCACCCCCTTTTAGGGGGGAAAAAGGTGCATCTTATATTCCAAAAAATACGGTAACTAAAAGTAAAAGTTTTCCCCTTAATCCCAAACAATCAGTCACATGGTCCAATTAAAGCAGCGTCCACTTGTCTGGTGACATCACTCCTTCCTCCGGCCAGGTGTGAGAAAGTCCTTGGTGCCCAAGAGAAAGTATTTTATTTTGACTACACAACTCCAGCTATCTCTAATCCCCCTTCCCTATCCCTCAACTCCACTGTGGCAGCACTGAAACGCCAAGATGGCTTTGGCCAGGTCAGCTTCAGGGTTGACACACAGCTCTTGCCAACCTTGCAGTTTGAAAGAATGCAAATGTGAATAGATAAATAGGTACCACTTTGGTGGGAAGATAACAGCGCTCCGTGACATCATGCAGGTCACATGACCATGGAAATATCTTCGGACAGCACTGGCTCAATGGCCTTGAAACAGCAACGAGTATTGGAGTAAAATCCATAGGGACTCCTTTTACTATCAAGATACTAGTGCAGAAAGGTAGGCATTCAATCCATCTATGATATGGGTGATATCCTGGCTTTTTTCCAGGACTTCGAGACCACCCACATGGTTCCACCAATTTTCCCCACAACAACCCCTTGAAGTAGGCTGGGTTTGTTTATATTGCACACCTAAGCTTAATATGCTTAGGAATTAAGGAATGTGGTAGCTCAGTGGCTAAGATGTTGAGTTTGTCAATCAGAAAGTTGACAGTTCAGCGGTTCGAAACCCTGGTGCCACATAATGGAGTAAGCTCCCATTACTTGTCCCAGCTTCTGCCAACCTAGCAGTTTGAAAGCAGGTAAAAAATGCAAGTAGAAAAATAGGGACCACCTTTGGTGGAAAGGGAACAGCGTTCCGTGCGCCTTTGGCGTTTAGTCATGCCGGCCACATGACCACGGAGACGTCTTTGGACAGCTCCGGCTCTTCAGCTTAGAAACGGAGATGAGCACCGTCCCCTAGAGTCGGGAACGACTAGCACGTATGTGCGAGGGGAACCTTTACCTTACCAAGCTTAAATACAGCCATCTAACAGGAGCCAACAGGTAACCGCAGCCTTTTCTTTGCAAATTAGGGATAAGGATTAAATTTCAAGAAGGCAAATGACCACATCGAGAGGGTCAACACAGAACAGGTGGTCAGAATAATAAGCCATGGCGAAGATAAACACGAGATGCATATTTCAAGCCTCCCGTGTCTATTGCTAAGCAACCGTGTCTTGCTGCTGAAAACACAGATGTCTTAGAAAAGAAGGAGGAAAGTTGACGGCATCGGTGTGGTCCTTGGCCCAAGATATGGTTGGAAATAACACTTTCCTTTTCCGGGAACATTGGTCAGGTGATTTCCTGGCAATGAGGGAACATTTGTTCCAGGGGTGGGTTCTACTTACCTTTACTTCCAGTTTGCAATGGGATCGTGCGCTCGGGCTTACTTTGCTTGCACGCACGCCATACTTCTGCACACGCAGAAGAGATTTTGCAGTATCCTTCCCCTGCCATGTCCACCAAGCCACGCCCAGAGAACCAGTAGTAAAAAAATTTGAATCTCACTACTGATATGGAGACCCCATAAAACTCCCTTGAGCAGTGGTGAAATTCAAATTTTTTTTACTACCGGTTCTGTGGGCGTGGCTTGGTGGGTGTGGCAGGGGAAGGATCCTGCAAAATCTCCATTTCCACCCCACTCCAGGGGAATGATCCTGCAAAATCCCCATTCCCTCCCCACTCCTGGGGGAAGGATATTGCAACGTCTCCATTCCCAACCCACTCTGGGGCCAGCCAGAAAGTGGTATTTACCGGTTCTCCGAACTACTCAAAATTTCTGCTACTAGTTCTCCAGAGCCTGTTACAACCTGCTGGATTTCACCCCTGCATTTGAGGTTTCTGTTGTGACCTAGGCTCATTTAGTCATTACAGGACACAATTATTCTCAAACAAAACTATTTTATTATAACAGCTGAGAATTACTTCATTCCCAGTTTAGTCCAAATTAATTCCAAAACAAAGTCCTTCAGAAAAACCTTTATCTTCTTTGGCATCCTGCCAAAGGCCTTTCTTGGCAAAGCCCCACGAAGTTCAGAAACAAAAGATGCCGACTGGAAAACAGATTTAGCAACGTTGCTTTCCTACAAAGAGCCCAAGAGCCTTTGCTGCTCTTTTATTGGCCCCTCCCTTATGGGAGGGGCCAATCATCTCCTGGCCTTACTCCCGAGTCATCCTTTTTGCTTTAGCTGCTCTTGCCTTCTGGCAGCTCTGCGCATGCGTGCATTAGGAACAGGCTCCTCCTGTTCCTCTGCCTCTCTGTTGTCCGACTCTGGAGGCTCTGGAGTCCGCACATCACTCCCAGATGGCCCTGGCCCCATTTCTACCTCCAAAGCAGAGCCCTCGTCCCGGCCTTCCCCAGACTCTGGGACTGGCCCATGTTCTTCGTCAGCCTCCTCACTGTCTGACTCTGATGCTAGCTCTGCGGGCTGCTGGTGGACCATAACAGTTTCCAGCAAGATTAAGTAATAGAAAGGCAATGGCTAAAGGAGATGGGTGCAATCAAAGAGATTGGCAAGATGTCCTTGGAAGATTGGGAAACCACAATAGCCCATGTTCATGACTACTTAGGTCACTGGAAGCAAAAGAATGCACCTAATTCACACATCTGGGATTGATAAATTGCTGTCCTTTTCTTTCTAGATGTCAGAATGTCTATTATTGTGGCTCCGATTGTCAGCGGTTGAACTGGCCCAGCCACAAAAAATTCTGCAAGAAACTGAAGCTGGCAGCCCTCGACCGACTTGCAGAATGGCTCGTATTCACAGGTAGCCTGAGATTCAGTTGGCTGTTGTCCATCGGAGGAGGTTTAGGACATAGAACAATAGGGATGGATCCCATCATCGTGGATTGTGCCAATCCAACCAATTGTGGTTTAGTTAAAAAATGATGGTTAGACGCACAAGGGACTTAGTGTGTTAGCTGGGAATATTTCAAAGCCTATAGAATAATAGGGCTGGAAGGGACCTTGGAGGCCTTCTAGTTCAACCCCATGGTCAAGTAGGAGACCCTATACCCGTGATGGTGAACCTGTGGCACGCGTGCCATTGGTGGCACGTGTAGCCATATCGGTGGCCAACTGATTTTCGGGCCTTCTGGGCCCACCAGAAGTAGGGAAACAGGCTGTTTCCTGTCTCCGAAGGAGGCCCGTTTTTCTCTCTCCCCAGCCTCCAGAGCCTTTCTAGGAGTCTGGGGAGGGCAAAAAAGGCCTTCTCCCCTCCCCAGAGGCCTTCCAGAGGCCAAAAATGGCCAACTTGGCAAACAGGACTTCCGGTCCCACCGGAAGTTGGCAAACAGGGGGGTGGGGAAGGCCATTTTTGCCCTCCCCAGACTCCTAGAAAGGCTCTGGAGGCTGGGGACAGCAAAAAACAGGCCTACCGTGTCATCGTGTGCCAGGAGCGGGGGGTGTGGGGGTGTTGCATGGGGGCAGGGTGCATAGAATTATGGGTGTGGGCATTCACGTGCACAAACCCCCCCCCCCACTCCTGGCATGTGATGACAAAAAGCCATCATTGCCCTATACAATTCCAGGCAAATGGCTGTCCAGTCTCTTCTTGAAGACCTCCACACTTGGAATCCTGCATCTAGTTCTGGTCACTACAATATAAAAAAGATGTTGAAAGCCTAGAATGAGTGCAGAGAAGAGCAGCCAAGAGGATTAGGGGATTGGAGGCTAAAACATATGAAGAACGGTTGCAGGAACTGGGTATGTCTAATTTAATGAAAAGACGGACCAGGGGAGACATGATAGCAATCTTCCAATATCTCAGGGGCTGCCCCAAAGAAGAGGGAATCAAGCTATTCTCCAAAGCACCAGAAGGCAGGACAAGAAGCAATGGGTGGAAACTAATCAAGGAGAGAAGCAACCTGGAACTAAAGAGAAACTTCTTGACAGTGAAAACAATTAATCAGTGGAACAGTTTATCCTCAAAAAATGTTCTATTTGAAGGCCTTCTCCATTAGAAAGGGTCACCAGAAGAATCCTTGGAGATGGGGGGAAGTGAAGGTGGTGGCCATAACCTTGTGGTTGAAGTTCTAGCCTGGCCTTCACATCATGTGGTTGTAATCACTTTTTAAGCCTCCCTGTAGATGCTTCATGCACTGATCTAGAGATTTGGATATTTATGGTCGCAATGACCGTGCTAGGAGTCTAAGATTCTTCTAAATCCCCATTGTCTCCCTGTAGGTGACATCCCTTTCCACACAAGTGCATGGACAAAAAATATCCAAGAGCTGCAAGGCTGGGAAGACTGGTTCTTGATGCAGGAACATCTGGATGAAAAGCTTAGCGCTATCAAAGCCGGACATTATATGAACATTCTCTGGGCCAATGCGGGCAAACCAAAACCCAATGAGGTGGAGCTGATGGAGTCAATCAAGAGGGTGACCACAGATTTTGTGTCCAGGCCGGTTACCATTGGCCTCGGGCTGAGCATGTTCCATCTGGATCCTTATGCCAAGCCCACCACCGTGCATGTGGTTGGAGCTTCTCATGTGGAGACCCTCAACGCTCGGGTGACGGATTACGATGAGCTCTCCCAGATGTTTCCGAAGCATCAAGGCATAGAGGTGGTCATGGTGGGGATGGATGTGGTCGATGGACCCATCATGAGACCTCCGCTGGTGGCCTTTGGACCACGACAAAGGGTCTACCTCAGCAGCTACAAGGACCTTTATCACAACTTCTGGGAATCGCAAGTAGAAACTCAGCAAGCGGCGCGACCGGATCTCGTGGTTGCCTTCCATGCAGGTATGAAGGTTTATGGCATTTTTCTTGTGTTCCTAGATTATCTAGCCCCATGAGATTCAATGCAATGTAATGTTGGACTCAAACCAGGGAGGACCAAGAGCTCAGCATAACTAGAGGACAAAATGATGGAAAAAGCTGCCTTAGGCAAGATTTCAGATCATGTAGAGCCAATCCTTCTCTGTTTCCAGGGCAGCCACGCACGGCAGATCTAAGCACCCCGTGGACTGAATCCAGCCCCCAGGCCTTGAGTTTGACACCCCTGTTCTAACCCAAATCCAGCTGAGGGATGAAATTAAAATTCACACTGGGCACATATTAATTCCAACAGGATTTGTGCTTATGGAGGGAAATCCAGGTCTGGCAGGGACTTTCTCACCACTCAGTGGGTCCTCAAATGAAATCTGCCTCTGTGCATGTCTGCTCAAAGCTGGCACCTGATATTTGCACACCCAAGAAAAAGGAGGTGGGTTCAAGAAGCACCCGGTGCTGCTACTCAGATCCGTTCTAAATCCGTCTCTGAGCTACGAACAATGGAATTCCAGAAGAGATTAGCAGTTTATCTGTAAGAGAAGAATTCCAACAGATAGAAAGGCTGAAATCACAGCAAGTTATAGAACTGTGTTCTCTTGAAAAGGGTTTGTCTATGCCCAGAGCAAAAGGAAAAGGAGACTTTTCACCCGTTTCTGCATTTGGGCGCAGTTTTCTGTCCTTGTTGGGAAGGTTGAAAACTGTAAGGTTCAAAGAATCAGGACCGTATGTTCAGTTGTAGTTCACAAGATTTATTGCTCAAGATAAATAAGAATCTGGTCAATTAAAATTCAACGCTAACTTGGCGCCAGATAAGGATCAATGGAATTCAAGAGGGACTATTGGATTTGGACTATTGGTGGCGACATAACGATTCTAGGCTGATGACGTGCTTAACTCCACCCCACCCTCGCTTTGCCTACTCTTCTGCAGAAACTGCTCAAACACACGTTTTGATCCTCTCCAGTCTGAAATGCATTGTAAGAGGAGAGCTGGGTTAGTCGACGGCAGTGTTTCTCAACCTTGGCAACTTTAAGATGTGTGGGCTTCAACTCCCACAATGCCACAGCCAGCCATGCTGGATTGCCAAAGTTGAGAAACACTGGTCTGCAGTAACACAGAATCCGGAGGAGTCTATAGGTAGTCCTCAAGTTATGACCATAATGGAGCCTTTCCATCATGGTCAGAAGTCACGATGATTGTAAAACGGGTCCATCATGTGATTGATGTGATTTTATTTTATTTTATTTTATTTTATTTTATTTTATTTTATTTTATTTTATTTTATTTTATTTTATTTTATTTTATTTTATTTTATTTTATTATTTTATTTTATTTTATTTTATTTTATTTTATTTTATTTTATTATTTTATTTTATTTTATTATTTTATTTTATTTTATTTATCACATTTATATACCGCCCTACTCCCAGGGGGACTCAGGGCGGTGCACAGCCAGGATAAAAAACAGATAGTACAAACATTAAAACCCATTAAAATTATTAAATATTTTGGCCGAAACAATTTAAAACACCCAATTACAAAACATTAACAATTTAAAAAATTTAAAAGGGAGAGTTAGACCAGGCCAGCCTGCTGAAATAAAAATGTTTTGAGAACATATCGAAACGTGCGCAGGTCCGGGATCCTCCGTATCTCTGGGGGGAGCTCGTTTCAGATGGTAGGTGCCCCCACAGAGAAGGCTCTCCCCCTGGGGGCCGCCAGCTGACACTGTTTGGCTGACGGCACCCTGAGAAGCCCCTCTCTATGGGAGTGTACTGGTCGGTAAAAGGCTGTTGGTAGCAGAAGGCGGTCTCGTAAATACCCCGGTCCGATACCATGGAGCGCTCTAAAGGTGGTAACCAAAACCTTGAAGCGCACCCGGAAGACCACCGGGAGCCAGTGCAGCTCACGCAGGAGGGGAACCACATTTTAGGACCTTTCTTGGATTTGGCAGTCATTAAGCAAATGCTGCGGTCATTAAGCAAGCCAATGGTTTGCTGTGATCGTGGTTTTGCTGAAAACAGAGTGGTGCAGTGGTCTAGAGGTGGAGCTCTCACCATCAGGAGGCTGTGAGTTCGATCCTAGGTAGAGGCAGATATTTCTCTCTCTGGGCACACTGAGAATATATCTGCTGAATAAAACTCCGCATTGGCAACAGGAAAGGCATCTGGCCAGTAAACACTCAGCTCCATTCAGTTGCCCAGACTCCAGCCCAATGCAAGGGATTAGGGGGGTCATTAAAAGAAGAAGCTGTAGTTTTGCTGAAAACCAGAAATAAATGTCAGTTTTTGGCAAAAAAAAAAAAAAAAAAAAGTCATGTGACTGCAGAATGCTCTAAATGGCCATAAAAGCCACTGTATTGCCAAACGCCTTATGTTCAGGGGGTGGGAAGCAAGGGGCGTCCCGACCATCGGAGCTTCAAATCGAGGTCATAAGTAACCCCAAGGTAAGTCTGTTGTAACTTCAAAATGGTTGCTAAGCAGACAGTTGTAAGTCAAGGACTACTTGTAGTGGCAGGTTTCTTTTCCGACTAACAAATTTAATAAATGTGCTGTCGCATCCCCACCCTTAATAAACTTTGTTAGCTGGGAAAGATGCCACCGGACACCTCCTGATCCTCCCCCCCCCCCCCCCCCCGCCCCGTCTGAAAAGCCTCCTTAAAGAACACAGAAGAAAAGGCAAAGATTATGCATGAGAGAGATTGAAAGAAAAGGAAGGAAACTTAATACATCAGGCACCAGTTCTTCAACATTCCTGAGCTGGGGCATATACGGGTGAACATGTCAGCAGTTGTTATTTTGACTGGTAACAGGGAAGCTGGTTGAAATTGGAACCAGCCCCACCTAGCTTTCTAATGAGAGCCAGTTTGCACTAGTACTTAAGACAGTGGGCCAGCAAGCAAGAGACTGGGAGTTCTAGTCCTTCTTTAGACATAAAAGGCAGCTGGGTGATTTTGGGCCAATCCCCAGGAGACTGGGAGTTCTAGTCCCACTTTAGGCAGGAAAGGTAGCTGGGTGATTTTGGGCCAATCACCAGGAGACTGGGAGTTCTAGTCCCACTTTAGGCATGAAAGCAGCTGGGTGATTTTGGGCCAATCACCAGGAGACTGGGAGTTCTAGTCCTTCTTTAGACATAAAAGGCAGCTGGGTGATTTTGGGCCAATCCCCAGGAGACTGGGAGTTCTAGTCCCACTATAGGCATGGAAGGCAGCTGGGTGATTTTGGGCCAATCCCCAGGAGACTGGGAGTTCTAGTCCTTCTTTAGACATAAAAGGCAGCTGGGTGATTTTGGGCCAATCACCAGGAGACTGGGAGTTCTAGTCCCATCTTAGCCATGAAAAGCAGCTGGGTGATTTTGGGCCAATCCCCAGGAGACTGGGAGTTCTAGTCCCACTTTAGGCACGAAAGGCAGCTGGGTGATTTTGGGCCAATCACCAGGAGACCGGGAGTTCTAGTCCTTCTTTAGACATAAAAGGCAGCTGGGTGATTTTGGGCCAATCCCCAGGAGACTGGGAGTTCTAGTCCCATCTTAGCCATGAAAAGCAGCTGGGTGATTTTGGGCCAATCCCCAGGAGACTGGGAGTTCTAGTCCTTCTTTAGGCACAAAAGGCAGCTGGGTGATTTTGGGCTAATCACCAGGAGACTGGAAGTTCTAGTCCCACTTTAGGCACAAAAGGCAGCTGGGTGATTTTGGGCCAATCGATGGGGAATTCTAGTTCTACCTTAGGCACAAACGCTGGCTGGGTGAGCCAATCACTTTCTCTCAGTCCAACCCATCTCGCAGCAATGTTGGTGTGGGGTAAACAGGAGGTGTATTGGCACAATCGCAATGTCTGGAAGCAAGTTGTTTCACTGATCGTTCTCACTGTCAGGAAATCTGCCTGCCGCAGGTCCTTGGGAAGGACTCAATGGGTGAACAAAAATGTCAGATCCAATCTAACGCCTGGCTGAATGTGTGAGTAATAATAATAATGGTGTAACCAAGGAAAGAGAGCTTTCATAGAATGATTTCACAACAGTCTACCCCAAAGGTTTCTCTCCTTCCTAAACCTCAATGAAAAATGGAATTTATTTGAGGGAATAAACAAAGGTAAAGGTTCCCCTCGCACATATGTGCTAGTCGTTCCTGACTCTAGGGGGAGGTGCTCATCTCCGTTTCAAAGCCGAAGAGCCAGCGCTGTCCAAAGACGTCTCCGTAGTCATGTGGCCGGCATGACTCAATGCCAAAGGCGCACAGAACACTGTTCCCTTCCCACCAAAGGTGGTCCCTATTTTTCCACTTGCATTTTTTTTTACGTGCTTTCGAACTGCTAGGTTGGCAGAAGCTGGGACAAGTCACGGGAACTCACCCCGTGACGCGCCGCTAGGGATTCGAACCGCTGAACTGCCGACCTTTCGATCGACAAGCTCAGCCACTGAGCCACCATGTCCCTTTGAGGGAACACCAGCTCTTAAAGGGCAGGATGCGTTCAGTGTGCAAGGCTTCATCTGCCAAGCATCAATCACCCAGCCCTGGGGGATAGAATGACCCTTGAACAGCCTGGGATGCCAGCTACTGAAAGATATATTGGCCACATTCACACATCTCCCAAAGCCTTATTATTGAGCTGTGTTTGATTTGGGCTTAGTGCAATAGATGAGCCAAGCCAGTCACAGCTTAGCTATTCGGGGTGAAGCAAGCCACGGTTTAACAGAAGGTGCAAACTTAGGCAATGTGCTTAACTGGGATTTGCAGCCCTTTGCAGCGATACCATCCGTTAATCGGTCTGAATATTCCCTTTCCAAAGTAGCTAAGCTCTCAGATATATTTTGCCAGCCACCAGTCTGAAATTTCTCATAAGGTTGTTGTGATGCCTCTGATTTTGGGCACTGACAAGACAACTAGAAGGAGATGCAGCTTGTCAGCAACATTTCCCATGAGGTGGCCTCTGGGCCTTTTGCAAAAAACACACGAGAGATCCTTAAGCCCCAGCCAATAATGTGAAAGATGCCACCGGTGCTCTAACCAAGAGAAACTCCTGATTCCAGAATAGCAATAGCACTTAGACCAGGGGTCGGCAACCTTAAACACTCAAAGAGCCACAAAGGTCCTAACTAGAAGCCCCATGTTCAACTTTGGAGCTGACGGGAAGTCCGGTTCTCCCCCACCATAGAATCTCCTCCTAACGCAGCGTCCTTTTTCCTCTACCTGTCCTAACCCAAAGGCCTATCAATTGTGAAGTGACCGGCAACAGGGAGCTGCAGCAAAGAGCCACATGCGGCTCCAGAGCCACAGGTTGCTGACCCCTGCAACCCATATAGTATATACTGCCCCATCGTGCTTTACAACCCTCTCTGAGCAGTTTACAGAGTCAGCCTACTGCCTCCCAACAATCTGGGTCCTCATTTTACCAAGCTTGGAAGGCTGAGTCAACCTCGAGCCGGTCAGGATCAAACTCCAGACTAAGGAGTTCCCCACCCTCCAGTCAGAGCTGAAGAAGCTTCTTGGATGAGAAGCAAAACCTCTTTGAAGAAAAACCAGAAAGTCCAGTTGCCTCCTGAGAAAAAACACCTTTGGGACAGCCATGTCCTGGATGCCGGAGAATCTCCATTGACATCCAGACTATGGGACAGAGTTAGGCTGATTCTAACCAGAGGTGAAATCCTGCAGATTCTGACAGGTTCTGGAGAACCGGTAGCGGAAATTTTGAGTAGTTCAGAGAATTGGCAAATACCACCTCTGGCTGGCTCCAGAGTTGGGTGGGAATGGAGATTTCACAGTATCCTTCCCCTGCCAAGCCCACCAAGCCACACCACGCCCACCAAGCCACGCCCACAGAACAAAATTTGAATTCCACCCACTGATTCTAACCCCTGTGCCACCACGGCTCTTGTATCAAATATTTCAGCAGAATATCTGGTGGACCTCAATTCAACCTGAAGGGAGAAATTTGCCCTCCCCTCCCCTCCCCCTGCCTTATTGGAAGCCGAGCTGTTGCCTGTCAGCTGTTTGCTGTCCATCAGCATGGTAGGATTAAGGCCCAAAGAGTCAGGATTAAGAGGGATGCTATAAATCTTTTTACACACGGATGAGGCTAATCAGCTTGCTAACAGAGTAGTCAATAACTACCGAAGCCAGAGGCAGCTACAAGGTGGTATCAACCATTGAAGCTCAGGTGGAACTCTGTTGTCTCAAGTAACTCCGGTCTTCTAACGGGATAGCCCTTCTCATACAAATATTCAATTTTTTTTCAATCAGTATAAAGCTGGAAGGGACCTTGGAGGTCTTCTAGTCCAGCCCTCTGCTCAAGCAGGAGATCCTATACCATTTCAGACAAGTGGCTGTCCAGTCTCTTCTTAAAAACCTCCAGTGATGGAGCGCCCACAACTTGTGATGGCAAGCTGTTCTACTGTCCTCACTGTTCCCTTTAGTTCTAGGTTGCTTGTCTCCTTGTTTAGTTTCCATCCATTGTTTCTTGGCCTTGTCTTGTTCCCAGTTGCTTCCTAGCTCTTCAGCCAGACTGTGAAACATCTTGATTTACGTAGGAAAAACTGATCAGGAATGACTCTGCCCTTTCAAGAAATTCTCTTTCAGAGAGTTGGTTTCTCAGGGATGATGGTGACTCATTCTTTGAGTCTCTCCTTGCTCCATCCACCCATCGAGAACACCATAAATCATCGCCAAGAGACCCTTTCCCAACCCCTGAAAGACAATCTGTGCAATTTCAGTTCTTTAGTCATTCTGCAGAGTGTCTCGTGTGTCTCTACTCTGGCACAGCAAAGTGGTTTCTTTCCAGGAACAAGGTGTACTTTTGATCGTCTCTTTCTGTAACATTCCATTGCCGTGAAGCCCTCCAGGCCACAGGAGGCCTTTCTAAATATACAACTGCCTCGTCGCATCCCTCAAACTTCCAGAATGCCAGAGAAGCTTTAGCAAACTGGGCCCAGGTTTCCTATTGTTTGCCTAGCCTAGTGGTATCTAAACCCAGAGGTCAGAACCAGGGGTGAAATGCTACCAGTTCGCTCTGGTTCGAGTGAATCACAAGTGATAAAAACTACCGGTTGGAAGAACTGGTAATAAAAAAATGCTACCAGTTCGGGGGAAGTTAAAATAAACTACCAGTTTGGGCAAACTGGTAGTTTAAAAAAGCTACCAGTTCGGGCGAACTGGTAGTTTAAAAAAGCTACTGGTTCCTCCGAATCAGTATTTCCGACAATCAGCTGTGCCACACGGTTTAGCTTTGCTAGAAAGCAGGAAACTTATTTATCAATAAGTTGATAAAAGCTTTCATGTCACACAATATTCCTCAATCATGGCAACCTTAAAAGGGATAGACTCCGGCTCCCAGAATTCCCCTACCAGCATGCATCCAGGCTGTCTGGGGAATTCTGGGAGCTGAAGTCCAAATTGGCTGAAGAATAATTCTGAGAGTTCAATTCCACCCATCTTAAAGTTGCCAAGTTTGAAAAACACTGGTCTATTTGAACATTTTTTGACAGACCAATTCCGCACAGACAATGGGTATCTTAGGAAGAACCATTTTCCTAAAATACATTTTAGTATTTTAGACGAAAGGCAGACATTTTCTGCATTGATTTAAGGGGATTAGTCGACTGGGTGTATTTCTCTTCTGATCAAGCCAGCCTGGGATGGTTCGGCTGCTTGACACACTGAGAAAATATGTTGCCTTTATAAGCATGCCAAGATCTTGTTCTCGCCATGCCACAAAATGTGGTTGCAGGGGATGGGAAGGCAAAGCTCAGCTGATAGAAAGGATAACCTTGAAGTGTGGAAGTAGAGATGGAGAGCTTGTCATGCCTTAATTGTACAAGAAAAAGGGAAGAGATTTTTATAAACATTGAATAAGTTGCACTGGGAGGATATTTGGAAGGATCGAAAAAGAAATCCTGAATGTTTGTAGAAGAGTAAGGAAGGAGTAGGTATGTGAAAGAGTAAGGATAAAAATAAAGTAGCAGTAAGGGTAAGGAAGCAAGGAAAAGAGCAAGGAAGGAGTAGGGTTTGTAAAAAGTAAGGTAAGAGAAAATGTAAATAAAAATAAGGAAGTAGTAAACAAGTAAGAGAGTAAGAATAAGAATGAGAGTAAAAGAATAAGAATAAGCAAGGAGTAAGTGTAGAGAGCTAGCACCCATCCCTCTCCTAGAAGAATGAAATATTTTAGGAAAGGCAGAATATTATATTTCTCTGGATGAGAAATGGAGAAACATGGTTTTTTTAAGAGGCAGGAAGCAGACTGACTCTTAATAGCCTATAGCAGATGTCAGCACTTAAGAGATAAAGAGATAGATAGGTCTATTCATAAGCAAATTCCCTGCAGCAAGGTCTGAACAAAGGTAGGGTTTGCCCTCAGCCACAGTAGGAATTGCCCAACAAACCCCTTCTTTGCATCGGCCCAAACTTCAACCAAACGTACCTCAGACAAACTCCCAGGATTTATACATGGCACCCTGGGAGATTGACAACAGCCAATAGAATACATGTTCTTGCACTGGAACAGGAAACTCAAGTGCAGAGCCCAAGAGAAGGTATAAATACCCCTCACTCCACTCTCAACTCCATGTGGTGAGCTGCACCAGAACTACAAACACATGCTTCTGTTCATCAATAAGTGGGTCCTCTTTCCAATCAGCCTCCAGCCTCCATTTTGTCTCCAGTGCCTTTTTCCCACCTTGGAACTGGAACTGGATATTTCTTCCAACCAGTGGTGGTTTTCAATTTTATTTTACTACCGGTTCTGTGGGTGTGGCTTGGGCGTGGCATTGCTTGATGGGCGTGGCTTGGTGGGCATGGCAGGGGAAGGTTACTACAAAATCCCCATTTCCTCTCGATTAGCGGGGACTTGGGAGGCAGAGAATAGATGGGGGCGGGGCCAGTCAGCATTTTTACTACTGGTTCTCCGAACTACTCAAAATTTCCGCTACTGGTTCTCTTCTGCTGAAACCCACCTCTGCTTCCAACATAAGTAAGTAAGAGTGAGGACACCTTTGGTGGAAATAGGTGATAGCCATTATCATAACAAACAGAGAATAAGTACACAAATCCAGAAACCATAAACAGAAACCTTTCCTGATTTGGCATCCCTTAGGGGTGTAGGACTTCAGTGCCCATAATTCTGAGCCAGCCTAGCTCATCATCATCATCAACAGTGGGATACAATCAAGATTGAGTGAGGTACTAATACCACTCTAAAAAGCCTTAGTAAGACCACACCTAGAGTACTGCATCCAGTTTTGGTCACCACACTATAAAAAAGATGTTGAGACTCTAGAAAGAGTGCAGAGAACCAAGATGATGAGGGGACTGGAGGCTAAAACATACAATGAATGGTTACAGGAATTGGGTATGGCTAGTCTAGTGAAGAGAAAGACCAGGGGAGACATGCTAGCAGTCTTCCAATATTGGAGGGTCTGCCACAGAGAGGAGGGGGTCCTCTCTAGTTCCCAAAGCACCTGAAGGCCAGACAAGGAATAATGGATGGAAACAGATCAAGGAGAGATTCAACCTGGAAATAAGGAGGAATTTTCTAATAATGAGAACAATCAACCCATTGAACAGAAATTGCCTTCGGTAGTTGTTGGAGCTTCATCACTGGAGACTTTCAAGAATGGACTGGAATTCCATCTGTCAGAAACAGTGTAGGGTCTCCTGCTTGGGTGGGGGGTTTGACTAGATGACCTATAATGTCCCTTCCAACTCTGTTAATCTAAGATCCATCTAGAGAATGGCTGTACAGAAGAAGCCCATGCTTTGTCTCCTCTTATTTTTCAGGGTTCCATGCCTGTCCTGATCTGATGGCAAGTTGGCTTCCCACATTGCTGCTTCTGCGAGATTACAAGATCCCTTCTTTGTTCACTATGTACAGGTAAAGCTCCCCTTCCAGGTCGTGATCGGTGGTGAGCTGCACCACGATTTAACCGGAAGAAACTCAGACCTTGATCCACCATAGGAGAAATGCGGGACAGCTTCCTTCTTTGCTTAAGCCGCAGCTGCAGAAACCATGAGCTTTTGAAGCCAGCGGTTAGAAGAGTGTAGGGTTCATCTAAGAAAAGCTTGTCCAATCTTGGCAACTTTAAGTCTTGTGGATTTCAACTCCCAGAAATCCCCATCCCAGCTGGAATTCCTGATGTCGAAGTCCACAGGCTGGACATTCCTGAGATGTCTTCCCAGACTGCCACGAAATCTGTGGGACATAGGGTCTTGGTCTTCATCTGCTCCCTGGCTGTGGTTGTTTGATCCCACCAGAGGTTCATTCTGGACCTTCTTGCCTGATAATGATGTTCTGGGTTGCAGGTTTGTGGGCAGAGGGACAATGACTGTAGAGCAGGGGTGTCAAACTCGATTTCATTGAGGGCTGCATCAGCGTTGTGTTTGACCTCGGGGGGGCCAGGGTGGACATGGCCAGCTCGACGTCACTCGTGTTGGGGTCGCCTGTGATGGCCTGAGCGCTCTGCCAGTGAAAACAGGCTCCCGAATTCCATTTTTGGCTGTGATGGCTTCCTGCAACCCTCTGCCAGTGAAAACAGAGCTCGGGAGGGCTGCCCGCGGCCCTCTCAAGCTCCATTTTCACTGGCAGAGGCACTGTGGGATGGTCCTGTGCTGTTTCCAGAGCGTCCCTGTGGGCCAGATCAGGGGTGGGCTCCTGGGAGTTTGGTAGGGTTCAGGTGATTCTCTAGCCAAGGATTGGCAAATGCCCAAATGCCACCCCTGGCTGATCACGCCTACCCCACCCCTCCCCTCCCCTCCCCTGAGTCTCCACACCACCTGTTCATCCTTCCAGGTAAGTGCAGGGGCCACGCAGAGGGTCTGGGAGGGCAAAAACCAGGCCTACCAGATATTCTGGAAGGTCAGAAATGGGCCTGATTCTGACCTCCGGAAAGCCTCTGGAGCTCGGGAGAAGCAGTTTTTGCTCTCCTGGAGGCTCGAGGAAAGCCTCTGGAGCCTGGGGATGGTGAAAATGCACCACGTGTCATGATATAGGCAGCTGATAGGCCATGCCCACCCAGCAACAGGGCAGTGAACCCATTGCTAAAGGACCTGAAGCCCACTCCTGGGCCAGATGCAAGCACCTCACAGGTTGGATGCGGCCGGTGGGCCTTGAGTTCTGACACCCCTGCTGTAGAGTAATAACTAATGAAGAAACAACCAATAGTGACCTTGGATTGTGCTATAAGGCCACACCCTAATTTCAAGTGGAACTGGAGCAATTTTTGTTTGCCAGGCCGGTAACTAATCCTTCCCTTGTTTCCTTCTTTTAGTGAACAGGAGCTGAAACAGTCCCTCAGGATCTTGATGGAGCTGGAGACCCAGATCATAAGCTGTGGGGCCAACCCCTTCGCCTCCCTCAAACCAGAGCAGGCCCATTCAAACCCTAATAAGCCACCCGTCTATGCCAACTCCCACTACCTCCTGTTCCATGGTCTAGGTGGCCCTTCAGAAGAACATGACCTAGGAGAACTTGAGGGGGAAGAGGAAGAGAGATCTCAGCAAGCTTAGAATTATACGACCTAGCTAGCAGTGGTACCTTCATATCTCTCAAGTTTGTCACACAACAAGCTAAGATCTCAGGAATGCAAGCATCGGGGCGATAGTGAAGGCTGCCTTTTTCTGCTTGCAGCCAAAGATCCAAGGCTATTATTAGCAGCTGTCTAGTCTAGTCCTACCAGTCTGTAGACAAAGCACGTCGACTCCCATTACCTCCTGTGCAAACGTCTCCCAATTTAGTGAATATGTAAATCAGCTAACTTGGGACCTTCCAGATGTGTTGATGCTAGGATTTCCAAAATTCCCAGCCACAGGCAATGCCAGTTTGGAGTTCTGGGAGCTGTTCTATCTAACATAGTTGGAGGACTCCAGATTGGAGATGAGGGCCACGTTGGTGTAATGGTTAAAGGCCTGGATTGGAAGCCCAAGAGATTGAATTCTAGTCCTATTTTAGTCATGAAAGTCAGAATAAGAGAGTCTTCTAATCCAACCCTCTCCTCAAGCAAGAGATCCTATACCAGTGATGGCTAATACTAGGTTATTTTAATGTGGCTGTGCACCATCCTGAGTCCTTCGGGAGAAGGGCGGTATAGAAATTCAATAAAATAAATAAATAACCTTTTCCCAACCGAGTGCCCAAAGTGTGCATGTGCCCGAATCCCCAAAATGCAATGCGTGCTCAACCCCCGCACACGTGCCCCCCCACATGCGCATGCAGCCCCCTACATGAGCCCCACCCCGCGCATGCACACACTGCCCCCACAGACACATGCTCCCATGCATGCACACACAGCCCCCTGCACATGCCCCACCCCCACACATGCATGGCGGAGACCCGAAAACCAGCTGGCCGGTGGGAGGGGCACGTACATGCGCAGTGGAGCTGAACTGGGGTGACGGCTTGTGGGTCCTCAGAGAGGGCGCTGCATGCCACCTCTGTTCACGTAACATAAGTTTGCTATCATGTTCCTATATCATTAGGCAATGGTTGTCTGGTCTCTTCTTGAAATCTCCAGTAATGGACACCCACAACTTTTGGAGGCAGGTTGTTCCTTTGGTTTATTGTCCTCGCTGTCAGGAAATTTCACCTTAGTTCTAGGTTGGCTCTCTCCTTGATCAGTTTCCATCCATTGCTTCTTGTCCTGCCCTCAGGTGTTTTGGAAAATAGAGAGATACCCACCCACCCACCCCCTTTGTGGTAACCTCTCAAAGGCAATATTTTGGGCCAGGTGTTCTTATCAACCCCCAGAAAGGACTGAATGGTAAACCTGGGCAATGTAATCAAATCAAATCAAATGAAAAAGCACATCTGAAAATTGTTAATTTTGTTATTCCTGCTCAGAGTCATCAGCTTCATGGGTGGCCCGTATGAATCGACCTACAAGATAATCTCTTTGAAAAAGGAAACAACAAGGGAGTGGAAAGGGGGAGAGGAGTGAAGAGGGGCAGGGAGGAGAGTTGGGAGGTGAGAAGAGAAGAAAAGAAGAACGGGGAAAAGGAGGGGAAGAAAGAAGGGAGAAAGAGGAGGAGAGAGGGGAAGAAAGGGAGGAAGAAGAGAGGAGAGGGGAAAGAGGAGAGGAAGTAGAAAAGGGAAGGAGAGGAGGAATGAGGAGAGTAGAAAGAAACAGAAAAGGAGAGAGAAGGGGAGAAAAGGAAATGTATTAAAATAAAGGAAGGAGATGGTAGAAGAGCAGACCTGAACAACTAATCAGCAAATGGAAATTAAAGAATAAGATGAATGAATAATGATTAATGATGGAAAAAAGACTGTACGTTGGAATATGTTGATAAAAAATAAAAAAACTTTAGGGAAAAAAAAGATATTCTCATTTACTGGATACCTGTCTGTCTTTGTTTGGGGATGCCATTGCCTCTGGTTTTCTCTCCAAAATGGCTGCATGTCTAAGAAAGGAACGGGCAAAATGTCAAACTACACATCTGACTACGTACTCCCACTTTTCGTTTTCTGTGAATGGCCTAAAGGACCCAGAGGATTTTGAAAAGTGGATGCTAAAGGTCAATGCTACGCCTGGACCCACTTCCTATTTAACGAATTAAATTCCCATTTTATTAAATCCTAATTAAAATGATCCTTAGAAGAATGCCTGGAGAGCATATTTGTGCATGCACTGGAGCTCATGATCTCTATATTCCTTACCCCACCCCCAAATTAAAAAAATAACTACATCGCTAGAGAAGATATGTTCTTCTCAATAGCTAGCAGAGGGAGGCAAACAGTTCTACAAACTCCAGAATTAACTAGATTTTTTAACTAGAATTAGAATCTATTATTCAAACAGAAGATAATTCTATTCTATTCTATCCTATATTTTACATTCTATTCTATATTTTACATTCTATTCTATTCTATTCTATTCTATTCTATTCTATTCTATTCTATTCTATTCTATTCTATTCTATTTTACATTCTATTCTATCCATATTTTACATTCTATTCTATCCATATTTTACATTCTATTCCTATTCCATTCCATTCCATTCCATTCTATTTCATTCTACTCTCTCTTCTGTTCTATATTTTACATTCTATTCTATTCCTATTCCTATTCCTATTCTATGTATGTTTATATGTTTATGTTTATATGTTTATTGGGTTTATATACCGCCCTACTCCCGAAGGACTTGGGGCGGTGAACAGCCACAAAGTAAAACACATATATACAAAATTTAAAAGCAGAATAAAACTGTTTGGCCCCAGACAGATTTAAAAAACCCCAGTAATTTAAAAACAGATTAAACAGATTATATTTACATTCTATTCCATTCCACTCCACTCTACTCTACTCTATATTTTACATTCTATTCCTATGCCTATGCCTATGCCTATGCCTATGCCTATGCCTATGCCTATGCCTATGCCTATGCCTATGCCTATGCCTATGCCTTTCCTTCTTTCCTTTCCTTTCCTTTCCTTTTTTCCTTTCCTTTCCTTTCCTTTCCTTTCCTTTCCATTCCTCCATTCCATTCTATTCTACATTTTACATTCTATTCCATTCCACTCCACTCCACTCTACATTTTCTATTCTATTCTATTCTATTCTATTCTATTCTATTCTATTCTATTCTATTCTATTCTATTCTATTCTATTCTATTCTATTCCATTCCATTCCATTCCATTCCATTCCATTCCATTCCATTCCATTCCATTCCATTCCATTCTATTCAGGGAGGAGAGAGAGACCAGTCAAGTGGTTGTCTGCTAATGCCACATCCCTTCCACAGGTGTGTCAAAACAATTCAGCAATCACATGACAACTTTCTGTCAGAAGTGGCCTTTATCACCCCAGTGGGGGAAAATAAAACCAAAAACAAAACCATACAGTACAATTTCCACACAGATCACAAAATATTTACAGGGTTTTCCTTCCTACTTCTCTCCTTGCAAGAAGAAAATACAAGTTCATTCTTAGTCACGTCTTTCAGAGTAGAGGCTACCAATGGTTGTAAGAAAAGTCTCTGATTCTCCTGGGTTGATATTTGGGGTTCTTCAAAACTTGGAAGTGTAGAGTTTTGAAAGGATTGAACATTTACTCCCCCAAATCTGCAGGTAAGGGGATTGAGATGGGGTTGATGGTGTAGCAAGGGGTCTGCAACCTTAAACGCTCAAAGAGCCATTTGGACCTGTTTCCCACAGAAAAGAAAACACTGGGAGCCACAAAACCCTTCCCATGCCTGACTTTCTTGAGCGGCCACAAAACTAGCATATGTGGTTGAATTAAATGTTCTGTTTTCTTCTGAAACTTTTCTTTTCTTGGATTTATCCATGGTTGGCCTACTGGGGGTTGAAAAGCTCAATATATCACATGCCAGCAGGTGTCGCACATTGGCGGTTGCGACACATATTTTGAGAGACAGAGCCACAGCAGAGGGGTGAAAGAGCCACATGCGGCTCCAGAGCCGCAGGTTGCTGACCCTGGTGTAGCATCTACCAGAAGGTCAACAGAATAGATACCCACAAAGCCTCCAACAGATGTTACAGCAGATGCAAGCTCTTATCTACTCCAACTTTGCTTTCTTCCGGGATGGACAATGGAATCCAGAAACGTACACGAGAACTTCAGACACTAAGTTCTTGCTTCTCAGTTGTGGATTAATCAACTGTGCCAACTTTTGTCTGAATGTTTAATCGTCCTGCTTGCCTCTAGAATCCTTCCCTATTTTTGTGGACTGAAGATACAATTTCTCAGCTTGCTTACAGGGGAGGGGAGAGAAAAGGAAGAGAACCACAAACCCACCAACATAAACATAGAATCAATGCTTAAGCAGAAGAAAAAGGAGGCAGGACTACCCCTGCACAACAGTGCAAATACAAATTGTGCTTGTACAAAGACTAGAAAGGCCGATGGTCCATGGAATTGGGGACAGCAGGGGCCCCATTCCCAGTAAGGGCAGTTAGCGATGGTGGGAAAGTTGGCCACAAGGCATTACACTTTGGTCCTACGGATGGACCTCCAGAAGGTACCATTGCTGTGAAGAAGTCACAAGCCATAGAGAAAAGAGGCCATCAGTTGCCACGGGAATATAAACCTGATGATTCAAAATGGCGAAGAGAGGATTCTTTTATAGGCCTGTATGGTGTTGGAGAAGTCTCCAAGAGACCCAAGAGAATCCCACAAATTTAAGACACCTTAGTTGAAGATCTGGCTGTTGGGATTCTCATCCACCTGAGAACTGCTATTTAGCAAGGAACGACTTGAGTTCAGGCTGCAGAACGTTCGGGAGGAATCCTTTCTGCCTCGTTTTGGGACTAGACACAAAAGTTTCATGTCCAGTTGCATTCTTCTGCCTTCTATGGAAGTTCTTCAGATTGGTTTTTCTGGATTCTCTCTAGAGGTACTAGGCCACGAATGAAAAGAGGCACTTCCCAGGTCTTCTCAAATACCTACCAAGACCCAACTTCCAAAGCAAGGGACAGGATGGCATCTGCAGACGTTTGGGCTTTCAATTCCCAACAACTTCAGCCAATGTCAACAAATTGTTCATTCTACTCCAAAATATCTGGAGAACCTTGCTCGCCTATTCCTGCTCTGAAATAACACAGCTTAACTGTGTACAATTAATAAAGAAAGGTGAACATGCCTATTCCCTTGGCTTTGCTTTAAATTAGGGTGGGGGGGAGGAGGCAGATCAAAGGTAAATGGTTGGGGCTACAAAAACAGCCACCCTGAAGAAGTGATGGTTGGGGCTGCCCATCTTCCTTTGATGTCCTCTTTCTCTTTGACAATTTCCTCTTGTCTGGCAAACAGTAAAAGGTAAAGGTTCCCCTCACACCTATGTGCGAGTCGTTCCCGATTCTAGGGGGTGGTGCTCATCTCCGTTTCAAAGCTGAAGAGCCAGCACTGTCCGAAGACATCTCCATGGTCATGTGGTTGGCATGACTCAACGCCAAAGGCACACGGAACGCTGTTATCTTCCCACCAAAGTTAGTCCCTACTTTTCTACTTGCATTTTTTTTAATGTGCTTTCGAACTGCTAGGTTGGCAGAAGCTGGGGCAAATCACGGGAGCTCACCCTGTAATGAGGCGCTAGGGATTCAAATTGCTCAATGGCTGACCTTTCAACTGACAAGCTCAGCATCTTAGCCACTGAGCCATCGTGCCCCTGTCAAAGGAGGCTAGAAAATACAATTTAATGAGGTTACAGATCTATTTCTAGGATGAATTTTTCTGGCACCGAATTTATGTTGACCAGTTTTCCATCTGCAACAGAGCCATGCCCAATGCTTTTCCCACACACACACAGAAGAGGGGAGACCCCAATTTATGTTGATTGAGCCATGGAGACTAGAAGACCAAGCAATGGTCCAAATGATATGCCCCACCCCAAAAAAAAAAAAACCCTTTTGACCCAAGGAAGCAAAGACATGGCCAGGAATATGATGTTGAAGGACCTGGGAACAGATCAGAAGGCTTAGAGATGCTTCCAAGATCTGAGGGAACCTCCCAAGTTCTCCCAAGGCACCCACACCATTTAACAATGGCTTCCATCAACTGGAGTTCTTTCTCTTGCTGGATACAAGGCCAAGCCTGGAATTTAGGGGGGAAAAAACCAAAGACATCAAGGACACCGGATCCTCTTCTGCGGAAATGAATTAAGGAGCTCCTCTGCAAGGTTGGGAAGAGGGACTCGAGATAGTTGTTATTCCAGGTTGGAACGTTCCCGCAGCACTGGCAGCGAGAGCATTTCTGGGGCAGATTTTTTCCGCTGGCGGTCCTTGGGCACATGGAGGAACTCAGGAGCTTCTCCGCTGAGCGGCGTGGAGGGGGCACTGGAGGGGGCACTCTGAGTGCTGGGGGGCAGGTGGACTTCGCTGATGGAGATGGTGGGCGTCATGACGCCCACAATGTCATTGGTGGCCTGCTGAGTCTCCTTCTCGTATAAACGGACTTCATCCATGGTCATGCCTGTGAGGAGGGAGCACAGAAGAGGAAACAGTGTAAGGACAGATGCACAACTGGAGGTCTAGAAAAGATGACCCAGCTAGGGTTGGCTCCGAAACTGGAGGAGAAACAAAATGGCCCCCGCTCTACTCTCTTCCATGTACGCGGATACATCCAAAATAGACTCTGTTGTTTCTCCGTGTCATTTAACAAAGATGGGTATATACATAATTTTGTATTTTATTTATTTATTTATTTATTTATTTATTTATTTATTTATTTATTTATTTATTTATTTTGTCATGTTCATGTAGTGCATATTGGAGGTGGTATTCTATTCTATTCTATTCTATTCTATTCTATTCTATTCTATTCTATTCTATTCTATTCTATTCTATTCTATTCTATTCTATTCTATTCTATTCTATTCTATTCTTTTTCTCTTCGGTATTCCATATTCCATATTCTGTATTCCTAGTCTAGTCTAGTCTAGTCTATTCCTATTCAAGACAGACACCGACTTCAGAGGATAATTAGAACTGCAGAAAAAACAATTGCTACCAACCTGCCTTCCATGAAGGACCTGTATATTGCATGAGACAAAAAGAGGGCTGGGAAAATATCTACAGATCCCTCACATCCTGGACATAAACGGTTTCAACTCCTACCCTCAAAACGACGCTATAGAGCACTGCACACCAGAACAACTAGACACAATGACAGGTTTTTCCCGAATGCCATCACTCTGCTAAACAAATCATTCCCTCAACACTGTCAAACTATTCACTAAGGCTGCATTACTATTAGTCTTCTCATCGTTCCTATTACCCATCTCCTCCAACTTATGACTGCATGACTGTAATCTTGTTGCTGGTATCCTTACAATTTATATTTATTGTTTCCTGATTGCTTATTTGTACCTTATGACTATCATTAAGTGTTGTACCTTACGATCCTTGACGAACATATCTTTTATGTACACTGAGAGCATATGCATCAAAGACAAATCCCTTGTGTGTGCAATCACACTTGGCCAATAAAGAATTCTATTCTATTCCATTCCATGCCATGCCATGCCACGCCACGCCACGCCACGCCACGCCACTCCATTCCATTCCACCTATTCTGTTCTGTTCTGTTCTGTTCTGTTCTGTTCTGTTCTGTTCTGTCCTGTCCTGTCCTGTCCTGTCCTGTCCTGTCCTATCCTATCCTATCCTATCCTATCCTATCCTATCCTATCCTATCCCTATCCCTATCCCTATCCCTATCCCTATCCCTATCCCTATCCCTATCCCTATCCCTATTCAACTCTTCAAAAACCAGAAGGGGTTCAGATCTATTAGATGCTGGAAGTCAGAAGTGGAGATGCAAGAATATAAATCTGGATTTGACTCTCATTAGAGTTTGCATTTGAATAACACCTCATTAAAATTCTTTTTTCCCTCCGTCCTCTGATATTATTAATGTTGCCAGGAAGCCCTGACATCTAATCAGTTGACTGAGACAAAGCTTAATATTGTTTGAGATCTGTGTTCTCTCAAATTACATACCTATTATGTGGAAACTGATGGCTGGAGGACAGAAATAAGTGTTCCACACCCTTCATATCCTTAAGAGCCTTTGGCATGGGGGAAAAAAAATAAATTTATGGGCCCCGTTGCTTGGTGGATTAAAATTTTGGAATTAAAAGTGATTTAAAAGCAAATTGCTCACAAAAGTAAGAGGATGTAGAATTACAATGAGAGGTGATAATCTTCCGTTGAAACTCATTTACTTTCCCTGAAGAGGTTTATGCTGAAAATGCTCATTTTCTGTTTTGCATTTTATGCTGTAAGCAATCTGCAGAATAACCTTGCTAAGGCTTCTTATTGTAACACATAAAATCTCATGTGTAACCAGCCAGATTAAATATATTTATTCGGCACATGCTGTACAATTACATGCTGCTTTGAGGAGGGGGAAGCTGTTTGGGGACTGGAGACTAAAACATACGATGGACAGTTGCAGGAACTGGGCATGGCTAGTCTAGGGAAGAGAAGGACCAGGGGAGACAGGAGAGCATCTTCCAATATTTGAGGGGCTGCCACAGAGAGGAGTGGGGGGTCAAGCTATTCTCCAAAGCACCTGAAGGCCAGACAAGGAATAATGGATGGAAATTGATCAAGGAGAGATTCAACCTGGAAATAAGGAGGAATTTTCCAACAGTGAGAACAGTCGACCAATGGAACAGAAGTTGCCTTCGGAAGTTGTGGGAGCTTCATCACTGGAAACTTTCAAGAAGAGGCTGGACTGCCATTTGTCAGAAATGGTGTAGGGTCTCCTGCTTGGGGGGGTGGGGGGCTGGACTAGATGACCTACAAGGCCCCTTCCAACTCATCTGTTAATCTGTTGCACCCATCCTGTGCCACCATTCTTTGTAATTTTTAGCAGTGAAAATGTGGGAGGCAACTCTTCTCAACAGAAGTAATAATGCATCTACAAAAAGGAGATGATGTCTAAAGATATCAAAGTGAAACCTTCAGGTCAAAATCCTGCAACTAGAGATGTGCAAAATAGTTCTTGAACTACCTGTTTCATTCAGGTTTATTGCTTTGAGTCAAAAGATGCATATTTGGACCAAAGAATAAAACACTGGGTGTTTAAGGATACGGACTCAAAGAAGGTTGTTCCAGAAATATGTGTTTTGGGGGGGAGGAGAAGGGAGACAAATGGAAGCAAGCCAAGGACATTTGCTTTGTTGCTTTAGATAGTGGAATGGGTGGCATATAAATTTAATTATAAAGCTAGGAAGCAGGAAGCTGAACGACTTTGGACCAATAAACAGGAGAAGGTGAGTTCTAGTCCTGCCTTAGGCATGAAAATCAGCTGAGTGACATTGGGCCAATCACCAGGAGATGGTGAGTTCTAGTCCAGCCTTAGCCATAAAAGCCAGCTGGATGACTTCGGGCAAATCATCAGGAGACAGTGAGTTCTAGTTTTGCCTTAGCCATGAAAACCAGCTGGGTAACATTGGGTCAATCCCTCTCTCTCTGTCTCTGACCAACCCACCTCACAGGGTTGTTGTTGTGGAGAAAATAGGAGGAAGAAGGTGTGTTGGATATGTTGCTGACATCCGGTCTAGTGAAAAGAAGAACTGGGGTGACATGATAGCAGCCTTCCAATACTTGAGGGGCTATCACAGAGAAGAGGGGGTCAATTTATTCTCCAGAGCATCTGATGGCAAGACAAGAAGCAATGGATGGAAACTAATCAAGGAGAGAAGCAACTTAGAACTAAGGAGAAATTTCCTGACAGCTAGAAACAATTCATCAGTAGAACAACTTGCCTCCAGAAGTTGTGAATGCTCCAACACTGGAAGTTGTTAAGAAGAGGTTGGACAACCATTTGTCTGAAGTGGTGTAGGGTTTCCTGCCTGGGCAGAGGATTGGACTAGAAGATCTCCAAGCTCCCTTCCAACTCTGCTATTCTGAGAATCAGAATAATGAGCATTCAGGAATGAAGTATTTCTGTATTATAGAAGTTGAGAGGATGATGGGTCTGTACTGAGGAGGTACAGTTTCCCTTCAGAAATTGCAAGTGCTCCAAATCTGGAGGCTTTTAAGAAGGGACCGGACAACCTGTGTGTCAAAAATGGTAGGGGATCTCCTGGTTGAGCAGGAGGTTGGACTAGAAGACCTCCAAGGTCCCTTCCAACTCTTGTTATCCCCTATTCTGAATCTGCTTGGCCTTTTCCCGCTTCGATGAAGCATGTCTTGTGAAGCCAGCCAATATGAAGGCTGGGTTAATGATTTTTCCTCGCCCTGATCGTGCTGTTTTATCTTGGGAGAACCGACTTATGAATCGGGCCTGGGAGTTATTATTATTATTGTTGTTGTTGTTGTTGTTGTTGTTAATTGATTCGATTGATATGCCTCCCTTCTCCGGAGACTCAGGGCGGCTTATAATGCGTTAAGCAATAGCCTTCATACTTTTGTATATACCTGCTTAGAAGGGCTTTCACACACCCCCCCCCAAGCGGTGTTCTTTTTTATACAAAGTCATCTTATTGCCCCCACAATCCAGGTCCTCATTTTACCTTCCTTGGAAGGATGGAAGGCTGAGTCAACCTTGAGCCTGGTGAGGTTCGAACTTGCAGGAATTGCAGGCAGCTGGCAGCTAAGTGCTATTTAACAGCGCTTTAGTCCACTGCTCCACCAGGCTCCTTATTCCAGATCTATCCACCCCAAGGCTTCAAAACTTAATCCAAGCTTTCTCCTGCGTGACGAAACTCCACCAACCACCATGAGGGGTCAACTTGAAGCAAACTGAGGGAAAAAAAGATCTGTTGGGAAGGGAGAACCATCTGGAGCTTCAGTGGCTTGTTAGACCTCTGAGAAGACATTGTTTCATTCTTCCGAAAAGTTGGGACACCTGCTGCTTGGCAACCCTCCCACTCGCCTTATTGCGTCTTATTAAGGGGTGGGGGTGGAGGGAGGAGGATCACAACTCCCCAAAAGTCAAAGAAATGAGGTGCTTGGAGGTGCATCTGTGGACATTTATGGAGAGAAAAACCCACCATTGTTTTAAAATTACGTGTGTCTTCTATCGCTGGTTGTAAAATCTGGCGTTTGGAAACGTCTGGGTGTATGAAAAAGAAAATTGGATAAGCATTTATGGCTGTCTATCGCTTACAACTTCAATAGGAACCAGAATTTCCATCGCTAAGAAAGGCGGGGTTGTTAAGCCAGTTGTGCCCAGTATTACAACCTTTTAGCTATGGTTGTTAAGTGAATCTTGAGGTCTTTAGGCAAATCTGGCTTCCTTGGTTGTTGGAAGATGGCTGGGAAAGTTGCAAATGGTGATTATTTTGACTGCAGGATGCTACGACTGTTGTAAATTCATCCTGAGCAACTGTGGGCCTCCCCAACTTCAACTTCAAGACCATCTTCTACCGCATAGCTCCCAACGACCGGTAAAATCCCACAGAGTTGGTCTCCTCCGGGTCCCGTCACCTAAACAATGTCGGCTGGCGGGCCTGTGGGGAAGGGCTACCCCGCTCTCTGGAACCAATTACCCCCTGAGGTCCGGACTGCCCCCACCCTACTGGCCTTCCGGAAAGCGGTGAAGACCTGCTTCTTCTGGCAGGCCTGGGACCGTTGATCTCGCTATGGTGATCTTGCGAGACCCAGCCATGAATTGGAGTGTATGGGTTTTAATGTTTTCTTTTTAAACTTTTGTATGGGATATTGTTTGCATTGTTTTATTCTTTGTTGTTAGCCTCCCAGAGTCCCTTGGGAGTTGGGCGGCATAAAAATGCGACTAATAAATAAACTTGGCCAAACCAACTGAGAAGGACACCAGATCTTCCTCCCATCACTGCTGCCAGCATTCTTGATGAAAGAGAGATTATAAAGATCATTGGGATCTTTATAAGTACTCCAACAAACGTAACTTCGGTATAAAATTTGGATTCATTCGGTTGCAATAAACATCACACCCAGTCTGCCTTTCCTTCTCATGATGGTATTCCTGGGTGTATTGTCCCCCCAAGGATAGGAGCTAAAGATTTATCGTGGACCAAAGACAGCTAAACTACAGGAAAGGTTACAGGAATTGGGGTTGTCTCATCTAGTGAAAAGAACAACTAGGAGTGACATGATAGAAGTGTTCCGATAATTAACAGAATAACAGACTTGGAAGAAGAGTGGGTCAACCTATTTTCCAAAGCACCAGAATGCAATGGATGGAAATTAACCAAGAAGAGCCTTGGTGGTGCAGTGGACTAAAGTGTTGTTAAATAGCACTTAGCTGCCAGCTGCCTGCAATTACTGCGAGTTCAAATTTCACCAGGCTCAAGGTTGACTCAGTCTTCCATCCTTCCGAGGTAGGTAAAATAAGGACCTGGATTGTGGGGGCAATAAGCTGACTTTGTATAAAAAAGAACACCCTTAGGGGAGGCCGAAAGCCCTACTAAACAGGTATATTCAAAAGTATGAAGGCTACTGCTTAACGCATTGTAAGCCGCCCTGAGTCTCCAGAGAAAGACGGCATATCAATCGAATCAATCAATCAATCAATCAATCAATAAGTGAAGCAAGCTAAAAATAAGGAGAAACCTCCTAAGTGAGAACAATTATTCAGTGGAACAGCTTGCCCTTCAGAAGTGGTGGGTGATCCAACGTTACAGGTTTTTAAGAAGAGACTGGACAGTCATATGTCTAAAATGGTATAGAGCAGTGATGGCTAAACTTTTACGTCACCCCGTGCCGGTCTGCATGCCGGAAATGGCACGCAAACCCATCCCGCCTGGACCACACGGCCTTGCGCATGGGAATGCCGAAACCCAGAAGAGCAGCGTTCCATCACGCATGCATGAACCGACAGCCAAATTAAGATAAAGATCAGTCCAGGGATATTTTCCAATACAAAGTCTTCTTACCAGTTGTAGAAAAATACAATAAAACAGTTCTTCTTTAGCTTCATTCAGGAACACAGTTCAATATAAAAACAATCAATAAATACTAGAAAAGCAATAAATAGCCATGATCGAGCAATGAACATGCAGAGAGATCAAATCTAGGGTTACAGCATATCAGCAGGTCAAATAGTGTAGTGTCCACACAAACCATAATTCAGCTCTCCTTAAGGACATTGGCTACAGAGCTCAGCCAATCAGGATGCAGGATGACGCGACACAGTTTTTAAAGCTACATAATACTTTTCGCTACAAACACGCAATGTTGGTTTATATATTTCCCGACCAATCAGTTGGGCAATAACAATTTCCTAACAATGTGGACGCACATCCCTTGCGGGACGGTTCTGTGTGCTGCTTCCAGCACATGTTCCATAGATTCACCAACATGGATGTAGGGTTGTGATGGCGAACTTATGGCACGTATGACACAAGTGGCACACGGAGCCATATCTATGGGCACGCGAGCATTGCCCTAGCTCAGTTCCAGCATGTATGTGCATGCCGGCCAGCTGATTTTCGGGCCTTCTGGAGCCACCGGAAGTCGGGAAACGGGCTGTTTCCTGCCTCTGGTGGGATGGGGAAGGCCGTTTTTGTCCTCCCCAGGCTCCTAGAAAGGCTCTGGAGCCTGGAGAGGATGAAAAATGGGCTTACCAGGCCCACTGTGTTATCACAAAAGTGGGGGTTGTGCGCACATACAGGGGGGCATTGAATTATAGGTGTGGGCACACATGTGTGTGACCCCCCGCACTCCCCCCGTTTTTGGCATGTGACGGCAAAAAGGTTAGCCATCACTGATATAGGATCTCCTGTTTGAGCAGGGGGCTGGACTAGAAGATCTCCAAGGTCCCTTCCGACTTAAATTATCTTTTAAGCGCAGCTATGTAAGCGCATTTATAGATAAATATATTTTGATGCTAGGCAATAGATATCTAATTCAAACCGAGACTCTCTCTTCTCCATCCCATCCCCATTAAACAAATAGAAGCTCTCAGGGGAAATGTCTTTTTTTTTTCAAATAGCCTTTGCAACCTGCCAAATTAATACGGTGTACTTTAATTGAAAAGGGGATGATCTAAGCATTCATCAAGTAATGTATTAACTCAAGTGCTTTCGGAAAGTGGAACGCCAGAATGAGCTCACTGAAAGACTGACTCCGAGTCGGCCTGTTCTCCATTCAAGGGCAGTTTTAAATGTGAATCACTGGTCCTGTATCAACCTCCCCCTCACCTTATTTTAACATTGGCGTACTTTCCTGGAAATGTTCTTGTTTTCAATATACACTGCTCAAAAAAAATAAAGGGAACATAAGCAGGAGACATCCGAGATCTGAATGAATGAAATAGCCTTATCTAATACTTTGTTCGTTACATACAGTAGTTTTGTGTTCCCTTTAGTTGTTTGAGCAGTGTATAAACTCCTGTATGTAAAGAACAAAGTATTTAATAAGGCTATTTCATTCATTCAGATCTCGGATGTCTTCTGCTTGTGTTCCCTTTATTTTTTTGAGCAATATATATATATATTCTACTTCGAGTGTTTTGTCTCTGCCTCAATTTTTTTCCACCTATCTTGGGTTTCCTCACATCATCTAAAGTAAAAGGTAGAGGTTCCCCTCGCACAGATGTGCTAGTCGTTCCCAACCCTAGGGGACGGTGCTCATCTCCGTTTCAAAGCCGAAGAGCCAGCGCTGTCCAAAGATGTCTCCGTGGTCATGTGGCCGGTATGACTCAATGCCAAAGGCGCATGGAACGCTGTTATCTTCCCACCAAAGAGGGGTCCCTATTTTTCGACTTGCATTTTTTACCTGCTTTCTAACGGCTAGGTTGGCAGAAGCTGGGACAAGTAACAGGAGCTCATCCCATAACGCAGCGCTAGGGATTCGAACCTCTGAACTCAGACCTTTCAATTGACAAGCTCAGCATCTTAGCCACTGAGCACATCATCTAAACCAGGAGGTAAAATGGATAAGAATTGAAGCGCTTAAAGAGGACAAGAGATGATGGATGAATGGCCTCTTAAACATTAAGGTAGCTTGTTGTAAGCTGATACAGGCAGAAATAAAATTAAAGAGGGGAAATATTAGAACGTATATTTTTATAGAATAAATGAAAATACCATATTTTTCAGAGTATAAGACTCATCGGACTATAAGACGCACCTACCTTTTTGGGTGGGGAAAAGAAGAAAAAGTAAGCTCCCTCTGCCTCTGAGAAATTTTGCCTTGTTGCAGGAAACAGCAAATAGCCTGCTTTACTTTCATTTTTGTTTTCAGCATAGCTTGATTAGCACAACAGAAAAAAAAAATCTGCTCCAGCGATTTACCTCTTTGCAGCAAGCAGCAGAGCCCTACGCAAAACAGTTGAGAGCAAATCAAATGAGAGTCGGGAGGCTGATCCAATCAACTTCTGCTGATTAGGCTGTGCTGAAGCTGAAAGGAGCTGTTTCTTCTTGCTGCTTGCTGCAAGGGGACCAGTGGGTGGGCGGGGCTACACTCGGTGTATAAGACGCACCTAAATTTTCACCCCCTTTTGGGGGGGGGGGAAAGGTGCGTTTTATACTCCGAAAAATACAGTAATAGGTAGAAAGATTAGAGGTTTACAGGTGGTCTGCTAGGCATTTTTGGTTGATCATGATGATGATGATGATGATGATTCCTATTTCATACATCATATTATGAGGATTACCTGAGTTTGATAAACGTGATAAAGATTACCAATATTGTTATTGTAATTTGGATTAGTATGAATAGAATAAATAAAAATAATAGATAGAAAGAAGTTTGTAGATGCTAGGCATTTCTTTTCATGTTTGTTTATACAATAGAATGAAGATTACTCAAATTTGATAAATATGATAGAGATTATTAATATAGTTACTGTGAATTGGATTAATATGAATGATGCCCAGAACCAACTCTGTTCACACCCAGTATGGATGTTTATTCCTTGTATGTCCAATCACACTTGGCCAATAAAAATTCTATTCTATTCTATTCTATTCTATTCTATTCTATTCTATTCTATTCTATTCTATTCTATTCCATTCCATTCCATTCCACTCCATCTATTCTGTTCCGTTCCATTCTGTTTCGTTCCACTGCACTGCACTGCACTGCACTGCACTGCACTGCATTGCACTGCACTGCATTGCACTGCACTGCACTGCACTCCATCTATTCTATTCTATTCTATTCTATTCTATTCTATTCTATTCTATTCTATTCTATTCTATTCTATTTTTAAAAAATAATAAAAAAATATTAAAAATAAATAAATAAATAAATAAATAAATAAACCAGGAGTTTGAGAATTAACCAGTGGAACGGTTTGTCTTCAGAAGCTGAGGGTGCTCATCACTGGAGGCTGTTAAGAAGACACTAGACATCTATTTGTCCAGAATGGTAGAGGGTCTTCTGCTTGAGCAGGGAGTTGGACTAGATAACCTCCAAGATCCCTTCCAACTCTGCTATTCTATGTTTACCCTTCCTTAGAGCCTCCTTCTCTCTTTCCTCCTATCGGCAAGGCTTCTTGGGAGAAACAGAAAATAAATATGAAAAGGATTTGATAGACGTATTTGATGGGAATGCCTTACTACCAGCTTGATCCCAAGAACTTGGTTTAGAAATAAACCCAGTTTCTGTGCTTTCCTTTGATCTCCTGCCACCAGAGGGCAGCCAAGCCAAGCCAAGACATGTCCATTACCCTTAGACAAAATTAAAAATTCCTTATGAAATCCCATCATGTATGGACAGTCCAGGGAATGCTGGGAAATTTTAAAAGATGGTGTGGTAGCTAGGGGGCCTTTCTGGGTGGCGTGTTACATTGAGTCTAGGAACTGGTTGTAGAAGGTGGCGTGCTGAGGAACCACAAGAGCCAGGAAGTAGTGGGAACATTGTGATATGAAAGCTGTCCTAGCACAGGAAGTGTCAAACTCGATTTCATTGAGGGCCACATGAGGATTGTGTTTGATCTCGGGGGAGGAAGGCAAGGGGGGGGCTGGAGTGGGCATGGCCAGGGGCCGTGACCCACTTGAGATCATTCATCGAGGCCCCATTTTCAGCCGTGACGGCCTCCTGCAGCCGTCTGTCAGCTAAAACGGAGCTCCGTCAGCTAAAACGGAGCTCACGGAGCTAGAACGGAGCTTCTGTGTGCAAGAGAAGGAACATGTAAATCAGGGGTGTCACACTCAAGGCCTGCAAGGGGCAAGATTCAGCCCACGGGGTGCTTAGATCTGTCCCACGGGCCGGACCAGCCTGCAGTGCCTCTGCCAACAAAAACAGAGCCCAGACAGGCCGGTGGCCTCTCCAAGCTCAATTTTTTGCTTCCAGAGGACTACAGAAGGTCATTGCGGCTGAATACACGGCCTGGGAAGGCTGCACGCGGCCCTCCCAAACTCTGTTTTCATTGGCAGAGGCACCGCGGGCTGGTCCTTCACTGTTTCCAGGGCGGTCCCGTGGATCCCGTGGATCAGATATAAGCACCCTGCAGGCCAGGTTTGACATCCCTATCCTAGCATGTCAAATAACAGATTCAGGAATCACAGGAAAACTCAAGAAAATAACAGACTTGTGAAGGAAGGTTAATGCCAACTTGCAAAGCATCCCTGGCCTGCTTTCGAGTTGCCATAGGCCAGGTGGGGATGGGAAACCAGCAAAACGGCACGGCAGCCAAAGATAGATGCACATTCCAGACTCATCTCTCTCAAGGCTATATCCCAGGGTTACGCACAGCCGCCAGAGGGGAGTGACCTCTACAACCAAGTGAAATTGCTCCATTGGCAAATGTGATCAATGACACATCCTGGGGGGAGAGGGGGGGGAAACAGGGTCATAGCTGGGGCACGAATTAAGTGAGGTCAGAGTTGGCTTCACTTGGCACATGCCGATGAAGCTCCTAATAAATAACTGAATTTATTTTGAAGCTTGGCTCGAGGCTCATGATTTAATTAGGGCATCCATCAAAACCTTGACAGCTAGCCTGTTAGGAAAGAAAAAGAAGAAACTTTGTTCCAAACAAATGTGATGAGGCAGCCTAATCATTTTCTGCAATCTGCTTGTCCTCAGGAGTCCAACAAGTTCCAAAGATATTGAGGAAGGGCATTCATTATTTAGCTCCGAGGAACAGGTTGAGGCACAGCTACGATCTCAAGAAGCTCAGAGCGATGAAAAATGTTTTGAATGAATCACAAGTTTATGCCTTGAACCCAAAACCACAAGCAGGTTTCCTGCTGAAACTTCCTGCAAGACTCGGTAGCTCCAATTTGTTCCAGCAGACGAATCCCACGCTTATTATTATTTTTTCTTTCCAACCTTAACTGTGATCTTTGGTTGAATCCTATTGAGTTTACTGATGCCTTGCTTGCTTTTTAAGCACGATTGTAAGCTCACTTAGAACTCTTTAAAATCCAAAAAGAGGAGAGCTCTAAATATTTCAGATAGGGATGCGGTGGCTCAGTGGCTAAGACACTGAGTTTATCGATCAAAAGGTTGGTAGTTCAGCGGTTCGAATCCCTAGTGCTACGTAATGGGATGAGCTCCTGTTACTTGTCCCAGCTTCTGCCAATCTAGCAGTTTGAAAGCACATAAAAAATGCAAGTAGAAAAATAGGGACCGCTATTGGTGGGAAGGGAACAGTGTTCCGTGTGCCTTTGGCATTGAATCATGCCGGCCATATGACCACATAGACGTCTTCGGGCAGAGCTGGCTCTTCGGCTTTGAAACGGAGATGAGCACCGCCCTCTAGAGCCGGGAACGGCTAGCACAGATGTATGAGGGGAAACTTTGCCTTTGCCTTTAAATATTTCAGGAGCAAATGAGCTGGGCCGGAGATTCTTCTGAATACTTGAAATAGATTTCCTTGGCATCATTTATTTATTTATGTATTTATTAAATTTATAGGCCACCCATCTCACAATTAAAAAGCAACTCTATGCTTTGCTATGGGGAGGGGCAAGAAACACCGGCTATGCCAAAGTCATACTCAGAACCTGCCTAGGTGGCTCAGTGGCTAAGACACTGACCTTATCGATCAGAAAGGTCGGCAGTTTGGTGGTTCAAATCCCTAGTACCGGTCTCCTGCATGAACAGGGGGTTGGACTAGATGACCTCCCAAGGTCCTTTCCAACTCTGTTACTGTTCCATTTCAAAGCGTTGGTCAATGGCTTTCAACCATCTCATTGCATATGCAGAAATGGGGAATCTAATACATAACTAGTGACCCACAATTTCTTCCATGGATTAATGGGTGGACAATGAAGAAAAATGAAACAAACTCACATTCTGGATTATGCACCAAGAAACAGAGGATGGCTGATGGGTTGTATTGAAGAATAGAATAGAATAGAATAGAATAGAATAGAATAGAATAGAATAGAATAGAATAGAATAGAATAGAATAGAATAGAATAGAATAGAATAGAATAGAATAGAATAGAATAGAATACAGGATGAGATGGGATGGGATGGGATGGGATGGGATGGGATGGGATGGGATGGGATAAGATGCAGAGTAGAGTAGAGTAGAGTAGAATGGAACGGAACGGAACGGAACAGAACAGAACAGAACAGAACAGAACAGAACAGAACAGGGGATGGGATGGGTTGGGATGGGATAAGATGCAGAGTAGAGTAGAGTAGAGTAGAGTAGAGTAGAGTAGAATGGAACGGAACGGAACGGAACAGAACAGAACAGAACAGAACAGGGGATGGGATGGGTTGGGATGGGATAAGATGCAGAGTAGAGTAGAGTAGAGTAGAGTAGAGTAGAGTAGAATAGAATAGAATAGAATAGAATAGAATAGAATAGAATAGAATAGAATAGAATAGAACAGAACAGAACAGAACAGAACAGAATAGAATAGAATAGAATAGAATAGAATAGAATAGAGGATGAGATGGGATGGGATGGGATGGGATAAGATGCAGAGTAGAGTAGAGTAGAGTAGAACGGAACGGAACGGAACGGAACAGAACAGAACAGAACAGAACAGAACAGAACAGAACAGAACAGGGGATGGGATGGGTTGGGATGGGATAAGATGCAGAGTAGAGTAGAGTAGAGTAGAGTAGAGTAGAGTAGAGTAGAATGGAACGGAACGGAACGGAACAGAACAGAACAGAACAGAACAGGGGATGGGATGGGTTGGGATGGGATAAGATGCAGAGTAGAGTAGAGTAGAGTAGAGTAGAGTAGAGTAGAGTAGAATAGAATAGAATAGAATAGAATAGAATAGAATAGAATAGAATAGAATAGAATAGAACAGAACAGAACAGAACAGAACAGAACAGAATAGAATAGAATAGAATAGAATAGAATAGAATAGAGGATGAGATGGGATGGGATGGGATGGGATAAGATGCAGAGTAGAGTAGAGTAGAGTAGAACGGAACGGAACGGAACGGAACAGAACAGAACAGAACAGAACAGAACAGAACAGAACAGGGGATGGGATGGGTTGGGATGGGATAAGATGCAGAGTAGAGTAGAGTAGAGTAGAGTAGAGTAGAATAGAATAGAATAGAATAGGATAGAAACTTTATTGTCACTTTGAATGTACACTAATTGGCATACATTAAAGTGAAATTCCATTGCATACAGCTCTCAAAGGGTCACCACCTCCAATATACACTGTATAATATAACAGAATAAATAAATACCGAGTCTAGTTTGGTTGTATACTAGTACATAGCAAGAAAAACGAATCTTGCGAGTTTATCAGAAGGATGGCCTAGGGAACAAAGCTGTTACAGAGTCAGGTAGTCCTGCTAGAAATTCTTCGAAACCTCCTCCCAGAGGGGAGCAACAGAAACAGTCTGTAAAGTGGGTGTGTGGGGTCTTAATGAATGCAACACTACATAGATTCTTGACAAATGTATTTTTTCTTTTTACGTACACCGAGAACGTATGCACCAAGACAAATTCCTTGTGTATCCAATCACACTTGGCCAATAAAAAAGTCCTATTCTGTTCTGTTCTGTTCTGTTCTGTTCTGTTCTGTTCTGTTCTGTTCTGTTCTGTTCTGTTCTGTTCTGTTCTATTCTACTCTACTCTACCCTACCCTACCTTACCCTCCCCTCCCCTCCCCTCCCCTATTCTCCTCTCCTCTCCTCTCCTCTCCCCTACCCTATCCTCCCCTACTCTACTCTACTCTACTCTACCCTACCCTACTCTACTCTACTCTAATAGAATAGAATATTCTATTCTATTCTACCCTACCCTATTCTCCTCTCCTCTCCTCTCCTCTCCTCTCCTCTCCTCTCCTCTCCTCTCCTCTCCTCTCCTCTCCTCTCCTCTCCTCTCCCCTACCCTACCCTACCCTACCCTATCCTACCCTGTTCTATTCTATTCTATTCTATTCTATTCTATTCTATTCTATTCTATTCTATTCTATTCTATTCTATTCTACTCTACTCTACTCTACTCTACTCTACTCTACTCTACTCTACTCTACTCTACTCTACTCTACTCTATTCTATTCTATTCTAAATTCAACAAAAGTGATGGTTGAATAATGAGGCTCTAAGGCAAACCAGTTGGTCATGGGGAAATTGAGGAAATGCCCATTCCCATGGAAAAGGATGATCAAAGCAACTATCCACATGGGCTTTTGCCCCCCCTCCCTCCTTCTCTCCTCCAAGATGGACCCCTTCAGGGTCTTACATACCAGACCACTCGTCCACCCAGGCGAAGGCTTGGCGATGCCCGATGAGTAAAATATCTCGAATGACCTGGAATCCAAAATCCTGTTACTGGTATTGCAGGGATTGTTCAAGCAAATTCCACACAGTAATCCCCCCCCCCCATCGTCAATAAATATGAGCCAGCAGTTTTGCTGCAGCTGCCCAAAAAACCCAACACAGTCATCATCAACAGAAGGATAGTATCAAGGTGACATGAAGCGTTCCTACCACTTTACACTGTTTTGGTAAGACCACTCTTGGAATACTGCCTCCATTTTGATCAACACATGACAAAAAAAAAAAACGTCAGAGCTCAAAGCAGTGGTGAAATGTAAAATTTGTTACTACTGGTTCTGTGGGCGTGGCTTGGTGGGGTGGGGAGTAATGTGACTGGGTAGGCGTGGCCAACTTTTTTTTAAAAAACTTTTTAAAGAATTTTTTTCTACAACCTCTTCGGCCCTGGCTTATATGGTATGTCCCGGCTAGAAGGGAGTGAACTGCTGATCATCTTTTCTGCCGTCCTCACCACTCTCTGCACCACCTTCCTGTCTGAAGCACTAAGGCTTTCAAACCAGACACTAATGCAATATTTATTTATTTACTTATTTATTTCAATTTTTATACCGCCCTTCTCCCAGAGGACTCAGGGCGGTATGCAGCCAACAATAAAACACATCCATATACAAAATTTAAAAAGTTTAAAAACATATTAACTAATTTGGCCCCCATGTATTAAAATAAATCCAAGCTATCCCAGTTTGTTGGAATAAAAACTTCTTGAGGGCACGGTGAAAGGTGCGTAGGTCAGGGATCATCTGTAGCTCCGGGGGCAAATCGTTCCAGAGAGCAGGTGCCCCCCACAGAGAAGGCTCTCCCCCTGGGGGTCACGAGTCGACATTGTTTGACTGACGACACCCTGAGGAATTCCTCTCTGTGAGAGCGTATTAGCCGGTGGGAGGCTATCGGTAGCAGAAGGCGATCTTGTAAGTACCCAAGTCCTAAGCCTAAGCAATATCACAAGATGCTCTCGATCGTCCCTGTATAGAAAGTGGTAAGGACAGGGGAAGGAAGTTGTACTTTTCTCATGTGATGCAGAAAATACAGGGACTGCTGCACCTGCTTTAAGAAGAGACTGGACACCCATTTGTCTGAAATGGATCTCCTGCTTAAGCAGGGGGTTGGACTAGAAGACCTCCAAGATCCCTTCCACTGCACTCTTCCGCCACTGAAGCCACAAGGGAGATGATTAACTGGCTGAGGAATTCTGAACGATGAAGTCTACAAGTCTAAAAATTTGCACAGTTTGGACACCCCCGATAGATAGCATTCCTAGATTCCCTACCGTGCCTGTTCCTTGATTTGGTCTACCTCCCAGGGCTGACAGCATGTGCTAATCCTTTTCTTGATTTTCTGTCAAGGTTGCCTAATGCTATTTGTGGCACTGTGGCACAGTTTCCTTACTTGGCTTTGAGGGCGGGAGGCATATGGTGTTTTCCTCCCAAAATATGAAGCCATCCAAAGCCCTCTTCTAAACTGCGGCATTAAATCCAACATTTTCTACCTTGTTTTGCTGCGTGAGTGAGATGGGCATTTGCAGCCGTCTGGATCAGTGGTGGGTTGCTCCCGGTTCTGTCCGGTTCTATAGAACCAGTAGTAAAATCGGTGGGAGGCTCTACCCATCCACCCAGATGTCATAAATGAGGATCTGAACATGTGCAGAAGTGTGTGCCTGCAAGTGAAGCGTACAGACAAACGCTTGCGTTGCAAACCGGTAGTAAAGGTAAGTAGAACCCATCCCTGGTCTGGATGTCACAAGACCACAACTCTGAGCATCCCTCACCCCCAGCCAAGTGGGCCAAGGCTCTGAGAGTTGTAATCCAGCAACATTCAGGGGGTTGCCCATTGCCATTCTTGGCTGCAGGACCAAACACGACCACTTTATGGAGGAAGACTGAGGGAAGCATCCAACCCAAATACAGACTGAGCTTAAAATGGACAGCCAGAGACCATTGTTCTATATTGTTTTCCCTGTAAAAACAAACAAACAAACTCTAGGATCATTCTCTCAGAAGATAACATCCTACTAATGCAATCTCCAAACAGAACTACCGTATTTTTCAGAGTATAAGACGCTCTGGACTATAAGATGCACCTACCTTTTTGGGTGAGGAAAAAGAAAGAAAGAAAGAAAGAAAGAAAGAAAGAAAGAAAGAAAGAAAGAAAGAAAGAAAGAAAGAAAGGAAGAAAGAAAGAAAGAAAGAAAGAAAGAAAGAAATCTGCCTCTGCCTCTGAGCAATTTTGCCTTGTTGCAGCAAACAGCCTGCTTTACTTTCATTTTCGTTTTCAGCATAGCTTGATTAGCACAAGGGGAAAAAAAAAAATCTGCTCCCAGCAATTTATCTCCTTGCAGCAAGCAGCAGAGGCCGGCGCAAAACAGCTGAGAGCAAAACAGCTGAGAGTCGGGAGGCCGATCCAATAAACTTGTGCTAATTAGCCCGTGCTGAAGCTGAAAAGAGCTGTTTTTTCTTGCTGTTTGCTGCAAGGAACTGCTGGGAGGCAGAGGCCAAAGGGTGAGGGCCAGTGGGTGGGCGGGGCTACATTCGGTGTGTAAGACGCACCTAAATTTTCACCCCCTTTTAGGGGGGAAAAGGGGGCATCTTATACTCCGAAAAATATGGTAGTTGCTTTGTGTGCCAAGAACAATATTTGTGTGCAGAGAAGAGCAACCAGAATGATAAAGACCTTGAGGCTAAAGCATATGATGAACAGTTGAGGGAGCTAGGTATGCCTAGTCTATTGGATTAAGGGGGACATGATAACTGTCTTCCAGTATTTGAGGGGCCTCCACAGAAAGGTGGGGGTCAAGCTCTTTTCCAAGGCACCTGAAGGCCAGACAAGGAATAATGGATGAAAACTGAACAAGGAGAGATTCAACCTAGAAATAAGGAGGAATTTCCTGATAGTGAGAGCAATCAACCTTTGGAATAGAAGCTGCCTTCAGAAGTTGTGGGAGCTTCATCACTGGAGGCTTTCAAGAAGAGACTGGACTGCCATCTGTCAAAAATGGTGAAGGGTCTCCTGCTTGGGGGGGGGGGGGGGTGGACTGGATGACCGACGAGGTCCTTTCCAACCCTGTTAATCTGTTAAAACTGCCACAAAGAAGGGAGGATCAACCTATTCTCCAAAGCACCTGAGGGTAGGACAAGAAGTAATGGGTGGGAGATCATTAAAGAGAGATCCAACCTAGAACTAAGGAGAAATTTCCTGACAGTTAAGAATCAGTGGAATGGCTTGCCTCCGGAAGTGGTGGGTGCTCCATCACTGGAAATGTTCATGAAGAGACTGGACATCCATTTGAACGGGATGGTATAGGGCTCTTGCCTTGAGCCAGGGAATGGACTAGAAGACCTCTGAGGGCTTTTGCAGATAATTCAGCCCCCTCCCCAACTACCTGAATTTTGATCATGTGACCGTGGAGATGCTGCAATGATCCTAAGTGTGAGGATTAGTCATAAATTCCCTTTTTGTTGTTTTTAGTTGCGAAGTTGTGTCCGACCCATCGCGATCCCATGGACAACATTCCTCCAGTCCTTCCTGTCCTCTACCATCCTCTGGAGTCCATATAAGCTCCCGCCGACTGCTTCAGTGACTCCATCCAGCCACCTCCTTCTCTGCAATCCCTTTCTTCTTTTGCCCTCCATCATTCCCAGCATTAAGCTCTTCTCCAGTGAGTCCTTCCTTCTCATTAGGTGGTCAAAGGATTTGAGTTTCCTCTTCGGGATCTGGCCTTCTAAAGAGCAGTCAGGGTCAATCTCCTCTAGGACTGACTGGTTGGATCACCTTGCAGTCCAAGGGACTCGCAGGAGTCTTCTCCAGCACCAGAGTTCAAAGGCCTCCATTCTTCGACACTCAGCCTTCCTTATTGTCCAACTTTCACAGCCGTACACCGCAACTGGGAAAACCCGTTTTTTTCAGTACTGTTGTAATTTTGAATGGTTATTAAACACATGGTTGCAAGTTGAGAATTATCTATACTACATGCCCAGTGTTCCTTGAGCAAGGAGTTGGACTATAAGACCTTGAAAGTCCCTTCCAACTTGGTTATTCTGTTTTTCCATCAACAGGGAGGATCTAAGGAGCTATCCAAGGTACTGAAAGGGCAAGTCTATCCCGCATCAAACCTGGCCTTCAAGTCACTAGGCATCTCTTACCCATCTCAATTCGTAATCAGGAAAGCCATTGTCCCAACCACACCAATCACCCCCATATAGCCTCTCTCAGATCAGCCAATAAGGATTCTTGAATTCTGGGACAGTTCCGCCCACTTGACTGCAGAAGTGGTTTTCAACCACAGAAGATACTGTACAGTCATAGGGCTGGAAGAGATCTTGAAGGTCTTCTGGTCCAACTCCTGCTAGTAGGAGACCTTCTACCATCCCAGTCACATAGTCTATTTTTGAAAACCTCTAGCAATGGCGCACCCACACAACTCCAGGAGGCAAGTAATGGTACTCACTATCAGGAAATTTCTCCTTACTTTTAGGTAGGATCTCTGTTTAACAAGCTTCCATCCATTACTTCTTGACCTGCTTTGGAGAGCAAGTCTTTTCTCTGTGACAGTCACTCAAGTATTGGAAGACAGTTATTATGTTTCCCCAATCCATTTCTTTGATAGACTAAACATACCTAGTTCCTTTAATCGTTCATCCTATGATTTAGACTCCAGACCCACTAACCATCTTTGTTGTTCTTCTTTGTATTCTTTCTTTTTCCCCCCAAAGTTTTTTATTTTTATTTCTCATAAAACATATATAAATGTACAATCTCTTTAACCATTCTTATCACACATATTCTCTTTTGGTTTCCCTATTGGTTCATTCCTCATCCTAAAACTTTAAAATACATTCGGAGTTGCTCTTCTACCATTCCATACCTCCCTTCTTCCACAACAACCCTTCCTCTCCTTCTCCCCTCTTACCCTTCCCTCCCTTCTTCTATTCTTTTCAACTTTCTTCTTTCCTCCTCTCCTTCCCCTCCTCTCCTTCCCCTTCCTTTCCCCCACTCCTCCCCTCTTCCTCTTTTTCTAACCCTCTCTCTCCTACTCTTATTTCCCCTTCCTTCCTTTCTTCCTCTCCTTTTCCCTTTCTTCTCTCTCTCTCCCTTTTCCTCCCTTCTCCTTCCTCCTTCCTACTTGTCCCACTACACCTCTCTCCCTTCCCTCTCCATTGTTGTGTCCCTTTTCAATTCAATATTTTATCAAGATGGTATTCAAGCAACTCCGATCTTATATTTACCCACATTTTCCTTTCAATTTCCCTTCTATTTTGCTGGTGTTTTTTTTTTTAATTAGATTTATATGCTGCTCTTCTCCGGAGACTCAGGGCAGCTTACAATGCGTTAAGCAATAGCCTTCATACTTTTGTATATTTTATACAAAGTCAGCTTATTGCCCCCACAAACTGGGTCCTCAATTTACCTACCTTAGAAAGGATGGAAGGCTGAGTCAACCTTGAACCTGAGGAGATTCGAACTTGCAATAATTGCAGACAGCTGAATGTTAATAACAGGCTTTTAGTCTGTTGAGCTATCCAGGCTCCTTAGACATATATGGTTAGACATATATCATCCTTAACATACATTTATATAGTCCCTCTTTTTTCATTTTTTTCTCTGCATTCTTTCTAGGGTCTCAATATCTTTTTGGTTTCATGGTGACCAGAATTGGATGCAGTATTCCAAGTGTGACCTCACTAACATGGTATAAAGCAGTACCATCACTTCCCATGAACTTGATGTTCTCCCTCTGTTGGTGTACAGTAGTGGCCAAAATTGTGGAAACTCTTTGGGAAAAGTGTATCTTTGAGGTTTGATGGCTAATAACTCCACTTTTTGGGGGGGAGTTTCAAGATAATCCTATTCTACTGCTGGAATGGCCTGGGAATAGCCTGGACCTTAACCCAATTCTAAAGCAACTTGTTAGTCAGAAGTGACCCAGTTAATAGAAGCAATCCTTCAATCTTGGTTTCACATCACTGCAGAACTCAAAGACTTGGTTCACTCCTTGGGAAGATGTTGCAAGGCCATCATTCATGCTAAAGGTTACCCAACTACATATTAACTGACATAGTGACCATTTTTGTATATCTCCTTTTTTCTACGTGTTTCACTTTTCTTCTTTATACTGTAACTGCTATGCTAATAGCAAATCCTTCCTAAAAGTTATTGCATTACATTCTTGATTAGATTATCTTTCCATGGATATATAATTTTATGGTACTACTCCAAAAGAAAAAAGTGGTGTTATCAGCTAGTTTTAGAAAATACACTTTTCCTCAATTTTGGCCACTACTGTAAGCCCAAAATGGCATTGGCTTTTTTGACCACTGCAGCCTATTCATCTCCAGCCATCTTTCCCTACAGGTCCCTTGGTAGACAAAAATACAATCTCACCTTATGGATAAATTGTTCTACCCGTGTTTGCAGTCCCCAGACTTCAAATTTGACCGTCACCAGTTTGTAAGAGCACATGATGGGCTGTGTATGTTCCCGCCAGCCTTCCTGTAGTGGCCCGCGACCAGTCTTAGTTGAGCAGAAGGATCGGAGATCCTATATAGCCAATAGGGGGAAAAAATATAGAATTTTGATTACATGACCAAAGGGATGCTGTAACAGTCGTAAGTGTGAAAAATGGTCATAAGTCACTTTTTTCCCCCATATAACTTTGAATGGTCACTAAATAAATGGTTGTAAGTCAAGGACCACCTGTAGAAGTAACCAACTGGCTTGTGCTGTTGTTGTTTTTCTGGACTGCGTCACAAGATTGATATCAATTATATTTTTTTCAATTCAATTCCCAAAGGTGCTTTTTTTCAGGAGGGAACTGGACTTGCTCGTTTCTTTTCTTTTGAAGACGTTTTGCTCCTCATCCAAGAAGCTTCTTCAGCTCTGACTGGATGGTGGGGAAGGGAAGGATTTATATTCCTTGCAGACAGCTGGTCATTTGCATCCTTTTAGACTAGAGGGTTGTTGAAGCACTTGGAGGTTTATCTGTGTCCTCAGGGTCACCTGAGTAGTGATCCTGATTTTTCCCTCTGGAAATCCCTTCCTACTCCCACACCATTCCAAGGGTATTCATCCCAAATTGTATAACTAAAGGTCTGTAGAGATTCTCAATCTCTACAGACTTTCAATTCAAGTCTTATTTGTTGTTGTTATTGTTGTTAGTTGGGAAGTCATGTCCAACCCATCGAGACCCCATGGACAATGTTCCTCCAGGCCTTCCTGTTCTCTACCATCCATAAGCTCATGCCTGCTGCTTCGGTGACTCATCCAGCCCCCTCATTCTCTGCCGCACCCTTCTTCTTTTGCCCTCCATCGTTCCCAGCATTAGGCTCTTCTCCAGGGAGTCCTTCCTTCTCATTAGGTGGCCAAAGTATTTGAGTTTCTTCTTCAGGTCTGGTCTCCTAAAGAGCAGTCAGAGTTGATCTCCTCTAGGACTGACCAGTTTGATCGCCTTACAGTCCAAGGGACTCGCAGGAGTCTTCTCCAGCATCAGAGTTCAAAGGCCTCCATTCTTTGGCTCTCAGCCTTCCTTATGGTCCAACTTTCACAGCCATACATTGCAACTGGGAGAACCATAGCCTTGACTATACACACTTTTGTTGGCAGAGTGATGTCTCTGCTTTTTTGTATGCTGTCTAGATTTGCCATGGCTTTCCTCCCCAGGAGCAAACGTCTTTTAATTTCTTGGCTGCAGTCGCCATCTGCAGTGATCTTGGAGCCCAGGAAAATAAGATCTCCATTTCTTCCCCATCTATTTGCCAGGAATTGAGAGGGCTGGATGCCATGATCTTAGACTTTTCTCCCCATCTATTTGCTCTTGATCTCCAGGAGACTCTACCCACAAGCACCTAAGAGCAGCATTGTTGCAACCTCAGGAACAAGTAGATGGACAAGTGACCAGTGTGCAGATTCCCATGAACAGTCTTACAGCTAGGACTGAATTTGTCCTGGACTGCAAAAGCAGAACAAAGTGAAGTTCTTCGTCCTGTCTCCCAAGGTCCTTCCAATAGACCAGGGGTCGGCAACCCATGGCTCTGGAGCCTCATATGGCTCTTTCATCCCTCTGCTGGGGCTCCCTGTCTCCGGTTGGCTCCAGAATTGATAGGGCTTTCGGTTAGGACAGGTAGAGGAAAAAGGAAGCCGCCTTAGGAGGAGACTCTATGGTGGGGGAACCGGACTTCTGGCTGGCTCCAGAATTTAACGGGGGGCTTCCAGTTAGGACCTTTGTGGCTTTGAGTGTTTAGGGTTGCTGACCCCTGAACCAGACCATTTATAGGAATGAGCAGTTGGGTTGGAGAAGCCAAAGCCACCCACCAACCATGCATAGTTACCCTCTCTAACAGGTCATTATTACCTCTAAGCTGCTGTAGTAGCGATCTGGGATTTCATCAAAAGCAATGTCCAAGAACATCACCTCGTGGTCTCCCAAGATTTTTTCCTTGAGAAATATCTGTGAAAGCAAAGGGAAAAAACATTGGACCTGTCAACTTGTCAGTGAGAGAAAACAACAGATTCTCAGCTAACGAGGGATGGCAAATTCAAGCAGGGTTGGCTAGGCTACGATGCATACTTTCCTTGCTTGGCTTGTCATGAAGTTTCTATCCATCATCTTGCCTTCAGGTGATTCTCCAAAGCACCTGAAGGCCAGGCAAGAAGCAATGGATGGATACTAATCAAAGAAAGAACCAAGCTAGAACTAAGGAGAAATTTCCTGACAGCGAGAACAATTAATCAGTGGAACAGCTTGGCTTCAGAAGTTATGGGTGCTCTATAACTGGAGGTTTTCAAGAAGGAATTAGATAACTATTTGACCAGAATGGAAGAGGGTTTCCTATTTAAGGGGTTAGACTAGAAGACCTCCAAGGTTCCTGCCTACTTATTATTCTGTTACACACGGCACGGTGGCGCAGTAGTTAGAGTGCAGTACTGCAGGCTACCTCTGCTGACTGCTGGCTGCCTCCAATTTGGCAGTTCAAATCTCACCAGGCTCAAGGTGGATTCAGCCTTCCATCCTTCTGAGGTGAGTAAAATGAGGACCCAGATTGTTGGGGGGCAAGAGGCTGACTCTGTCAACCGCTTAGAGAGGGCTGGAAAGCACTGTGAAGCGGTATATAAGAGCTATTTCTATGCCCTTCCTTTCTTTCTTCCTTCCTTCCTTCCATCCATCCATCCATCCATCCATCCATCCATCCACCCATACATCCATCCACCCACCCACCCACCCATCATGCACAGTGGTTAGAATGCAGTATTGCAGGCTAACTCTGCCAACTGCCAGCAATTCGATCCTGACCGGCTCAAGGTTGACTCAGCCTTCCAGCCTCCTGAGGTGGGTAAAATGAGGACCCAGATTGTTGGGGGCAAGAGGCTGACTAGAGAAGGCTGTAAAAGCACTCTGAAGTGGTATATAAGTCTAAGTGCTATTGCTACTGCTATTGACTCCCTCAAGTTCCTCTGAATCATAAGGTCTCTTTAGATGCTCTGCTCCCTTGCCTGAGTCCCTGATGACAACAGTGATGAATCCCAGCTCGCCTTGACTCTTCTCATCTCATCAGCAAGGTTCAATGGCACCTTGGCAAGTGACACCCAACTGTTCCTCAGGGCCTCTTCCCATAAACAAGCCCAGTTGCAACTTCCCAGGGTGGGATGATCATTTAATGCAGTGTTTGTCAACCTTGGCAATTTGGAAGATGTTTGGACATCAACTCCAGGATTCCCCAGCCAGGGGTGAGATTCCCCTGGTGGGGGTTGTCCAAGCTGACATTTAGTCATCGATTCAAAGCATGGATAACTCCCACCATGTCTGTCTATGGAGATTCTCAGTCATCCAGATGTCCCAAAGGTGCTTTTTCAAGAGGCAATTGGACTTCTTGGGTGAGAAGCAAACAGTCTTCAAAGAAAAACCAGAAAGTCCAGTTGCCTCTTGAAAAAAAAGCACCCTTGGGACCCCACCGTGCCTGCATTTCTGCCTGAAAATAGCTAGACAGGATGAAATGGGGCGCTGTTTCTAATTCTGTATGGGTTGCACTTACGTTGGTGCTATTTCCACAATTATCTTCATACTTGGTCTCTATGTAGATAGAAAATTTGGGCAGAAACGAGCACTGTAAAAGGAAAGAGAAATGGAGAATGTGAGTAGACCCAGAGGATGAATGGAAAGGACAGTGCTGGAAAAGAGCAGGCTCAGTGGCTAAGATGCCGAGCTTGTCAATTGAAAGGTTGGCAATTCAGCGGTTCAAATCCCTAGTGCCGCATTATGGGGTGAGCTCCTGTTACTTCTGCCAAGTAAGTAGCAGTTCGAAAGCATGTACAAAATGCAAGTAGAAAAATAGGGACCCCCTTTTGTGGGAAGGGAACAGCGTTCCGTGTGCCTTTGGCATTGAGTCATGCCGGCCACATGACCACGGAGATGTCTTCGGACAGCGCTAGCTCTTCAACTTTGAAACAGAGATGAGGACCGCCCCCTAGAATCAGGAACGACTAGCACGTATGTGCAGTGAAAACCTTTGCACATATCTATATCAATATAACTATATATCTATATATCTATATATCTATCGATATCAGTATCTATCTCCATCTCCATCTCCATCTCCATCTCTATACCTATCTCTATATCTATTTTATTTAAGGTCACCCAGTGGGCTTTCATAACTAAAACTCACTGTCTCCTGGTAATTGGTCTAAAATCACCAGCTGGCTTTCATGTCAACGGCAGGTCTAGAATTCACCATCTCCTGGTGATTGGCCCAAAGCTACCCAGCTGGCTTTCCTGGCTAACGTGGGACTTGAACTCACAGTCTCCCACTTCCTAGCTTGCTGCCTTAACCACTAGACAAAACTGTCTGTCATCTACTCACCATCCACATAAGGTACTATTTACACTTTCCTGCCCATAAAGCTACAGCTATGAACCACGCCATTTTCCACCAAGAAACGAAAAGGAAGTGATGGGGTTTAAACGTTTCTTTCTTTCACATCGTTGACAAAAAATAGCACCTGCAAAAAAATGCCCCTTTTATAACTTTGACAAACCGTCTGCAAATATTCCAAGCATTACATTTGAAACCATGAGGGCTAGAAACCCAGATCTTCCTTCATTCTCAGGAAATGGACCTCAGCAGTTCCTCTGAGTTTTTTTGGGCTCCTGCTGAAAGATGCAAAAAGGGGTGTTCCCTTTTTGCAAAGACTAATCGGCAACTCAGACAAACGAAGAGCAAACAACAGCCTGATCAAGGAACCAACAAGAACACACCCACCAATACTGACAGGGCAACCACAGGTATCTCAATAGAGATCAAATCCCTCTCTCTTCTAGCACTGATGATGTTACCTAATTGGCTTATGAAGCGTCTGCAAGTGTGCTGACCTAGGTGTTCCCAAATGATGAAGCAGACTCCTTATTCGGACAAAAATCCCTTAATAAAAAGTGACTGTGAATTCCTCTCACTCACACCCAGCAAAGTCTTTCAAGGGAGAATTCACAGTCACAGACCTGATCTGGCTTGGAGAGCTGCCAGGCTGTTATCTTCAAAACTTGGCCAGGAGTCTCGGAGAGTCACAAACCAATTAGATGAACGATTTTATTTTATTTTATTTTATTTTATTTTATTTTATTTATTTTATTTTATTTTATTTTATTTTATTTTATTTTATTTATTTTATTTTATTTTACTTTACTTTACTTTATTTTATTATTTTATTATTTTATTTTATTTTATTTTATTTTATTTATTTTATTTTTTTATTTTATTATTTTATTTTATTTTATTTTATTTTATTTTATTTTATTTTATTTTATTTTATTTTATTTTATTTTATTTTATTTTATTTTATTTTATTTTATTTTATTTTATTTTATTTTATTATTTTATTATTAAAATTTATATGCCGCCCTTCTCCCGTAGAACTTGGGGGTTCACACAATAAAAACAAGAACAGTGATGACAACACTGCAGTATTAAAACCTAATCCAAAAATTAAAATCCCCAATTAAAAACCCCATAATCGGTCAGGGAATTTGATGGAAAAGCCATGTCTTAAGGCTGGTGCGGAATGTGCGGAGATCAGGAGCCATCCGGAGCTCGGTGGGTAACCCATTCCAGAGGGTCGGTGCGGCCACAGAGAACGCCCTCATCCTAGGCGCCACCAACCGACATTGTCTGGCCGATGGCACCCGGAGGAGGGCAGCCCTATGTGAACGCACAGGACGATGGGAGGCCGGTAGGAGGTGGTCCTGCAAGTACCTTGGGCCCATGCCATGTAGGGCTTTATAGGTGAGTACCAGCACCTTGAAGCAGATCCAGAAGGCCACCGGTAGCCAGTGCAGCTCGCGCAGGAGAGGTGTTACCCGGGAGTAACGGGAGGCTCCCGTAACAATCTGCGTGGCTGCATTTTGGACCTGCTGGAGCCTCCGGGTGCACCCCAAGGGCAGCTCTATGTAGAGGGCATTGCAGTAATCCAATCGAGAGACAATGAGAGCTTGAGTGACTGTGCTGTAATTGTCTCCTGCAAACTCCACTCCCCTATGGGTCCTCTTTTATTCCTTCTGAGAGCCATTCATTGTCTGCCTGTGGCCTTACTTCCAAGTTGACCCTTGTTCTTTAGCTGTTCCCTTTGTCTGGCAACTCTGCACATGCGCAAACTGGGAACAGGCTCCAGCTGTTTGTCTGCCTCACTGATGTCTGACTCCAAAGGCAGCTGACAACTGTCATACAGACCTGACCCCCTCTCTGCCTCCAACACAGAGCCCTCATCAGAGCCTTCCCCAGATTCTAGGACTGGCCCATGTTCCTCTCCAACCTCATCACTGTCTGAATCTGCCACCAGCTCCACTGGCTGCTGGCGGGCCACAACAGCAAGAAAATAACCAATCTCAGAGAGCACTAAGGACTCCAGTGAATGCCTTGAAGTTACTCATGGTGTTCTTGAGTTCTCTCTTCTATTCTGCTAGAGAAGTAACCAAAAGTAGGAAGGCATCTTGGTACTTACTGTGTACTCTGCATCCGTTGTGAGATAATTCCAAGTATCCCAAGGTAGCAAAGGGGAGACAGAGAAAGAGACAAGGCTAAGGTTGGAGAGAAGGAAGAATTATCCATTACACATTTTCTGGGCAACTAAAGCCACCTCACTTTGTAACTCGGGGGTAGCCATGATGGTGTTTGAGTCAACTTCAAAGCTGTAAGAGCAATCAGATGGTTCTTGTGCCCAAATCTAGCAGGAAAATCCAACTGACGCTAAATAAAAGATGAAGGGAGTAGCTTGCCATACATTAGGGGTCTCAAATCTTGGCAAATTTTGGGGCTCCATTGGACCACTTATAGTAATTCTATCTCTATTGTAAGGTAGTAAGACTGAAAGTATTTTCCCCCCTGTTTTCCTTTCGCTCTCTGGAAAACCAGGAAGGATCCCTTCTGAAATAGATCTGATTAACTCTTTTTTCTTTTTGTGGGCTGAGATACCTTTTTAACATGCTAGTTATCCAGTTTGTGGCTTTCTCTCCTGTCTGCCAAGGTCATTCTCACACACCGTTAGGATTTCCTCCTTACCTGTGATGGTATACGGGTAATAGTTCCAGGCTTTCTCGGTGATATAGAAGATTCGTGGTGTTACAGCCCGAGCCCAGCTAGGCAATTTGCTGCAGAAGAACAGAGGAGAATTCTAAATGGAAATCAAATCCCAAATTCAAGTCTCTGTCCATGTCTCCAAATTATTAAGATACAGTAGCAGCCAAAAGTGTGGAAAACTTTTGGTAAAAGTGCATTTTTGAGGTTTGATGGCTAATAACACCACTTTTATTTATTTTTTTTGGAGTTTCAAGATCATTCTATTCCACTGCTGGAATGGCCTGGGAATAGCCCAGACCTTAACCCAATTGAAAATCTATGGAGCTGACTAAAGAAACTGGTTAGTCAGAAGCAACCCAACAATAGGAGCTTGGGAACCAGTTTTCATTGGCAGACCACCTGGGCCACTAAAGGTGCCCCTGACATGAGTGACGTCGATCTGGCCACACCCACCCTGGCCACACCTCCCCTCCTCCAAGGTCAAACACAACCCTGATGTGGCCCTCAATGAAATCAAGTTTGACACACCCCTGCTCTATACTAATATAATATTTAATATATTGTAATGTTAATATTAATATATTAAATATTAATATTTAAATAAAAAATTAAAATGTGCAAGGAATTAAGGTGCTGAGGCTGAACCCAGTGGTCTCCAGACTGGAGAGAACCATGATGTTAGCAGAGATCAGATGCCTTCAAAGCCATCAAGAGACGAATCTGTTGGATTGGGGAGAGGAAAATGCCTAAAAATTAAACTCTAAAGCAGGAAACTGGAGTGGATAATCTTTTGTGGGTCTATGGCTTCATTTTTGCCTGCAGTAGAGATTAAATTTCTGTCAAGGATGCTGAGGAACTTAGAAACAGTTCAGAGAAGAACAAACTCTATGTTGAAGGATGTATGGATTAAGACCAATGAAGGACGATTAACGTTGCTGGAGATGTTTCATCTAAAGAAGAAAGGGCAGACATGACAGACTTTCAATGCCTGAAGGCAGGGATGGGGTTCAAAAATTTCAGCAATCAGTTCACTGCCTGGTTTCTGGGGGTGCGTGGCCGTGGAGGCGTGGCCTACTCAGCCTCCTGCAACACGGCAAAGGGGAACCGTGGCTTTCCTGGAGCCTCGAGGAGGGCAAAAATGGCCTCCTCCGGGCTCCAGAGGCCCTTTGGAGGCCGGAAACAGGTCTGTATTCAGACTTCTGGTATTTCCAGTAGGCCCATTTTTCACCCTCCCCAGGCTCCAGAGGCTTTCCTGGAGCCTCCACAAGGGCAAAAAAAGGCTTCCCCCAGGCTCCAGAGGCTCTCTGGAGGCTGGAAATAGGCCTGTTTCCGGATGTCTGGTAGGCCCATTTTTTGCCCCCAGAGCTTCCGCGTGCACCCTGCACTTACCTGGCATCCAAATGGGCCACGTGGAAACACCTGGAAGGGGAGGGCCGGGGTGGGCAGGGTCAGCCAATCCATAGAACAACAGGTTTGGCGAACCAGACCAAAATTAACATCCGGTTCGTCCGATTTGGTCCAAACCGGTTGAATCCCACCCCTGCATGAATGAATGTCAGAGGGAAAAAGGTACGGATTGATTCTCCACAAGGCCTGAGAGTAAGACAAGAACCAGCGGGTGGAAATTTTACAGAGGGAGACCCAAACTGGGAATAGGAAGAAACGTCGTGGTGATGAGAAACTCAGAAGCAAGGAGACAGCCTGTCTCCTGTATTCATAAGGGCTCTGTCACCGGAAGTCTTCAAGCAAAGGATGGGCAGCAATTTATGTGGAAAGGCCTGAGAAGGTTGGAGGGGAAGACCTTGATGATTCTTCCAATTCTATGGTCCTAAGCCATGACCGTGACCTTCTACCAGATCAGCCAGTTTATGAAGAAGAGGACAAGAGTCTCAATAACCAAGGTTTGCAGACAAGTCATGTCAAGTCAGGAAGATGGACAAAATGTTGACAAACAATGTAAATTAGACCAGTGGTCACTAACTGGTGGTCCATGAGAAAATTTTGGTGCTCCGCAGAAAAATTATTTGCATTTTTTTATATTGCAGTAAATCAAGGGTCCTCAAACTATGCCCCCTGGATTGGATACATGCAATGTATGTTGCTGCAGAGAGTCTCCCCCTTCGGGGTCTTTTTGTGTGGGTCAGAGGGGAGCAGAAATTCAGGGTCTTGGGCTCTGCTTCTGCCTCCTGGTGTGGGGCTTTGGGCGAAGGCTGGAGGGAAGCACCGCTGGTGGTGAAGAGCCAGAGGGTCTTGTTCCAGTGGGACCGCATCATGGCCTGGAACTGGCTGACCATCTCAGCCCATTGATCCTCCAGGCACTGGTACCTGGCCTTGCACTCCTGCAGGTCTTCCCTCTGCTTGGAAAGCCTATGCTCCTAGTTCTCAGTGAGGTGCTTCTGCTGAGCCTGCTTCTCAGTCAGATCCAATTTGAACTGAGCAGCTGTTTTGCCAACTCTTTCTCAGGGTGGCTGCTTAGCTCCAGCAACTGCTTCCCGTTGGGGCCCAGGTAGGCAGGCGAGGAGGGACTGGGAGGGGAGGGGTGAGTAGAGGCCGGCGAGATGCCCCTTGACATGAGTCACATCAAGTTGGCCAAACCCATCCCGTCACATGACCATCTTGCCACACCCACCCAGCCGGTCATTAGGCAGATCATATTAGTGCTCCGCGGGATTTAAAATTATGAATTTAGTGGTCCCTGAGGTCCGAAAGGTTGGTGACCCCTGAATTAGTCCATCAATTCCACTTTTATTTTTGCAGCTCCTGGAGAAGCAAATGTCCTGAATTAGAGCAGCCCAGATTTTCCTATTTCTCCTCTCCCGAATCCCAAAAGTATAAAATAGATGAGTTAAGCCTTTGATATTACAGTTCATTCTCACAGTCGGCTGGAAGAAACATATCAGCAAAACTCTCACTGTTAGAAATAGAACAGATGAAGAGAAACAAGCTGTTCTGCTCGAAAGAGTGGGTGCTGCCACATGGATTAAGAAGGCAATGTTATGAAAGGTGGTTTGAGGATCTTCATTTTCATATACAAGGACTGGTTTCTGAACCACAGCAATTGATGCCATTCTTGGATTATTCATTTCCTCACCCTTCAATAAATATTATATATCCGTGATGGCGAACCTATGGAATGCGTGCCATAGGTGGCACACAGAGCCCTCTCTGTGGGCACGAGTGCTGTTGCCAGCTGCTTTTCTGCTTTCTGGTATGTTTTTGCGGGCACCAGAGCACCAGAAAACGGCCAAAACCCAGGCCATTTTTTGGACCGTTTTTCCGTCCAAAAAACTACCTGAAAAACAACCTGAAAAACAGCCTGAAAATGGCCCCCAAAATGGCCAAAAAACAGGCATGCAGACACCGGCCAGCTGATCTTTGGGTTTCCGGTACTCCGGTGTGCATGAAGACAAGTTGGCTGGCGCACATGTGCAAGCCGAAAATCCAAAGACCAGTTGGCCGGTGTGTGCATGCCTGTTTTTTGGCTGGTTTTGGCTGTTTTTCGGGCCGTTTTCAGGCCGTTTTTCAGGCCGTTTTCAGGGTTAGGGTTAGGGTCAGGCCAGCCAACTCATCTTCAGGTTTCCAGCACTCCAGGGCATGCACATGCACTAGTGGTGGGTTTCAAACATTTTTACTACGGATTCTCTGGGTATGGCCTGGTGGGCATGGCATGGCTTGGTGGGTGTGGTCTGGTGGACATGGCAGGGGAAGGATATTGTAAAATCTCCATTCCCATCCCACTCCAGGGGAAGGTGACTGCCAAATCCCCATTTCCTCCCGATCAGCTGGGTCTTGGGAGGCAGAGAATAGATGGGGGCAGCGCCAGTCAGAATTTTTACTACCGGTTCTCTGAACTACTCAAAATTTCTGCTACCGGTTCTCCAGAACTGGTCAGAACCTCCTGAAACCCACCTCTGGCATGCACGCATGTTCCAGTTTGGGCACTCGGTGCTGAAAAGGTTCGCCATCACTGCTATATAGAGTTTGTGACCCTCATATGAGCGGTTCATTCCTGCCTATGGGTTGCTGGACATCTCATCAGTTTAAGACACTTATTTTAGGGAATGTTTCTTCCCTCTTTCAAAAAAAGAAGGAAAAATATAAGCTCCATTCATTGATGGTGTGCCATCAAATCAATGTAGATTTTTAGCAACCCCTACAAATAGAATTTCTCTAGGAAAATCTCTCCCCAAACCTAGTCTTCCTACAGTGAAGATCCAATTCCTGAGAAGGAGGTTTCTGCTGAGCCTCCTTCTCAGATCCAATTTGAACTGAGCTGTTTTGCCAACTCTTTCTCGTGGTGGCTATTTAGCTCCAACGACTGCTTCCTGTTGGGGCCCTAAGGAGCCCAGGCAGGGAAGCGAGGAGTGGGAGGGGTGAGTAGAGGCTGGAGAGGTGCCCGTTGACATGAGTGACATCGAATATGCTATGCCCACCCAGTCACGTGACCACCTAGCCACGCCCATCCAGCTGTTAAATAGGCAGATCATATTAGTGGTCCACTGGATTTAAAATTACGAATTCAGTGGTCCCTGAGGTCCGAAAGGCTGGGCTAGGGGCTTCCAAGACAACCCCAAGTAAAAATGGCTGAAGTTCTCCCCTGGCAGCTGTCACATCGAAGCTCTCTGTTTCAGAAATTTTTGCTTTGCCACGGTGTCACCTGCCAGTTGGAATTTGCAGGGAGAAATGATCTCCCTTTCCTATCGCTCAATGATTCCTGTTCGGTTTTGTCCTCTATAAATAGAATTCCCTTAGGAGAAGAGTCGTGAGAACACAGTCTAAAAATATAACTTGTTCCCCACATGGACAGCTCTAGCGATGGCCAACTGGTTTTGATCGGCATTGCAAAGAGACAGATGCATGCTGGTGGGGTGTAAGCGAGTAACCAGAGGCTTATATTCGAGGGTAATCAAGCAATCCAGCCCAAAAATTGGGAAGCCAAGTTTTAAGCCAGCTGGGAAAGAAACGCTGGGGGGCTTCAGCTCAAATGCAATTGCAAGGTAAAATCTGCTTATATCGGTATAAGCTGGGAGGAAAGGACAAAGGTAAACTGACAGAGACTGACAGGCTAATCCTAAATTCAATTGCAGGTTGGAGAGCCTGCATTTAAATGGATTTAGCCCAAGTGAACCTTGCAGGCATTGTGTATTTGGAACTGGGAGGGAGGTAATACGAGATGACAGGGGTGGCTATTGAAAAAGAGGATAAGGATAAATCAAAATTTTATCAGAGGGATGCCCAGCTTGGTCCAAGATTGGCTGCAGAGCCCTGCTTCCTGTGAATGATATGGATGCAGGGTCACCTAAGGATAACAATCAGAGCCCTGTGTTACAAGATGCCTGAAAGGGGGTGAGGGAGCAGTGGGGATGATCCCTTCAGGCAATAGCTATGGTCAATGGGTTAAGGTTTCCCCTCCCCATTCAGGCAATGCACTTTACTTCATTCATGGGCGGGGCTTGGCTTTGTTTAGGAGCAGGAACAAGGAAGGAACCACAAAGCCTCAGGACTTCTAGAAAACGCAGCATGGAAGGAGGTTAAGGAGAAGATCTTCCACTCATTTCCTAAGTACAACAAAACCTCAGGACGTGTAGAAGATGCAACATGGAAGGAGGTTAAGGAGAAGATCTTCCACTCATTTCCTAAGAACAACAAAGCATCAGGATTTCTAGAAGATGCAACATGGAAGGAGGCCAAGGAGAAGACCCTCTGCTCATTTCTGAAGAATAACAAAGCCTCAGGACTTCTAGAAGACACAACATGGAAGGAGGTTCAGATCCTCTGTTCATTTTCTAAGAACATTAAAGATTCAAGATGTCTAAAAGACAGAACATCGAAGGACATTAAAGGGAAGATTCTACACTCACTTTCTAAGAACAACAAAGCATCAGGACATTCAAAAGACACAACATGATAGAAGGTTAAGAAGACCCTCCATTCATTTCCTAAGAACAACCAAGCATCAGGACTTCTAGAAGACCTACAGTAATACAGAAGGAGGTTAAAGAGAAGACCAACCCTTCACTCATTGCCCCGTTCATTGCTGAAAGAGTGAGCCACAGAAGGAACTGTCAATCAGCCGCTGTGAGCCCAAACTTTTCCAACTTGATATCTTGTAGTGGTAAGGATACTATCAGGGATGGGCTGCAAAATTTTTAGCAAGGGGTTCTCTGCCTGGTTGTTGGGTGGGCATGGCCATGGTGGGCGTGGTCTAGTTGGCCTCCTGCATCACGGCTGGGACGGGGCATTTTTGCCCTCCCCGGGCTCTGGAGGCTTTCTTTGAGCCTCCAGGAGGGCGAAAACAGCCTCCCCAGGCTCTGGAGGCCCTCTGGAGGCTGGAAACGGGCCTGTTTCCATCCTTCTCAAGCTTGCAGAAGGCCTGTTTTTCGCCTTCCCCAAGCCTCCGTGCGCATCCTGCACTTACCTGCATCCAAAATGGGCCATATGGGGACTCCTGGGAGGGGCGAGGTGGGCAGGGCCAGCCAGGAGAGGGATTTGGGGGTTCTCTGAACTGCACAGAATCTTAGCTAGAGGTTCTCCCGAACCCCTGCGAACCCCCAGCAGCCCACCCCTGGATACTATCAAGTTAACTGCAGGATGATGGGAGCTATGAGTTCCCAACACTTCAGTATGGTGCCTGGGCTTGAAAAGGTAATAGCAGCACTTACATATTAGAATCAGGAGCTGATAAAGAAGATACTCAGAGACTTCCCATCATGAATAACTTTTCTCTGAAGCTTCTGAGGAAAGCTCAAAAAGTCCCTTTTCTCCCATAGGGGTTGTCAGGTACAGACTCACTCATAGTGACAAGTGGTCCCCACTGTTGAGTTAGTGGGGCTTTTCGGTCTGATCTAAAAAGGAGCCCCTTCCCCAGATCAAAGGAAGCAAGCTGAACTTGACCCAGTCAATGTTGTCAACTTTACTGAGTCAATTAACTCATGGCATGGGCCTCAGGTATTTGCAGGACCACCTCCTACCGGCTCCCATCGCCCTGTGCGTTCTCATAAAACTTCCCTCCTCCGGGTGTTGTCAGCCAGGCAATGTCAGCCGGCGATCCCCAGGATGAGGGTGTTTTCTGTGGCCGCATTGACCCTCTGGAATGGGTTACCCACCGAGCTCCGGATGGCTCCTGATCTCCGCACATTCCACACTAGCCTGAAGACATGGCTTTTTCATCAAATTCTCTGACCAGTTATGGGGTTTTAACTTGGGGGGTTTTAAATTTGGACTTGTTTTTAGTATTTTTACTGTGGTTGTTTTTATTGTGTGAGCCACCCCAAGTCCTACGGAGAAGGTCGGCATATAAATTTTAATAATAAATAAATAAATAAATAAATAAACAAACAAACTCAAACAACCTTTCTGGATAGTAAAACATTATTGATCTAGGCATGGCCTGCCACCAGAAACAGAGAGAAGCTGGAAACTGAGCAGTTGAAAGTATAAATGAGAGCCCAGGAGGAATAATTTTTCTTCTCTTATCTGCAATTTAGTGCTTTCAAGGATGACAGCCCAACTCCTTAAGAAGATTCAACCAAGGCTGGCTAATGGGGGAGGAAGAGCAGATAGCTACGACCGTATCCTGTCAGTAAATCAAAGAGATTTGGCTGCATCTATAGTGCTCTTTAAGGTAACAACAAAGGATCAAAGGAGGAAACTAAACAATTGAGACTCTAGAACAGGGGTCAGCAACCTGCAGCTCCAGAGCCGAATGTGGCTCTTTGGGCCCTCTGCTGTGGCTCCCTGTCAGGTGATCTCACCACTGGCAGGCCCCTCCCCTCACACTCCCCTCCCAGTCACTCTTCGCCTGGCCTGAGAAGGTAAGGGCGACGGGGGAGGATGGAGAAGCGGCCAGGGCAGAGACAGAGAGATACAGAGAGGGAGGAAGAGAAGAGAGAGACATAGAGAGATACAGAGGGGAGAGAGAGATGTTGTGGCTCCTGGTGTTTTTTAACAACTGGTTCTGTGCCCTAATGACTGGCTGGATAGGCATGGGTAGGGGGGGTCATGTGACTGGTGGAAGTGAGTGACATCGAGTTGGCCATACCCACCAAGGTTTTGTGGCTCCCGGTGTTTTCTTTTCTGTGGGAAACGGATCCAAATGGCTCTTTGAGTATTTAAGGCAGTGGTGGGATTCAGCCAGTTTGCACCACTTCGGGAGAACCGGTTGTTAACTTTCTGAACAGTTTGGTGAACTGGTTGTTGGAAGAAATCATTAGGGCAGAGAACCGGTTGTTAAATTACTTGAATCCCACCGCTGATTTAAGGTTGCAGACCCCTGCTTTAGAAAGAGTGCAGAGAAGAGCAACCAAAAGGATTCGGGGACTGGAGGCTAAAATATACAAAGAAAGGCTGCAGGAACTGGGTAGGTAGTCTAGTGAAGAGAAGGACCAGGGGAGACAGGATAGCAGTCTTCCAATATCTCAGGGGCTGCCCCAAAGAAGAGGGAGTCAAGCTATTTTCCAAAGCACCTGAAGGCAGGACAAGAAGCAATGGGTGGAAACTCATCAAGGAGAGAAGAAACCTAGAACTAAGGAGAAACTTCCTGACAGTCAGAACAATGAATCAGTGGAACAACTTGCCTCCAGAAGTTGTGAATGCTCCAACACTGGAAGTTTTTAAGAAGAGATTGGATAACCATTTGTCCATAATGGTATAGGGCAGTGATGGTGAACCTTTTAGACACCAAGGGCCCAAACTGTGCACCAATGGTGAAATCTAAAATTAGTTACTACCAGTTCTGTGGGAGTGGCTTGGTGGTGGTGGTGGGAATGTGACTGGGTGGGCGTGGCCTATTTATTTATTTTTTTTTACTTTTAAAACCATCTTTTTCTACAACCTCTTCGGTGAAAAAATGCTTTCAAAAGGCTCTGACGATCCCAGCTGAGTTGCCTGATTGGCAGAGGCTTTTTAAAAAACTCAGCTTAGATCGTCAGAGGCATTTAGAAGAAAAAAAGGGGTTTTTTTCTTTTAAAAGTCTTTGACGATCCCAGCCGAGCCGTGCGATCATCAGAGGACCTTTTTTTTTAACTTTTGAAAGCATTTTTTTCACCCAAAGAGGTTGTAGAAAAAATGCTTTTAAAAGTTTTAAAAAAAAAGCCTCTGATGATTGTGTGGCTCAGCTGGGCATGGGTGGGGGGTGGGGCAGGGATTTTTGCTACCAGTTCTCCGAAGCACCCGCCTCCATCGCTACCGGATCGGGTGATCCGGTCCGAACTGGGATCATTTCACCCCTGCTGTGCACTCGTGCATGCCAAACTGAAAGGGGTGTGCACGTGCGTGCGAACGCATGCATGCACCAACATGCATGTGCATGCACCAGCATGCACCAACACATGCACAAACCTGCACTGACATTCACAGCAGAGACCCAAAGACACCAGAAGCGCAGCAAGAGGTAAGATCTTTTTCTTTTGTGAACTTCTGTTTGCAGGGAAACAGAAGCTCATGAAAATGTCATGGAGATCTGACCTGGGGCGATGGTGCATGTGCCAGCAGAGAGGGTTCTGCATGCCACCTCTGGCACTCGTGCCATAGATTTGCCATCACGGGTATCGGGTCTTGCTTGAACACGGGGATATTAGAAGACCAATATCTCTTTCAACTCTGCTATTCTGCTACTCTGTTATCCAGAACGGGCAAAAGCACCTACAAGAGGTAGAAGCAGTGGTGGGATTCAAATATTTTAACAACCGGTTCTCTGCCTTAATGACCAGCTGGGTAGGCATGGCTCGGTGGTCATATGACCATGTGGGCATGGCTAACTCAACATCACTCACATTGATGGGCGCTTTGGCTTAGCTGTTACAATGTAATAAGGGTTAACCAGAGAGGCCGTTTCTGTAAGCAGGGCAATAAAGATTAGACTAGAAACACCACCAGAACGTTTCCTTCCTGCCTTCCTTACAGGATTAGCCCTGTAAAGTGGAAAAAAAACAAACTAAGATTTCTTCCAACAACCAGTTCTCTGAACTGCTTAGAAAGTTAACAACTGGTTCTCCCGAATAGGTGCAAACCAGCTGAATCCTACCTTTGGGTAGAAGATAACAGCTCATAAGGAACAGAAGGAGACATGTATGTATTTTGAGCATATTCCCTGTCCAACTGTTACAATTGAAGAACAGAAGGTGTTTCAAAAGACTGGCCTCATTCCTTCGAATTAAGTTCAAACGAAACAAATTTACATTTTTATTTCAGGGGGTGGGGTGGGGGAAAGAGATCGACATTTTAAGAGAGCATCAATTCTTTGCAAATTTCAAAAAACAAAAAACAAAAAACCATGTCTAGTTATGCCAAGTCATCATGGTCTTTGAAAGATTTGCCAGTCAGAGAAGATTTGGGGAAAATGTAAGGCCGACATGTAAAGGCTATCATGAGATGGCCCTCAGGACATCATGAAGTTGCAAGAGCCTGGAATAAGGTTTGATTTGAGGAGAAAAGTATAGAAGGAACAGCTAAGGATGCCACTAAGCTGACGAAAGTAGAACCATGGACTTCCCCCCCCCCCCCAAGGGACTAACACGGGGTCACTGAAAGGATGATGATAAGGCAGTATGTCAATGTGGTTTGTCGTCTTATCAGGATGTCATCTTCTGTTCTGATCTAGGCTCCCTTAAAAAGCAGGAAGCAGGAATTGGTCCTGGCAAAACCTCTTTTATTTACACGACTGTGAATTAGTTCCATTCATAGTCTGCAAGGTTTGTCCAAACAGTTTTACAAAGGAATATTTCTCAACAAGCTGCCATGTAACTTGCTGCCATGTCTCCAAATGCAGAGTAAGGCAAAACTTGGCACAGAGTCTCTTAGAGGCACAAACAGAACTTTTCACTCTTGACACTAACTACCGAACAAACGAATTGTTTCCTGCAAAAGCCCACTCCCCGTTCGCGCTTTTGTTTCCTATGGGAGGGGCCAATCATCTCCAAGGTGTGGCTTTACTCCCAAGTCGACCCTGTTTCTGAGTTGTTCTTGTCTTCTGACAGCTCTGTGCATGCATACACTGGGAATGGGCTCCAGCTGTTCCTCTGCCTCACTGCCGTCTATCTCCCTCTCTGCCTCCAACGCAGAGCCCTCGTCCGAGTTTTCCCCAGCCTCCAGGACTGGCCGAAGTTCCTCCAAAACCTCCTCACTGTCCGACTCTGCTGCCAGCTCCATCACAACATCTTCCCATCACCAAAATGAACAGTTCCTTCATGGTGGTGGGAATGGTAGAAGAAAAATTTCAGCCTTCTAGTTAGTCAGCATAAAACATTCAGTCCTTGGTTTACCCTGGATATCATTTCAGATTTCTTCTTGATTAAGCATGGATGTTTTTTTGGTATTGCTCGAGCCGAAACAAATCCACATTTACCCTTCTTAGAAAAGCAACTTGCTGTTCTCCTGTGGGTACATACGATGATATCACACCCATGCCCACTGGGCAAAATCAAAAGGAAATATCAGCGGAAGGTAATAGATTTGAAATGATGGCATTCGGCCAAGCCACCATGCTGTGTTCCACGAAATGCAAGGAGCAGAATGAATTGACATCAAAGGGAAGGAAAGAGCTGGATTGTAAAATGAAGCTTCCCCTCTGTTATTAAAGGACTTGGGCAGCCTCAAATGTGGGACTCTGCCAACAGGATCCAGACCCTTTTGTCTCTGCTAAGGGGCAGAGAAAAACGGCCCCTGAGAACCCATCACATGGTGTGGCTAGGACAAGGGTAAGCAACCTTAAACACTTGAAGAGCCACGAAGGTCCTAATCGGAAGCCCTCCGTTCAATTCTGGAGCTGACCAGAAGTTTGGTTCCCCCACCATAGAGTCTCTTCCTAGCGTGGTGTCCTTTTTCCTTCACCTGTCCTAACCGAAAGTCCTATCAATTGTGGAGCCAACCAGCGACAAGGAGCCGCAGCAGAGGAATGAAAGAGCCACATGCGGCTCCAGAGCCGTGGGTTGCTGACCCCTGGGCTAGGAAAATAACAGGAGGAATTTTAGACATAGCCAACCTGAACCAAGTTCAGGTCTCTATTTGCTTAGACACAAGAGACAGAATCTTGCCAGACTAAACCCATAATACTCTCACCCTAATAGAGATTTTCTTGGAGTTTCTAAGGTAAAGGTAAAGATTCCCCTTGTACATATCAGCTAGTTGTTCCCAACTCTAGGGGGCGGTGCTCATCTCCGTTTCTAAGCCGAAGAGCCAGCGCTGTCCGAAGACGTCTCCGTGGTCATGTGGCTGGCATGACTAAACACCAAATGCACGGAACGCTGTTATCTTCCCACCAAAGGTGGTTCCTATTTTTCTACTTGCATTTTTTATGTGCTTTCGAACTGCTAGGTTGGCAGAAACTGGGACAAGTAACGGGAGCTCACCCCATTATGCAGTGCTAGGGATTCGAACCACTGAACTGCCAACCTTTCGATCGACAAGCTCAGCATCTTAGCCGCTGAGCCACCACGACCCCGGAGGAGATTCTAGGGAGTGACTATCCTAAAACTTTTCCTGAATCAGAATAAAGCCAGAAGGGACCTTGGAGATCTTCTAGTCCAGCCCCCTCCTCAAGCAGGAAGTCCTATACCATTTCAGACAAGTGACCGTCCAATCTCTTCTTAAAAACCTCCAATGATGAAACACCCACAACTTCCGATGGCAAGCTATTCCACTGGTTAATTGTACTCACCAGGGGTGTCAAACTGGTGGCCCACTGGCTGGATGCGTCACACACAGGCTACACGCACCCCAGCTTTGCGAATGGGAAAAACACTGCAAAACCTCACGTGACGGCAAGATGACACATGAGTTTGTCACCCATGGTCCTCATTGTTAGGAAGTTTCTCCTTAATCCCAGGTTGCTTCTCTCTTGGATTAGTTTCCATCCATTGTTTCTTGTCCTGTCCTCTGGTGCTTTGGAGAATAAATTGACCCCCTCCTCTTTTTCTGGTCCATCTCTGGAATGTGCGGCCCTACTCCTTGGAAAGTGCTCCCTTCAAGTTGGGAAACTACTCTTACACTGTAGTCCATCACACCACCTCCCCCTTTGTAGACATACTCCCACACATTCCGTCTTTCCAAGTTACTCTATCTTAGTTCTAACCCTTGGGTGAAAACATCCTATTGAAGTCTTCTTCCTTGATAATACTCTGCTCTCCAATGAGGAATTGGACACCAGGCAGACCCAGTGTCGGCTGCCACCTTATGCTTCCTTGTGCTTCACTGCTATGTGTTGATAGACTACCATACTTGGGAAAACGAAAGTAATGCTGTATCGCCTCAAGAAGGCGCCTCAAGGTCGCCCAGCTGGAAGAAGGAGGAAGATGCATACTAACCTGCGCGCAGACTGACCGTGTGAAAATACCTTGCATGAACTTGATTGGTTACAAAGGGGGATGGGTGGGCAGCGAGGAGCAGTTAAAGAGGGAAAAGTAGAACTTAGCGATTTGGGCACGCAATTCTCAGTTCTGGGTTTGCATTCCTGCAATGCACTTGACTTCTAATAAAACTTTTACCTTTCTCAACAAATGAAGCCAAGGATCGTTTCTACTTGTGGCAAGTCTCACACCCACATGAACGACCTGTCATGACTCCGACTAATGAACCCAAGCAAATCAGAACTCTGAGACCAGAATCCTCCTCAAATAACTTCTTTATTGGGTACATCGTAGCGACACAATCAAGTGTAAAACCAACTCTAACTATTCCCTGTAGTTTTGGTATATTTAAAATAGTAAATGATCCCCTCCCCAAGTGTCACTGGTCACACTATCCAATTGTGGTAACTGAACAGCATACCAGGGTATAGCCAATGACCTCCAAACCTTAGATGACCCACAATGGAGATGATTCTGCTACTGCTAATGATCCTACTCATCAACAAGTCAACTGCCCAACGTGAAAAGGGGCGAAAAGGTCTGGATGATGATATTCATGAATCCCACCTAGCAGAGGTACAGGTCCAAGATCTCTGGCAGCAAGGACCTCACCTACCTGCCCTCCAGGTAAAGGTTCCCTTCGCACATACATGCTAGTCATTCCCGACTCTAGGGGGCGGTGCTCATCTCCATTTCAAAGCCAAAGAGCCAGTGCTGTCCGAAGACGTCTCCATGGTCATGTGGCCGGCATGACTCAAAGCCAAAGACACACAGAACGCTGTTCCCTTCCCACCAAAGGTGGTCCCTATTTTTCTACTTGCATTTTTGATGTGCTTTCGAACTGCTAGGTTGGCAGAAGCTGGGACAAGTCATGGGATATCACCCCGTTCCGCGGCACTAGGGATTCGAACCATTGAACTGCCGACCTTTCTGATTGATAAGCTCAGTGTCTTAGCCACTGAGCCACCACATCCCCACATGCATCTCCCAAAACTATTTGCCCATTTTGCAAAATGGGAAAATTTGGACCAAAAGCGGTTGATGCATGAAAGCTGCAAAGCAGAGGGATGGTAGAAAGGGAAAAGGAGAAATGGATGGTTGGTGGAATATTTTATCAGGCTGCTTTCCTGCAAAACCCAGCCTGGAGCAATTGTCAGATTTCATGACAGGTTAATTGGAAAGCAGAGAACAAATGGGTATTGGAGAAAAGCAAAACAGCACGATGGAGGTGGAGAAGAAGAATGATGCTGAGGAGCAGGGGTTAGGTTTTGGGAGAAAGTTCTATATAGCATGAATTCAGGTGCGTGCACTAAGCAACCTGCAATCCCAGGGCTGCTTATTGGCACATTCTCACAATGACTATTATTATTTTTGCAAATGATAGTAGCCTTTCCAAAGGTCAACATCCCACCATTGTTAAGGGTGAAATACAAGAGCATTAACTTGAAGGAGGCTTGGTGAGGTTGAAACAAAGGTGGAAAAGAAATAGGAAAGGGAAGGGAAGGAAAAAGGGGGGGAGAGGAAGAAGGGAGTGAAAAAGAAAAGGGAAGGAGGAGAGGAGGAGGAGAAGAAGAAAAGATAAAAGGAAGGGAAAGGGAAGAGAAAGGAAGGAAAGGAGGAAGAGGGAAAGGAGGAAGGGAGTGAAAGGGAAAAGGAAGGAGGAGAGGAAGAAGGAAAGAGAAAAGAAAGAGAAAGGGAAGAAAAGGGAAGTAGGAAGAGGAAAAGGAGGAAGGGAGTAAAAGGGAAAAGGAAGGAGGAGAGGAAGAAGGAAAGAGAAAAGAAAAGGAAGGGGAAGAAAAAGGAAGGAGAAAGAGAAGGGAAGGAGGAAGAGGAAAAGGAAGAAGGGAGTGAAAGGGAAAAGAATAGGGAAGGAGGAAGGGAAAGGGAAAGAGGGAATGGGAAGAGAAAGAGGAAAGGAAAGGAAAGGAAAAAGAGAAAGAGAAAAAGGAAAGAGAAGGAGGAACAAAAAGGGGGAAGGGGAAGATGAAGCAGAATAAGGACAGAAGGGATCCAATATAATGGAAATAATGGAAATAAAGGAAATAAAGAAAATGACTGGGCAAAGAAAAATCTTGCCCTCAACTTCATACAGTGACTCCCCCTTAACTCATTGCTTTCCCTACAACAACACAACGTGTTGCGTTGCTCCGTAAAACAAAATAGATTTAGTATACCTTCTTCTTCCCCTCCCAGGAATACATTTGATTAGATTAACAGAGTTGGAAGGGACCTTGTAGGTCATCTAGTCCAACCCCTCCCGCCGCCCGCCCAAGCAGGATTTCTACACCATTTCTGACCAATGGCAGTCCAGTCTCTTCTTGAAAGCCTCCAGTATTGAATTAAGAAGCTCCTGACCCGCCTTGCAGGGCTATTGCAAGGAACGGCACGATGCCCCTTTTAGCGAAGTTGCCCACAAGGGCGAGAAAAAGAGAAGCGGGAAACCAGCCCTCGAAATGTCGCTGGCGCTTCCTCACCTGGACAGGTGGACTCGCTTCTCGGTGAACTGGCCCGGGCCATGGACGGGGTCTTCGTGGGGTTCGTTTTTCACCACTTCCACCCCTTCTCCTCGGTCGCTCTCCTGATGGCTGTGCTTACTGATGGTGTAAAGCTGTCCAACTCGATACTGTTGAGGAAAGAAGACCAAGAGGAGATCCATCTGAAAGGGGGTTTGTGGAAAGGGGAAGGGAGAGGGAGAGGAGAATAGAGGAGAATCCTTCCCGGGACACAGATAATCCTTGATTTACGACCGCAGCGGAGCCCTAAATGTCTGTTGCTAAGCAAGACAGTTGTTAAGTGAGTCTTGCCCCATTTTACGACCTTTCTTGCCACTGTTATTAAGTGAATCACTGAGCTTGTTAAGTTAGTAATGCGGTTATTAAGTGAATCGGGCTTCCGCATTGGCTTTGCTTGTCTGAAGGTTGCCAAAGTGGGAGGGGGGGTCACATTACCTCAGGACCTTGTCACCATCATAGATATGCCAAGTATCTGAATTTTGTGGCACAGGGATGCGACATAAGCATGAAAATGGGTCACAAGTCACTTTTTTTCCCCCCAGCGCTGTTATAATTTTGGATGGCCACTAAATGAACTGTTGTAAATTGAGGTCTGCCTGTATTCTCATTGCGATGAAAAATAATGAACCATCTCCATGGCTTTTATCGTACAAATATCCCAATAAAGAGGAACACAGACAAACCACAAGCAATAAATCTGACTTTTAAGATTCAGAGGTTTATTTCGTGAGCAATTTGATGTTATGAACAGCCATCATAACACAACTTATATCCGTGATGGTGAACCTATAGCACGCATGCCGCAGGTGACATGCGTAGCCATATCGGTGGGCATGCGAGCTCACCTCCGGCATGCATGCGGGTGCCGGCCAGCTGATTTTCGGGCCTTCTGGGCCCACCAGAAGTAGGGAAACAGGCTGTTTCCTGCCTCTGGAGGGCCTCGGGGTGGTGGTGGGGAAGGCCTGTTTTTCTCTCTCCCCAGCCTCCAGAGCCTTTCTAGGAGTCTGTGGAGGGCAAAAACATCCCTCCCCCCGGAGGCCCTCTGGAGGCTGGAAATAGCCCATTTGCCAACTTCCAGTGGGACCGGAAGGCTGATTTTTTGCTCTCCCCAGACTCCAGAGCCTTTCTAGGAGTCTGGGAAGGGCAAAAACGGCCTTCCCCACCTCCCCGGAGGCTGTCCGGAGGCTGAAAATGGCCTGTTTGCCAATGTCCGGCCATTTTTGGCCTCCGGAGGCCTCTGGGGGGGGGAGGCCGTTTTCACCCTCTCCAGACTCTTAGAAAGGCTCTGGAGGCTGGGGAGATCAGAAAATGGGCCTTCGTGTGCCAGGAGTGTGCCAGGAGCAGGGGAGGAGTGGGGGGGGGGTCGCACACGCATGCACGGGGGCAGGGCACATAGAATTATGGGTGTGGGCACACACACGCGTGACCCCCCCCCCCCACTGCTCCTAGCACGTGATGGCAAAATTGGGAATTGTTTCTCCGGAGTAAACTCCATCCACACTGGAAAGCCATTCGCTGCCTTGCCGCAAGCCGTGTGCCTGTTTTGCCGAGCGGCAGCTGTGTTGAAATGAGCTACTTTTAGCCTGGCACACAGCAAAGAGGAGCTGAATGACTAAACACGCTGCCTGCCTCTCAAGCCCACGTGAGCCCCTCCAGCTATGGGGAGCGGGGAAGTTTGGCTCAAGATGTGCTTTGGCTCTAGAAGTTGCTTGCTTGTGGTGTGGTCCAAAGTTTGAAAGATGAAGAGGAAAGGCAGGAAATCCACGAGGCTATACTGAAGTCTACTCAGCTCTTGTGATGAATTCAAGCTCCAGTTTAAAGAACCATTTCCAAGGCAGACATCTTGGTTAAGGTCCTATCACCAGTCATTTAGGAATTAAGGCTTGGGGGCAGTGGTGGAATTCAATTTTTTTACTACCGGTTTGGTTCGTGTGGCTTGGTGGGTGAGGTGTGGCTTGGTGAGCATGGCAGGGGGAGGATATTGCAAAATCTCCATTCCCACCCCACTCCAGGGGAAGGATACTACAAAATCCCCATTCCCTCCCCACTCCCGGGGGAAGGATACTGCAAAATCCCCATTCCCTCCCCACTCCTGGGGGAAAGATATTGCAAAATCCCCATTCCCTCCCCACTCCTGGGGGAAGGATACTGAAAAATCCCCATCCCCTCCCCACTCCTGGGGGAAAGATATTGCAAAATCACATCCCCTCCTGGGGGAAGGATATTGCAAAATCTCCATTCCCACCCCACTCTGGGACCAGCCAGAGGTGGTTTTTGCTGGTTCTCCAAACTACTCAAAATTTCCGCAATCGGTTCTCCAGAACCTGTGAGAACCAGCTGAATAGTACCCCTGATTCCAACCTCCTGCCAGAAAATGAACATGTTGAGCTGAAAATGTAGGGATGGTTGAACTCAGACCAATCTATCAAGCTGTCGAAGAAAGCCCTCCACACTTTAACAACCTTGGGTGCCATTGCAGAAAATATGTGCCTGCACAACAGAAGTTGCTAGCTGGCCTTCCTTTTCAAAAATATTAAATTTCTCCCAGGAAAATGGAACCTGGACTATGACAATAAGTCAAGCTTCCATGATTCCTGATTGATTAGCGGCTAGTCCTCAAGTGACCAACCGCACTCAACATGTAGTCCTCAATGGAACTGCATCTACATGGAGGGAAGTATGCAGTGGGGTACCCCAAGGCTCTGTTTTAGGCTCAGTACTCTTTAACATCTTCATCAATGACTTGGACGAGAGGATAGATGGGGAACTCATCAAATTTGCAGATGACACCAAGCTGGCAGGAATAGCCAACACTCCAGAAGATAGATTCAAGATACAGAAGCATCTTGACAGACTTGAACATTGGGCGCTATCTAACAAAATGAAGTTCAATGGTGAAAAAAGTAAGGTTCTACATTTAGGCAAGAAAAAACAAAATGCACAGGTGCAGTATAGGTGGTACCTTGCTCAATAGTAGTAACTGTGAGAGAGATCTTGGAGTCCTAGTGGACAACCATTTAGATATGAGCCAGCCGTGTGCAGCAGCTGCTAAAAAAGTCAACACAGTCCTGGGCTGCATCAACAGAGGGATAGAATCAAGATCACATGAACTGTTAATACCACTTTATAATGCCTTGGTAAGGCCACACTTGGAATACTACATTCAGTTTTGGTCGCCATGATGTAAAAAAGATGTGGAGACCCCTAGAAAGAGTGCAGAGAAGACCAACCAAGAGGATTAGGGGATTGGAGGCTAAAACATACGAATAACGGTTGCAGGAACTGGATATGTTTAGTTTAATGAAAAGAAGGACCAGGGGAGACATGATAACAGACTTCCAGTATTTCAGGGGCTGCCCCAAAGAAGAGGGTGGGAAGCTATTCTCCAAAGCACCTGGAGGCAGGACAAGAAAAAATGGGTGGAAACTCATCAAGGAGAGAAGCAACTTAGAACTGAGAAGAAATTTCCTGACAGTGAGGACAATTAATCAGTGGAACAACTTGCCTCCAGAAGTTCTGAATGCTCCAACATTGGAAGTTTTTAAGAAGAGATTGGACATCCATTTGTCTGAAATGATGTAGGGTTTCCTGTCTAAGCAGGGGGCTGGACTAGAAGACCTCCAAGCTCCCTTCCAACTCTGTTATTCTATATTTTCTTCTATACCAGTGATGGCTAACCTTTTCCGGACTGAGTGCCTAAAGTGCGCACTCATGCGTGCCCAACCCCCAAAATGCAATGTGCACACAGTCCCTGCGTATGTGCCCCACACATTCGTGTGCGCTCCCGCATGCGCCTCGCCCCCAGGCATGCATGCACGGCCCCCTGCATGCGCCCTGCCCCCATGTATGCACGCATGCCCCTGTACGTCCCTCAGCCCATGCACGTGTGGCCCCTACGCATGCACAACAGAGACCTGAAGACCGGCAGGAGGCGTATGTGCATGCGCTGCAGAGCTGAACTGCGGCGACGTCTCACGTGCCATCAAAGAGGGCATTGCGTGCCATAGGTTCACCATCATGGCTCTATACCATTATAATGAAGCTTGCCTATTATGCATCTAAGGTATCACTATCGTAAAGCGGGTCTCCCATGTGACTTCCCAGATTTTATAGCTTTTTGCAATTTTTTTTTTATTGAAAAAGTTTTACAAACATAAATTTTTCCACCTTCCCGCTCCTTCCCCGCCCTAACCCTCCCCTCCCCCCCATGATTTCCCAAGGTGAAATCCAAATATACCATAACATACCATACCCCCCAACTATTCTGCCCCCTGTCTATACTATAAATTTCTACATACCATTCAACTAAAAGCTATCTGATACTTCCTTGTTTGATATTTGTTCTGCACGTAATCTATCTATTTCTTCCATTCCCACATATAAATTTCTTGAGTCCGATCTTTTAAATATGCTGATATCTTTGCCATTTCTGCAAAACTGGCCACCTTCAGAGTCCATTCTTCAATAGTAGGCATAACGTCTTTTTTCCAATATTGACCAATCAGTAACCTAGCCGCTGAATCATATATAATATCAGTTTTGTTTCGGTCAATGAGAAATCCTTGACTATACCCAATAAAAACAATTGAGGAGAAAATTGGAGTTTTTTCTTCATAATATTTTGCATAACCCACTAAATTTTAATCCAAAAAGCCTTCACTTTCTTGCAAGTTCTTGCTTTTTGTGATTATTGTTAAGGAAACTGATTGTTTGCTATGGTGCATTTTGACCGAAAATGGGACATAAATACTGCTTTTCAGCAAAAACATCATAAATTGTGGTCATGTGACTACCGTACAACATGCTGCAAACAGCCTTAAATGCGGGCTGCTTGCCCAGCACTCAAAATGCAGTAATGTGACAACGGTGGGATGGGGATGATGATAATAAAGTAGTCCTTGACTTATGACCGGTTGTTTAGTGACCAAAGTTACGACAGTCTCCCCAAAAGGTAGTTATAAATTAATTCCGAAGTTATGAGAAGGTAGTTACAACTCAATTCCGAAGTTATGAGAACTTCGGAATTGAGTTGTAAATATGTATTGGGGAGGCTGTCATAACTTTGAATGGTCACTAAACAACCAGTCATAAGAAGGACTACTTTATCATCATCATCTTATAATGATCCTTTGCGGGGTGGAGTCTGGGCAACTGAATGGAGCTAGCAGAGTGTTAACTGGCCGGATGCCCTTCCTGTCGCCTCTGCGGAGTTTTGTTTCAGCAGATATATGCTCATTTTGCCCAGAGAGAGAAATACAAGGGCTACTTTATCCTTTCCGCAAATCATTGCAAGGAAGAAGAACAAAAATAACAGCACTCAGAAGATCAGGTCGGGAAGCAAAAACCAACATTGAAACAAGCACCATTCCTTTTTAAGGGAAAACACTCCAGAAACCTAGACGAGGCTTGAAGGCGTTCGATGCTGCTGCGATTCTGGCACATTCAGTATCTGTGAAAATCCTGCTTTGTGTTTTGCCAAAGCCAGGCAATCTTTACCCGAAGTTCACTGAGAAAAATAGATGTTCTACCGGGCTCACTCTTCTCCCTTGAAAAGCGAGCCTCGCTTAAACCCCAAAACGTGGCTTTTTGTGCTCGGTAAATAACGTGGGAGCGAGGAAAAGGGGGCAGGCAGGGACAATACTCCCGCGGAGTCATTATTTAATTGTTCTCCTGATGGCTCTTGTCATCCTGCTAATTACCGAAGACGTATTAACTGCACTTCAGTGGAATTGTCAACCCCACTCTGATGGCACCAGTTTAATCAGCATCCTTCATCGTCTGGAGCAGGCTGGGGGTCCAACGTGCTGACGACGATCACGGGCATCTGAAGAGGTTCAAGTGATGACAGGCACACCCCACAGCAAGTGACAGCAGTTGTGTCAGGTGTCCTGACACGATCTGTCAGTTGCGGGGGGGGGGGGGTGACGTCAACATGCGGCTCTGGCCATTTTGACCGCCGGATGTTCGGTTTGGACGCCTCAGGTGAACCTGGCTGAGGCCATCTTTGGGGCTTCAGGGTTGCTACAAAGCAGAAGAAGGGGCAGGGAGCAGTGGTGGGTTGCTCCCGGTTCTGTCCGGTTCTTTAGAACCGGTAGTAAAAACGGCAGGAGGCTCCGTCCACCCGCCTGGACGTCATAATTAACAATCTGCATATGTGCAGTAGCGCGCCTGCATGCACGCTCCCATTACAAACCGGTAGTAAAGGTAAGTAGAACCCACCCCTGGCAGGGAGAGATGAGGGAGAAATAGCTAGATGGCGTTTTGTAGCCAAAACAATATAGTTAGTTAGTTATAGTTTATTATATTTATATACCACCCTTCTCCCGAGGGACTCGGGGCGGTGAATATCCTTTTCCTGTGGGAACCAAGGATATTCCACTGGCCAGAGGAGGAGCGAAGTAACCAAGCAACCAAGCCAGCTCCTTGATTGGACAGTGTGACCTGTGACTTTTTAATTAGGGGAAAGACGCGGGAACTTTCAGAGTCGGCTTTCACCAGTTGTGCCAATATGATGTATCCAATAAATTGTTCTTTGAGGAACTTGCCTGCCACAGAGGTTCTGCTTTCTATGGGTGCATTACAGAGGTGGGTTTCAGCAGGTTCGGACCAGTTTTGGAGAACCGGTAGTGGAAATTTTGAATAGAAATGGTAAACATCACCTCTGACTGGTCCCGCCCCACTTCTACTCTCTGCCTCCTGAGTCCCAGCTGATCGGGAGGAAATGGGGATTTTTCAGTATCCTTCCCCTGCCACGCCCACCAAGCCACACCCACCAAACCATGCCACACCAACCAAGCCACACCCACAGAACCGGTAGTAAAAAAAAATGAAACCCACCACTGGTGCATTACTTGGAATGCTGACATCCTGTGGTGAGAACTCTCGACGTCTGCTACCACCCTGCCCTGTTCAATAGCCCAATTTCTGTTTCGCCTCCTCCACTTAGCCCAACCTACAAACGTAATTTCTCAAATAATTCTAGGAAAAGTAGCATTTCATCAACCATTAGAATGGACTTTCCACTGAGCAGCTCATTTAGCCATGGAGATGTGGAGACTCTAGAAAGAGTGCAGAGAAGAGCCACGAAGACGATTAGGGAGCTGGAGGCTAAAACAGATGAAGACAGGTTACAGGAACTGGGTATGATTAAGTCTCATGAAAGGACTAGGGGTGACAAGATAGCAGTATTCTGATATTTCAAGGGCTGCTACAAGGAAGAGGGGGTCAGCCTGTTCTCCAAAGGACATGAATGCAAGATGAGAAGCAATGAATGGAAACTAATCAAAGAGTGATCCATCTAGAACAGTGATGGCTAATATCTTCCGGACTGAGTGGCCAAAGTGTGTCCGTGCAATGCGAAGTGGGGGGCCCACTTTGCCCATGCAAAGTGTGCCACATGCAATGCAAGTGGGGGGCCCGTGCATGCGCCCCACCTCTGCCAGGGTTGAATTCCTACCGGTTCATTCTGGTTTGTGCAAACCAGTAGTGATAAAAACTACCAGTTCGGGCGAACAGATAGTTAAAAAAAGCTACCGGTTCGTCTGAACTGGTATTTCCGATGATCAGCTGTGCTGCACGGTTTATATTTGCTAGAAAGCAGGAAATCCTGCTTTCTAATGAAGCTAAATTGCACAACACACCTGTTTTTTCCCCCTTGCTATACTACTTATCTAGTGAAGTGTTCTTTTTCCACGTGACGTGCGTGTTTTGCGTGTACTGTGCATGCATGTGGAGCGTGCTTTTGGCATGCACCGTGCATGCACACACACAGCATGCTTTTGGCATGCACTGCTCATGCACCGGGAGCGAACTGGTGGTGATCCGCAGAGGATTTCACCCTGTCCCCCCATGCATGCATGCAGGGCCCCCTGCCTGCGCCCCAACCCCCGTGCATGCTCATGCGCCCCCCCACATGCACCCTGCACATGCATGGCAGAGACCCTGGCTGGAGGGGGGCACGAACACAGGCCCAGTGGAGCTGAACAGGGGTGACGGCTCGCGTGCCCACCGAAAGGAAGCTGAGTGACACCTCTGGCATATGTTCCACAGGTTAGCCATCACAGATCTAGAACTAAGGAGAAATTTTCTGAACGTATGCTGTTCCATTGATTAATTGTTCCCACTGTCAGGAAGTTTCTCCTTAGTTCTAAGGTTGCTTCTCTCTTTGATTAGTTTCCACCCATTACTTCTTGTCCTGCCCTCAGGTGCTTTGGAGAATTGCTTGACTTCTTTGTGGCAGTCCCTCAAATATCAGAAGACTGCTATCTTGTCACCCCTAGTCCAGTGATGAAATGTAAAATTTGTTACTACCGGTTCTGTGGGTGTGGCTTAGGGGGGAGGGGTTTAATGTGACTGGGTGGGCGTGGCCAACTTTTTTTTTTACTTTTAAAAGCCTTTCTTTGGCCAAAGAGGTTGTAGAAAAAAATGCTTTTAAAAGGCTCTGACGATCCCAGCTGAGCCGCACCATCATCAGAGGCTTTTTTTTTTTACTCTTAAAAGCATTTGTAGAAAAAATGCTTTTAAAAGTAAAAAAAAAGAGCCTCTGATGATCGCGGGGTTCAGCTGGGTATGGGAGAGGGCAGGGATTTCTGCTACCGGTTCTCCGAACTACCCACCGTCATCACTACAGGATCGGGCGATCCGGCCCAAACCGGGAGCATTTCACCCCTGCCCTAGACCTTCCTTTCATTAGACCCTATTCCTGCAATTATTCTTTATATATTTTAGCCTCTAGTCCCCTAATCCTCTTGGTTGCTCTTCTCTGCACTCTTTCCAGAGTCTTAGCATCTTTTGCATATCACTGCAACAAAATCTGGATTCAATGGTATTCTAAGTGTGATCTTAACAAGGCATTTATAAAGAGGTAATTACACATCAGGTGATCTTGATTTTATCCTTAAATCCCTCAGAACTTTCCAAAGATAATATAAAGCAATCCCATATTGCAAGAGCTGATGAAGGAAACTGAACTTCTGGCCTTCTGTACCGAAACATTCACAATCTCTCTCTAAAGTGTAAATGTGTCACCATATCTTCCCACTCCCCCTGCTAGTAACACCAGGTCTGCTACTCCTGGGGAGTCCCTCCCAGCACAATTTGACTTAAATTTTGAGTCAGGAAGCTGAAGACAAAAGAAAAATGTGTCAGGAATCAAAAAAGTCACGTTTTATGAAGCAGCTGCTGTTGAGTCTAAGCCGGTACAGTAAAACTGCAGCAGCACTGTATTATTGATAGTCTTCGAATTACAACCATTTTTTAATGACCAACAGTTACAACTGCTCTGGAACAAGTGACTTAGCATTGCAGCATCCTCTCAATCACCTGATCAAAATTTGGCTAAGACGCTGAGCTTGTCAATCGAAAGGTCGGCCATTCAGCGGTTCGAATCCCTAGTGCCGTGTAACGGAGCGAGCTCCCATGACTTGTCCCAGCTTCTGCCAACCTAGCAGTTCGAAAGCAGGTAAAAAATGCAAGTAGAAAAATAGGGACCACCTTTGGTGGGAAGGGAACAGCATTCCGTGAGTCTTTGGCGTTGAGTCATGCCGGCCACATGACCACGGAGACGTCTTCGGACAGTGCTTCGGCTTTGAAACAGAGATGAGCACCGCCCCCTAAGTAGTCCCTATTTTTCTACTTGCATTTTTTACATGCTTTCGAACTGCTACTTTGGCAGAAGCTGGGACAAGTAACGGGAACTCACCCATTATGCAGCGCTAGGGATTCGAACCGCTGAACTGCCGACCTTTCTCAGCTAGCCACTGAGCCACTGCATTCCTACAAACAAGAGTGGATCAACCTATTCTCCAAAGCATCAGAAAGCAAGAGAAGAAACAATGGATGGAAACTAACCAAGGTGAGAAGCAACCTAGAACCAAGGAGAAATTTCTTGACAGTGAGTACAATTAACCAGTGGAGTTGCCTTCAGATTAACTGAAGGTAACTCTTTCAATTAACTGAAGGAGTTGCCTTCAGATGTTGTGAGTACTCCATCACTGGAGATTTTCAAGAAGAGAGTGGACAGCCACTGGTCTGGAATGGTATCTAATCTCTTGCTTGAGCAGGGGAGTTGAACTAGAACAGGGGTCACCAAACTTTCGGACCTCAGGGACCACTAAATTCATAATTTTAAATCCCGCGGACCACTACCAGTAATATGATCTGCCTAATGATTGGTGGGTGGGCGTGGCTAGGTGGTCATGTGACTGGGTGAGTGTGGCCAACTCCTCGCCTCCCCACCTGGGCTCCTTAGGACCGCAATAGGATGCCGTTGTTGGAGCTAAGCAGCCACTATGAGAAAAAGTTGGCAAAACAGATGGCTCATTTCAAATTGGATCTGGCCAAGAAGGAGGCTCACCAGAAGCACCTCACTGAGGATTAGGAGCATAGGCTTTCCAAGCAGAGGGAAGACCTGCAGGAGTGCAAGGCCAGGTACCGGCTCCTGGAGGCTCAGTGGGCTGAGATGGTCAGCCAGTTCCAGGCCATGAGGCAGTTCCACTGGAACGAGGCCCTCCGGCTCTTCGCCACCAGCGGCTCTTCCCTCCAGCCTTCGCCCAAAGCCCCGCACCAGGAGGCCAAAGCAGACCCCGAGTAGGAATTTCTGCTCCCCTCTGACCCACACAAAAAGACCCCAAAGGGGGAGACTCTCTACAGTAGCACAAATGTTCATTGCACGTATCTGTCCCAGGGGCTGTAGTTTGAGGACCCCTGATTTAGTGCAATATAAAAAATGCAAATAATTTTTCTGCGGAGCACCAACATTTTCTCGTGGACCACCAATGGTCCACGGACCCCCAGTTGGAGATCGCTGGACTAGAAGACCTCCAAGGTCCCTTCTGTTTTTCTGTTAAACACATTATCAGGTTAAACCTATTTTCGATGCCTTGTGGGGCCTGAATGATCGCAGGTGTCTAGGCAAGCAAGTGCCAAGGTCTGTCACGCACATGCAAATCATACGAACTTGCTGCTCATTATATCAGAACACAATGTGCCCAGGAGCCACTGTTTTCCACAAAAGACTCCACATTGTTCAGGACAAGCTGTCCAACACTTCTGCGACACATTCGTCTTTCGGGGAGCCACACAGGAACAGAGGGCTTACCTGTTATTAAGTCTTGTTTCCTAATAACAGCTCACTAACATTTGCATCTACTTTTTTTCTGTGTGCAAAAGGTGATATTTCAACCTTGGAAAAATGAAAGAATAACAGTGTTGGAAGGGATCTTGGCGGTCTTCTGGTCCAGGGGTCACCAACCTTTCGGACCTCAGGGACCACTAAATCCATAATTTTAAATCCCATGGACCACTAATATGATCTGCCTAATGGCTGGCTGGCTGGGCGTGGCTAGGTGGTCATGTGACTGGGTGGGCGTGGCCAACTCGATGTCACTCACATCGAGGGGCGCCTTACTGCCCTCTACTCGTTCCTCCCAGTGGTGGGTTTCAAAAACTTTTACCACCAATTTTCTGTGGGTGTGGCTTGGTGGGCGTGGCAGGGGAAGGATACTGTAAAATCTCCATTCCTTCCCCACTCCAGGGGAATGTTACTGTAAAATCCTCATTTCCTCCTGATTAGCTGGGACTTGAGAGGCAGAGAATAGATGGAGACGGGGCCAGTCAGAATTTTTACTACCAGTTCTTCGAACTACTCAAAATTTCCACTACTGGTTTTCCAGAACTGGTCAGAACCTGCTGAAACCCACCTCTGGTCCTTCCCCTCCCAGCCACTCCTCACCTGCCTGTCCGGGCTCCTTAGGGCCTCAACAGGAAGCAATTGTCGGAGGTAAGCAGCCATCATGAGAAAGAGTTGGCAAAACAGCTACTCAGTTCAGATTGGATCTGACCGAGAAGGAGGCTCAGAAGTAGCACCTCACTGAGGACTACGAGCATAGGCTTTCCAAGCAGAGGGAAGACCTGTGGGAGTGCAAGGCCAGTACTGGCACCTGGAGGCTCAGTGGGCTGAGATGGTCAGCCAGTTCCAGGCCATGAGGCGGTTCCACTGGAACAAGGTCCTCTGGCTCTTCGCCACCAGCGGCGCTTCTCTCTAGCCTTCAACCAAAGCCCCACACCAGGAGACTGAAGCAGACCCCAAATCGGAATTTCTGTCCCCCTCCGACCCACACAAAAAGACCCTAAAGGGGGAGATTCTCTGCAGCAACACAAACATTTGTTGCACATATTCGGTTCAGAGGGTAATTCTCCCCTTGCGGGCTGAGGAATTCTGGGAGATGAAGTCCACAGATCTTCTGGTTTTCCAAGATTGAGCAACACTGTTCTGTAGTCTCCAATTTCTAGCAATACTTGTAGTCTACCTCCAAACTAGTGGTGGTATTCAGTCGGTTCAGATTGGTTCAAGTGAACCGGTAGAGCCCTGGTGCAATGCCGTCCTATCTAGCCACATTTTTGAGGCTGGGCGCATGCACAGAAGATGTGTACGTAGGGCAAACCGGTGGTAAAAATATATGGAACCCAGCTCTGTGTTCTGGCCTAGGCTCCCTTAACAAGCTGGAGGCAGGAATTGCTGGCAAAACCTCCTTTATTTACCCGACTGTCAATTACTTCCATTCACAGTCAGCACGGTTTGTCCAAACAGTTTTTCAAAGAAATATTTATCAACACAGACCTTATCTCCTTTGGCAAGCTGCCACATAACTTGTTTCCAACCATAGTACAAGGCAAAACATGGCACAGAGTCTCTCAGAGTCACGGAAGGAACGAATTGTTTCCTGCAAAAGCCCACTCCCTGTTTGCTCCTCTTTTGTTTCCTATGGGAGGGGCCAATCACCTCCAAGGTGTGGCTTTACTCCCGAGTCAACCCCGCTTTCTGAGTTGTTCTTGTCTTCTGGCAGCTCTGCACATGTGCACACTGGGAACTGGCTCCAGCTGCTCCTCTGCCTCACTGCTGTCTATCTCCCTCTCTGCCTCCGATGCAGAACCCTCGTCCAAGCTTTCCCCAGCCCCCAGGACTGGCCCATGTTCCTCCCCAACCTTCTCACTGTCTGATTCTGCTGCCAGCAGAAGCACAACACTCTGCTCCAAACCTTTGACACCCCCCACCCCCAACTCGTCGAGCCCATAAGTATCCTGCAACAAGCTAGCAGGGAAGGTCCCAGTTGGGTGAAGACTCCAAGATAGTTTGGCTAAATAAAAAACCTCCCCTTTTTTCCCCACAATTTCAGGAGCTCAACTTTACCTCTTCAGTGGTGAGAGGCATACAAATCCGGTATTCCTTCACCAGCATTGCTGCTCGTAGGTTCGGGATGTCTTCTCTTCGGATGGAAACAGGGACTCGTCACCAACGCAGCGGCCCCCCGAGGTTCCTCAAGGAAAGCATCATGCTGTAGGGAAACAGGAATTCCCCACCAGAGGTTGGGGCAGAGAAGAAGACTTTTAGATCAACTCAAGGACAAAAATCTGGTGCACATCTGGCAAGCTCACAGCTACAACTGGCCAAGTCTCCAAGTAGCTTTCTTCTCCCTATTGCTCCAACATTGGCTTGACTCACACACACTCATGACACTCATGATCAGTTGTCAGGGAAGCCCTTGTGAGGTCAACACCAGCCTCCTCACCTCTCAAGTCAAGGGAGGAGCAGTGGTTGGACCAAAGAGGCATAGAGAAGACCATCCCAACCTTTTTCAGTTTTAACAGATTAAGAGATGAGTTGGAAGGATGGACCTTGTAGGTCATCTAGTCCAACTCTCCACCCAAGTAGGAGACCATACACCATTTCTGACAGATTGCAGTCCAATCTCTTCTTGAAAGCTTTCAAGTGATGAAGCTCCCACAACTTCCGAAATCAACTTCTGTTCCATTGGTTGATTGTTCTCACTGTCAGAAAATTCCTTCTTTTCCAGGTTGAATCTCTCCTTGATCAGTTTCCATCCATTAATCCTTGTCTGGCCTTCGGGTGCCTTGGAAAATAGCTTGACCCCCTTCCTCCTCTCTGTGGCAGCCCCTCAAGTATTGGGAGACTGCTATCATGTCTCCCCTGGTCCTTCTCTTTACTAAACTAGCCATGCCCAGTTCCTGCAACCGTTCATATGTTTCAAACTTCATATGTTTTAGACCCTCCAGTCTCCTAATCATCTTGGTTGCTCTCAGCGGTGGAATTCAATATTTTTTTACTACTGGTTCTGTGGGCATGGCTTGGGAGGGCATGATGTGGCTTGGGGTGTGTGGTTTGAGGGCGTGGAAGGGGAAGGATACTACAAATGCTCCATTTCCACCCCACTCCAGGGGAAGGATACTGCAAAATCCCCATTCCCTCCCCTTTCCTGGGAGAAGGATATTGCAAAATCTCCATTCCCTCCCCACTCTGGAGCCAGCCAGAGGTGATATTTGCCGGTTCTCCAAACTACTCAAAATTCCATTACTGGTTCTCCAGAACCTGTCAAACCTGCTGGATTTCACCCCGGTTGTTCAAAGAAGAGGAAGAACCAAGGGTGAAATTCAGCACGTTCTGACAGGTTCTTCTTCTTCTTCTTCTTCTTCTTCTTCTTCTTCTTCTTCTTCTTCTTCTTCTTCTTCTTCTTCTTCTTCTTCTTCTTCTTCTTCTTCTTCTTCTTCTTCTTCTTCTCCTCCTCCTCCTCCTCCTCCTCCTCCTCCTCCTCCTCCTCCTCCTCCTCCTTCTTTTGCAGAAGAGTGGATTCTCTGCCAGATATATTTCTTTTTGTTGCGCCATTTTCTAAAGCTCCTTCTCTTCCTTTGCTCAATCCCCCATGTTCCTCCAGAGCTCAACATAAAAGTGTGAGAGAGTTCATGAGGAAAGCAGAAATGAAATGTTGTGGAGGTCTGCTAGGCTAAAACTGCAGGCTTAGTGACAAATTCCAAGTTACAGGCTGAAACTTAGTAGGTCTCTGGAAAGTTGCAGGAGAAGCTGGTGTTTCCAGATCACTTCCCAATGCCAGGATTCCGGCTATTTTCTCAAGATAGGGAAGGAAATCTCGGTTTTGTGCCTCGGTCTGGATTACAGACCATCCCTACCAGCATGAGATGGAGAATCTTCTGGAACAGAGGACTCCACCTTCGAGGTAAGCTTGAATTCTGCTGCCTGTTTCTCAGAGTAAATTAAGACCCCTCCATGTGCGATGATTCATTTAGTGGAATTATATTTCCAAGATTCTTTTCTTTTTTTTTGAAAAAGAGAGAGGGGAGGAGGGAAAGCTGGCTGGTAACAAAGGACAGCGTCCATCTTCCACGTAATTTTTCATCCTAGGCTATAAAACGGAGGAAGGTGGCAGAAACTCAGAACGTTGTTTTGGAGGGCCTTGAGTGGTTTATAAACATAATAAAGGCAGGGAAAGGCAGGCAGGCAGGAAGGAAGGAAGGAAGGAAGATAAGGAAGGAGGGAGGAAGGAAGGAGGGAGGGAGGAAGATGAAGGAAGGAAGGAAGATGAAGAAAGGGAGGGATGGAGGGAGGAGGGGAAGGAAGATGAAGGAAATAAAGAATGAATAAAGGAAGGAAGGAGGAAGGAAGGAAGATGAAGAAAGGAAGATGAAGAAAGGGAGGGAGGGAGGGGGGAAGGAAGATGAAGGAAAGAAAGAATGAATAAAGGAAGAAAGGAAGGAGGGAGGAAGATGAAGGAAGGAAGATGAAAGTAAGATGAAGAAAGGGAGGGAGGGAGGAAGATGAAGGAAGGAAAGAAAGAATGAGTAAAGGAAGGAAGGAAGGAAGATGAAGGAAAGAAAGAAGAAAGATGAAGAAAGGAAGGGAGGAGGAAGGAAGGAAGATGAAGAAAGAGAGGGTTAGAGGGAGGGAGGGAGGGAGGAAGATGAAGGAAGAAAAGAAAGAATGAATAATGGAAGGAAGCAAGGAAGATGAAGGAAAGAAAGAAGAAAGATAAAGAAAGGGAGGGAGGGAGGAAGGAAGGAAGATAAGGAAGGAGGGAGGAAGGAAGGAGGGAGGAAGGAAGATGAAGGAAGGAAGATGAAGAAAGGGAGGGATGGAGGGAGGGGGGGAAGGAAGATGAAGGAAATAAAGAATGAATAAAGGAAGGAAGGAGGAAGGAAGATGAAGAAAGGAAGATGAAGAAAGGGAGGGAGGGAGGGGGGAAGGAAGATGAAGGAAAGAAAGAATGAATAAAGGAAGAAAGGAAGGAGGAAGGAAGATGAAGGAAGGAAGATGAAAGTAAGATGAAGAAAGGGAGCGAGGGAGGAAGATGAAGGAAGGAAAGAAAGAATGAGTAAAGGAAGGAAGTAAGGAAGATGAAGGAAAGAAAGAAGAAAGATGAAGAAAGGAAGATGAAGAAAGGGAGGGAGGAGGAAGGAAGGAAGATGAAGAAAGAGAGGGTTAGAGGGAGGGAGGGAGGGAGGAAGATGAAGGAAGAAAAGAAAGAATGAATAATGGAAGGAAGCAAGGAAGATGAAGGAAAGAAAGAAGGAAGATGAAGAAATGGAGGGAGGGAGGGAGGAAGGAAGATGAAGGAAGGAAAGAAAGAATGAGTAAAGGAAGGAAGGAGGAAGGAAGGAGGGAGGGAGGAAGATGAAGGAAGGAAGATGAAGAAAGGGAGGGATGGAGGGAGGGGGGGAAGGAAGATGAAGGAAATAAAGAATGAATAAAGGAAGGAAGGAGGAAGGAAGATGAAGAAAGGAAGATGAAGAAAGGGAGGGATGGAGGGAGGGGGGGAAGGAAGATGAAGGAAATAAAGAATGAATAAAGGAAGGAAGGAGGAAGGAAGGAGGGAGGGAGGAAGATGAAGAAAGGGAGGGATGGAGGGAGGGGGGGAAGGAAGATGAAGGAAATAAAGAATGAATAAAGGAAGGAAGGAGGAAGGAAGATGAAGAAAGGAAGATGAAGAAAGGAAGATGAAGAAAGGGAGGGAGGGAGGGCGGAAGGAAGATGAAGGAAAGAAAGAATGAATAAAGGAAGAAAGGAAGGAGGAAGGAAGATGAAGGAAGGAAGATGAAAGTAAGATGAAGAAAGGGAGGGAGGGAGGAAGATGAAGGAAGGAAAGAAAGAATGAGTAAAGGAAGGAAGTAAGGAAGATGAAGGAAAGAAAGAAGAAAGATGAAGAAAGGAAGATGAAGAAAGGGAGGGAGGAGGAAGGAAGGAAGATGAAGGAAGAAAAGAAAGAATGAATAATGGAAGGAAGCAAGGAAGATGAAGGAAAGAAAGAAGGAAGATGAAGAAATGGAGGGAGGGAGAGAGGGAGGGAGAGAGGGAGGAAGATGAAGGAAGAAAAGAAAGAATGAATAATGGAAGGAAGCAAGGAAGATGAAGGAAAGAAAGAAGGAAGATGAAGAAATGGAGGGAGGGAGAGAGGGAGGGAGGGAGGGAGGAAGATGAAGGAAGAAAAGAAAGAATGAATAATGGAAGGAAGCAAGGAAGATGAAGGAAAGAAAGAAGAAAGATAAAGAAAGGGAGGGAGGGAGGAAGGAAGGAAGATGAAGGAAAGAAGGAAAGAAGATGAAGAAATGGAGGGAGGGAGAGAGGGAGGAAGGGAGGAAGGAAGATGATGGAAAGAAAGAAAGAAAGAATAAAGGAAGGAAGGAAGGAAGATGAAGGAAAGAAAAAGAAAGATAAAGAAAGGGAGGGAGGGAGGAAGGAAGATGAAGGAAAGAAGGAAGGAAGATGAAGAAATGGAGGGAGGGAGAGAGGGAGGGAGAGAGGAAGGAAGATGATGGAAAGAAAGAAAGAAAGAAAGAATAAAGGAAGGAAGGAAGATGAAGGAAAGAAGGAAGGAAGATGAAGAAATGGAGGGACAGAGGGAGGGAGGAAGATGAAGGAAAGAAAGAAAGAATGAATAAAGGAAGGAAGGAAGGAAGATGAAGGAAAGAAGGAAGATGAATGGAGGAAGGAAGGAAGATGAAAGAACGAAAGAAGGAAGGAAGGGAAGAAAGAATCAGGAAAGAAAGGAAGCAGAGAAGAAAGAAGCATACAACCATACAAGGACATAAAGAGCTGATGTTCCAAGTAAGCTGTCATTTTGTCCCAAAGAGCTACAGCAAAGCAGGAGGAGAAGCAGAGGTGGGTTTCAGCAGGTTCTGACCAGTTCTGGAGAACCAGTAGCGGAAATTTTGAGTAGTTTGGAGAACTGGTAAACTGGCCCCCATCTATTCTCTGCCTCCCGAGTCCCAGCTGATCGGGAGGAAATGGGGATTTTGCAGTATCCTTCCCCTGGAGTGGAGTGGGAATGGGGCTTTTGCAGTATCCTTCCCCTGCCACGCCCACCAAGCCACGGCCATAGAACCGTGGAATTTTGAATCCCACCACTGAGAAGAAGGGTTCAAATTGTTCTTTGGTCTGAGCCAGAGAACGCCATTCCACAGTTTCCTTCCACAGATGCATTAAACCAGCATTTCTCAAACTTAGCCACATTTTAACAATTCAACTCCTAGCTTGTTGGCTTGGAAAATCCCACAAGTCGACGTCCACTCACCTTAAAGCAGGGGTCAGCAACCTGTGGCTCTGGACCCACATGTGGCTTTTTCACCCCTCTGCTGCAGCTCCCAGTCACTCAAAATATGCGTCACAACCACCAATGTGTGACACCTGCCGGCATGCGATTTATTGAGTTTTTCAACCCGATAGGCCAACCATGGATGAATCCAAGAAAAGTTTCAGCAGAAAACAAACGTTTAATTCAGCTGCATATGCTAGTTTGGTGGCTGCTCAAGAAATAGTCAGGCACGGGAAGGGTTTTGTGGCTCCCGGTGTTTTCTTTTCTGTGGGAAACAGGTCCAAATGGCTCTTTGAGTGTTTAAGGTTGCAGACCCCTGCCTTAAAGCATCCACATTTGAGAAGCACTGCACTAAACCCTCTTGAATGCAGATCTACTTTCAGATTATCCCTATTCGCAACTGAGGTTTGTTCACACCTGCACAGGTAACATACTGTACCTTAAACGCAGCTCCCATGTGTCAAAGCATTGCTCCTTCATCTCTTCTCTTTCCTTCTGCTCTCTTTTCCCTCCAAGGAGCAAAGGACAGGCTCAACCATTCCTTGGCTGCTCACCTGCCCTGGTTTTCTGATCGGCGAGATAAATTAGGCTGAGCACACCTGGCCCAAAGTGACCCTTGCTGGATTTTGTAGCCAAGCGACCATCTCTCTTGGATTACCTGGTGTCAGATCAGCATCAGGGCAGCAGAGTGCATCGCCTCTCAACCAGCTATTATTAAGAGCCGCAGTGGTGCAGGTGGTTAGAGTGAAGTACGGCAGGTTACTTCTGTTGACTGACTGCTGTTTGGCAGTTCGAATCCCACCAGGCTCAAAGTTGACTCAGCCTTCCATCCTTCTGAAGTGGGTCAAATGAGAACCCAGATTGTTGGGGGCAAGAGGCTGACTCTGTAAAACCGCTTAGAGGGGGCTGTAAAGCACTGTGAAGGAGTATATAAGTGCTATTGCTATTCCTTCCTTCCTTCCTTCCTTCCTTCCTTCCTTCCTTCCTTCCTTCCTTCCTTCCTTCCTTCCTTCCTTCCTTCCTTCCTTCCTTCCTCTCTTAATTCCCTTTCTCATTCTCCTTCCTGGTAGCCCAGTGGTTGGAATGCAATATTGCAAGCTAACTCTGCCGACTGCGTGGAGTTCGATCTTGACTGGCTCAAGGTTGACTCAGCCTTCCAACCTTCTGAGGTGGGTCAATTGAGAACCCAGATTGTTGGGGGCAAGAGGCTGACTCTGTAAACCATTTAGAGAGGGCTGGAAAGCACTGTGAAAGTGTATATAAGTCTAAGAGCTATTTCTATGCCCTTCCTTCCTTCCTTCCTTCCTTCCTTCCTTCCTTCCTTCCTTCCTTCCTTCCTTCCTTCCTTCCTTCCTTCCT